>CM035434.1:92484050-92676550 GCA_020310875.1 Ceratopteris richardii
GCACTCTTGTCACCGAGGAGCAAAGAGATGAAGTACTTGAGGTAAGATATTTTGATGTGTGTGTGTGTGTGTTTGTGTGTGTGTGTGTGTGTGTGTGTGTGTGTTTGTGTGTGTGTGTGTGTGTGTGGTGTTTGTGTGTGTGTGTGTGTGTGTTTGTGTGTGTGTGTGGGTGTATTATAATTTTCATCTCATAATTCATTCTTATTATTAAATTTTAATATTTAACCCTCTTTCTTTTTTTTAGGCAACATGAGAAGATGGACATGGATGCATCGGCCTATCCATGGTTTGCAGGTTTATTGCATCCGGCATTCAAAAGCACCCGATTATATGATGATGTGGAGTTATTATCGGATCGTCTTCAATATGTCACGTGTAGTTCCCACATCTACATAATGACATGTTGGAGCAATTAATTGTTATATGATGAGAGGGGAAATCCTGCCCTTTTTTCCTACATGTTGGGATAGAGAATCAATGGTAAACCACTCTTTTGGTGGCAAAATTTTGGTTTTGCATTCACTACATTATTCACATATGCTCTTAAAGTGTTATCTCAAGATTGCTCATCCGGTGCTGTGAGAGAAATTGGAGTGCTTTCTCTCTCATCCACACAAAGGTGAGGAATAGACTTAGTCCTCATCAAATGGAAAAGTTAATATATTGCGTACAAATCTTAAGATGCTACAAAATATCCCTAACATGGAGACTCTCAAACAAGTAAGTAGCTTTATCATTTGCTGCTTGCATAAAATTTCAGCTTTCAATGTTGTAGGCTTCCATGTTATGCTAATTCATGTTTTGATTCTCTTTTTTGTTTAGGTGAATGTGGACAAATTTTGGCCTTCCGTGAAAGACACTCCTCTTCCATCACATGATGTGCCTCAAGATGAGGAAGAGCTTCTTTTTGCCGATCTATATAGAGAGCTTTGCTCTATAGATGTGAGGCAAACAAGGGGCCATAGCAGAAGAAGGGTCAGAGGAGTCCGTGGTCGCGGAAGGGATTGATTATCCGGCGTGCATCAACCACTTCACACGGGGATGGAGCTAGCACTAGTCGAGCACGGCTAGTACATACACGAGGAGGCAGGAGTACATTATCATCGCTGCAGCAGCTTCCACTATCCCCGCGTTTTGATGATGAGGGGAACCTTATCAGTGATCCTCCCACACCACCATCATCTACTTATGATGACATCATCCGATTCTCTTGATGAGAATTCTGATGATAGTGATATTGATGAGATGGATGATGAGTGATTGATGTATCATGTCACTTTATTGACACTTTATTGACATTGGACATTATGATGATTGATGATGTTTTTCATTGGCTTTTAGTTTTTTAATATTTACTATTCATCACTCTAGACTTATGACTTATCATCTTGTTATTTCATGTATTCTTGGTGATGATTCATGAATCACGATGATCATGTTTGAAACTTTGTTATGATTTGAAGCTAGATTTATCATTTTGGTATGATGGTATCATGTAGAATCTAGACGTATGTAGTATGTACATGTGTCATGAATGAAGTTTGAAAATTGATAGCATGATTTTTGTTTTTAACATAAATCATAAATGATAGTACTAACTTCTAAGTTCTAAGTTTTAACTTCTAAGTAGATATTGATATATCCATTCCTCGATATGACGACAATATCCCACATGATTAAATATAGCTAAATGAAGTTTTTTACCTTTATTTTGATGTATGTTATTCATAAACATGATGTTTATCATCTCAAATATAAAATATATTATTTTCAGCCAAAAAAAAATCGTACCTTATGAACGTACGCATATCGTACGGGAAGCCCCAAATCTTAGGGTACGTACGTAGTACCGTACTAATACGTACGGTACGAATCGTACGGATCGTACCTTACTAACTATGGTGTTGCTTACCTTCGAAAACAATTGGAGAGTGAGCACATGAATGAAGGTGACTCTATAGACAGTTTTCTAACAAAGATCAAAGACTTGAAGGAACAGTTGAGTTCAGCAAATTAGGTTATACCAAATAGCTCACTTGTGCAGACCATTCTAAATGGCCTTCCTAATTTATATCAGAGTTTTGTTTCTACTCTTCGGTTGATGATGAAAGGCAATCCAAATGCCTTGTCATTTGAGGAGTTAGTCTCTGTTCTGTTGCAGGAAGATCAATCTAGGAAGAACACGTCCATCCACGCAGATCAGGTCCATTGCGTGTTGCAGATCAAACTTTCCTGGCTAATCAGAAGGGCAAAGAAAATGGAGCTCTTTAACTAGTAAGCAGAAATCTGCTAATTCTGCACAATCAAAGAGGAAGACAAGATGAAAAAAATCAGAAAGGCAGAAATTGTTTTGCAAGTACTGTAAAGGAAATGATCATATCATAAAGAACTGTCCAAAACTGGCTACTAAAGGCAAAGAAAGAGGCTGGAATGGTTGTTGCAGAGGCCTCTACACCAAAAACAGAGCCTGCTAATCTTGTGCAGAAAGAAGAATGGGTGTTTACTATTGTTTGCAGTTTTGACCCATCTTCTCATGAGAAGTGAATGTCTTAAATAGACTCAGATGTTTGGTACTTTGATAGTGGGACGACCAAACATATTACCTCGCAGAGCAGTTTCTTCTCTTCACTCTAGCCTTCTTCACTCTAGCCTTCCCCTACAAGGAATACTGTTACATGCGCAAACAACTCATCTTATCCTGTTATGAGAGTTGGTAAGATCATTTTGACTACTGCTGATGGAAGTTCTTTCACTTTCTCAATGCTTTGTTTGTGCCAAGGATCAGTAAATCTGTTATTATTTTCTACATTAGCCAAGATTGGCTTGGTTGTGAAATTTGTTGATGACAGATGTACAATTGTATTTTGGGCAAAATGCAATGTTCTTCCTTTCCAAAGATGGTTTAAAGCGATCTACTCAATTGTCTTGGTTGTGAAATTTGTTGATGACAGATGTTCAGTTCATGGTCTTTCAAATGGCGGTGTGATTATTGTTTCTGGCATTTTATGTGTGGACTGTATAAGCTCATAGACTATTAAAGATCTGTAAATGATTCGACATGTGGAGTACATGATTCTCACGCTATGTAAGATGCAAAGCTTTCGCATGCACTCTTTGGTCATCTGAATTTTGCTAGTTTGCTACGCTTGCAGAAATTTAAATGGTGTCCTCTTTGCCCAAACTTGAGGCACCTGGAAAACATGTTTGTGAAAGCTGTATTTTGGGCAAAATGCAATGTTCTTTCTTTCCAAAAGATGGTTCGGTTCGGGCTACTCAGAAATTGAAGCTTATACATAGTGATGTCTCTAGTCCTATACAAACACCTTCTTTTGGAATTTATCTTTACTTCGTAACTTTCATTGATGACTTTTCCAGGCATGCATGGATATATCCACTCAAAGCAAAGTCCGAAGTGTTTATGTGCTTCAAACAGTTTCTGGTTTTGGCTGAAAATATGTCAACATGTAAAATGAGCACCCTCCATTCTGATCGAGGGGGGAATATATGTCTTCTGATTTTAATGCATTTCTAGTTGAACGTGGGATAAAACACCAGTGTACAATGCCGTATACACCTCAACAGAATGGAGTTGCTAAACAAAAGAACAGGTCACTCATGGAGATTGCCAGGTGTATGGTAAAGAGTCAAGCCTTACCACATAGTTTCTCGCTTGAGGCTTTTATGTGTGCAGCACATGTACTTAATAGGTGTCCCACTAAAGCACTGCAGTCTATCACTTCATATAAGGCTTGGCATGATCGCAAGCCATTCGTTGCTCATTTGCGTGTTTTTGGTTGTCCGGCATATGCATTAGTGCCTGAACAACATCGCAAAAAATTGGATGATAAAGCAGTAAATGTATTATTGTTGGGTACAGTTCTAAAAGTAAAGGCTATCATCTATATCATCCACAAACTAAACACATTCTGATTAACCGTGATGTTGTTTTTGTGGAAGATGTTATTAAGCCATTGCTTTCATGTACTAAGGAGACATCTATTAGCTCCAAAGACATGTATGATACTTTGCTTCCTCTTTTTACAGGTGGACAATCTAGTGCTGGTCCTAATGAGGCAACTTCTCAACCTTTGCAAGTTTCATGTGATGATGCATATCATTCCATTTCTGATGCAGATTCACATGATGCACTTATTGATGAGAGAGTTCATATTGAGAAGGCAAAAATTATGCCAAAATGGCTGGTGCAAACTTTGCGTGAAAGCAAATTAGATGCACCTCTTTGAAAGCAAATTAGATGCACCTCTTCCATATCGTACTCGTTCAAGCTCTCATAGTGCCTCTTTTGCATCAAACTGCTATGTTATGGTTGCATCTAGTCTTTGTGATGAGAATGAGCATGTTTCATTTCAAGAAGCACAAAATTCAGAAAATTGGATGATTGCTATGCAATCTGAATATGATGCTATAATGAATGGTACTTGGTCTTTATGTGACTAGCCAGGCCATTGGCACTAATTGGGAATACAAGCTTAAGCGTAAACCTGATGGTACAATTTACAGGTATAAGGCTAAGCTTGTTACAAAGGGTTATGCACAAGAAAGAGGCATTGATTTTGATGAGACCTTTGCACCTACTTGAAGAATGACTACTGTTCGTAGCATCTATGCACTTGCATTAGTTGGACATTAAAACAGGATTAAAACATCATGGTTGGAATGTACATTAGTTGGACATTAGTTGGACATTAAAACAACATTTCTGAATGGTGACTTGCATGAAGAAGTGTACGTTTTTCGGCCCAGTGGCTTTGTGCAAAATGGGTATGAAGACAAGGCATGCAAGTTAAAGAAGGCATTATATGGTTTAAAGCAAGCACCACGTGCTTGGTATGAAAAGATACATGCCTATCTGATTCCACATGGTTTTGAGAATAGTCCAACTAAAAGCACCTTATATGTCAAGCGTGCTTCTCATTGGTCCTTATGAGAAGCATATTGCTTATTTCAAGGCTGATTTACATGCCTCATTTGAGATGTCTAATGTGCGGCATTTGCATCATCATTTGCGCATTCAGTTTATGCACGTTGATGGTGGAATGGCTTTGTGTCAAACGAAATATATTGACACATTATTGCAACGTTTTGGCCTTGAAGACTGTAAACCTATTGCCACTCCTATGGAGACAGGTTTACGACAGAGTCTTCATGATGTTGGAGATGCATTTGATGTTTTTCTCTCTCAGCAGGCTCTTGGATTCTTGATTTACTTGTGCATTACTCGACCAAATATTCAGGCACAGGCACAGGCACAGGCACAGGCACAGGCACAGGCACAGCACAGGCACAGGCACAGGCACAGGCACAGCACAGGCACAGGCACAGGCACAGGCACAGGCACAGCACAGGCACAGGCACAGGCACAGCACAGGCACAGGCACAGGCACAGGCACAGGCACAGGCACAGGCACAGGCACAGCACAGGCACAGGCACAGGCACAGGCACAGGCACAGGCACAGGCACAGGCACAGGCACAGGCACAGGCACAGGCACAGGCACAGGCACAGGCACAGGCACAGGCACAGGCACAGGCACAGGCACAGGCACAGGCACAGGCACAGGCACAGGCACAGGCACAGGCACAGGCACAGGCACAGGCACAGGCACAGGCACAGGCACAGGCACAACAGGCACAGCACAGGCACAGGCACAGGCACAGGCACAGGCACAGGCACAGGCACAGGCACAGGCACAGGCACAGGCACAGGCACAGGCACAGGCACAGCACAGGCACAGGCACAGGCACAGGCACAGGCACAGGCACAGGCACAGGCACAGCACAGGCACAGGCACAGGCACAGGCACAGGCACAGGCACAGCACAGGCACAGGCACAGGCACAGGCACAGGCACAGCAGGCACAGCACAGCACAGGCACACAGGCACAGGCAGGCACAGGCACAGGCACAGGCACAGGCACAGGCACAGGCACAGGCACAGGCACAGGCACAGGCACAGGCACAGGCACAGGCACAGGCACAGGCACAGGCACAGGCAGGCACAGGCACAGGCACAGGCACAGGCACAGGCACAGGCACAGGCACAGGCACAGGCACAGGCACAGGCACAGGCACAGGCACAGGCACAGGCACAGGCACAGGCACAGGCACAGCACAGGCACAGGCACAGGCACAGGCACAGGCACAGGCACAGGCACAGGCACAGGCACAGGCACAGGCACAGGCACAGGCACAGGCACAGGCACAGGCACAGGCACAGGCACAGGCACAGGCACAGGCACAGGCACAGGCACAGGCACAGGCACAGGCACAGGCACAGGCACAGGCACAGGCACAGGCACAGGCACAGGCACAGGCACAGGCACAGGCACAGGCACAGGCACAGGCACAGGCACAGGCACAGGCACAGGCACAGGCACAGGCACAGGCACAGGCACAGGCACAGGCACAGGCACAGGCACAGGCACAGGCACAGGCACAGGCACAGGCACAGGCACAGGCACAGGCACAGGCACAGGCACAGGCACAGGCACAGGCACAGGCACACAGGCACAGCACAGGCACAGGCACAGGCACAGGCACGGCACAGGCACAGGCACAGGCACAGGCACAGGCACAGGCACAGGCACAGGCACAGGCACAGGCACAGGCACAGGCACAGGCACAGGCACAGGCACAGGCACAGGCACAGGCACAGGCACAGGCACAGGCACAGGCACAGGCACAGGCACAGGCACAGGCACAGGCACAGGCACAGGCACAGGCACAGGCACAGGCACAGCACAGGCACAGGCACAGGCACAGGCACAGGCACAGGCACAGGCACAGGCACAGGCACAGCACAGGCACAGGCACAGGCACAGGCACAGGCACAGGCACAGGCACAGGCACAGGCACAGGCACAGGCCAGGCACAGGCACAGGCACAGGCACAGGCACAGGCACAGGCACAGGCACAGGCACAGGCACACACAGGCACAGGCACGGCACAGGCACAGGCACAGGCACAGGCACAGGCACAGGCACAGGCACAGGCACAGGCACAGGCACAGGCACAGGCACAGGCACAGGCACAGGCACAGGCACAGGCACAGGCACAGGCACAGGCACAGGCACAGGCACAGGCACAGGCACAGGCACACAGGCACAGGCACAGGCACAGGCACAGGCACAGGCACAGGCACAGGCACAGGCACAGGCACAGGCACAGGCACAGGCACAGGCACAGGCACAGGCACAGGCACAGCACAGGCACAGGCACAGGCACAGGCACAGGCACAGGCACAGGCACAGGCACAGGCACAGGCACAGGCACAGGCACAGGCACAGGCACAGGCACAGGCACAGCACAGGCACAGGCACAGGCACAGGCACAGGCACAGGCACAGGCACAGGCACAGCACAGGCACAGGCACAGGCACAGGCACAGGCACAGGCACAGGCACAGCACAGGCACAGGGCACAGGCACAGGCACGGCACAGGCACAGGCACAGGCACAGGCACAGGCACAGGCACAGGCACAGGCACAGCACAGGCACAGGCACAGGCACAGGCACAGGCACAGGCACAGGCACAGGCACACACAGGCACAGGCACAGGCACAGGCACAGGCACAGGCACAGGCACAGGCACAGCACAGGCACAGGCACAGGCACAGGCACAGGCACAGCACAGGCACAGGCACAGGCACAGGCACAGGCACAGGCACAGGCACAGGCACAGGCACAGGCACAGGCACAGGCACAGGCACAGGCACAGGCACAGGCACAGGCACAGGCACAGGCACAGGCACAGGCACAGGCACAGGCACAGGCACAGGCACAGGCACAGGCCACACAGGCACAGGCACAGGCACAGGCACAGCACAGGCACAGGCACAGGCACAGGCACAGGCACAGGCACAGGCACAGGCACAGGCACAGGCACAGGCACAGGCACAGGCACAGGCACAGGCACAGGCACAGCACAGGCACAGGCACAGGCACAGGCACAGGCACAGGCACAGGCACAGGCACAGGCACAGGCACAGGCACAGGCACAGGCACAGCACAGGCACAGGCACAGGCACAGGCACAGGCACAGGCACAGGCACAGGCACAGGCACAGGCACAGGCACAGGCACAGGCACAGGCACAGGCACAGGCACAGCACAGGCACAGGCACAGGCACAGGCACAGGCACAGGCACAGGCACAGGCACAGGCACAGGCACAGGCACAGCACAGGCACAGGCACAGGCACAGGCACAGGCACAGGCACAGGCACAGGCACAGGCACAGGCACAGGCACAGGCACAGGCACAGGCACAGGCACAGGCACAGGCACAGCACAGGCACAGGCACAGGCACAGGCACAGGCACAGGCACAGGCACAGGCACACACAGGCACAGGCACAGGCACAGGCACAGGCACAGGCACAGGCACAGGCACAGGCACAGGCACAGGCACAGGCACAGGCACAGGCACAGGCACAGGCACAGGCACAGGCACAGGCACAGGCACAGGCACAGGCACAGGCACAGGCACAGGCACAGGCACAGGCACAGGCACAGGCACAGGCACAGGCACAGGCACAGGCACAGGCACAGGCACAGGCACAGGCACAGGCACAGGCACAGGCACAGGCACAGGCACAGGCACAGGCACAGGCACAGGCACAGGCACAGGCACAGGCACAGGCACAGGCACAGGCACAGGCACAGGCACAGGCACAGGCACAGGCACAGGCACAGGCACAGGCACAGGCACAGGCACAGGCACAGGCACAGGCACAGGCACAGGCACAGGCACAGGCACAGGCACAGGCACAGGCACAGGCACAGGCACAGGCACAGGCACAGGCACAGGCACAGGCACAGGCACAGGCACAGGCACAGGCACAGGCACAGGCACAGGCACAGGCACAGGCACAGGCACAGGCACAGGCACAGGCACAGGCACAGGCACAGGCACAGGCACAGGCACAGGCACAGGCACAGGCACAGGCACAGGCACAGGCACAGGCACACACAGGCACAGGCACAGGCACAGGCACAGGCACAGGCACAGGCACAGGCACAGGCACAGGCACAGGCACAGGCACAGGCACAGGCACAGGCACAGGCACAGGCACAGGCACAGGCACAGGCACAGGCACAGGCACAGGCACAGGCACAGGCACAGGCACAGGCACAGGCAGGCACAGGCACAGGCACAGGCACAGGCACAGGCACAGGCACAGGCACAGGCACAGGCACAGGCACAGGCACAGGCACAGGCACAGGCACAGGCACAGGCACAGGCACAGGCACAGGCACAGGCACAGGCACAGGCACAGGCACAGGCACAGGCACAGGCACAGGCACAGGCACAGGCACAGGCACAGGCACAGGCACAGGCACAGGCACAGGCACAGGCACAGGCACAGGCACAGGCACAGGCACAGGCACAGGCACAGGCACAGGCACAGGCACAGGCACAGGCACAGGCACAGGCACAGGCACAGGCACAGGCACAGGCACAGGCACAGGCACAGGCACAGGCACAGGCACAGGCACAGGCACAGGCACAGGCACAGGCACAGGCACAGGCACAGGCACAGGCACAGGCACAGGCACAGGCACAGGCACAGGCACAGGCACAGGCACAGGCACAGGCACAGGCACAGGCACAGGCACAGGCACAGGCACAGGCACAGGCACAGGCACAGGCACAGGCACAGGCACAGGCACAGGCACAGGCACAGGCACAGGCACAGGCACAGGCACAGGCACAGGCACAGGCACAGGCACAGGCACAGGCACAGGCACAGGCACAGGCACAGGCACAGGCACAGGCACAGGCACAGGCACAGGCACAGGCACAGGCACAGGCACAGGCACAGGCACAGGCACAGGCACAGGCACAGGCACAGGCACAGGCACAGGCACAGGCACAGGCACAGGCACAGGCACAGGCACAGCACAGGCACAGGCACAGGCACAGGCACAGGCACAGGCACAGGCACAGGCACAGGCACAGGCACAGGCACAGGCACAGGCACAGGCACAGGCACAGGCACAGGCACAGGCACAGGCACAGGCACAGGCACAGGCACAGGCACAGGCACAGGCACAGGCACAGGCACAGGCACAGGCACAGGCACAGGCACAGGCACAGGCACAGGCACAGGCACAGGCACAGGCACAGGCACAGGCACAGGCACAGGCACAGGCACAGGCACAGGCACAGGCACAGGCACAGGCACAGGCACAGGCACAGGCACAGGCACAGGCACAGGCACAGGCACAGGCACAGGCACAGGCACAGGCACAGGCACAGGCACAGGCACAGGCACAGGCACAGGCACAGGCACAGGCACAGGCACAGGCACAGGCACAGGCACAGGCACAGGCACAGGCACAGGCACAGGCACAGGCACAGGCACAGGCACAGGCACAGGCACAGGCACAGGCACAGGCACAGGCACAGGCACAGGCACAGGCACAGGCACAGGCACAGGCACAGGCACAGGCACAGGCACAGGCACAGGCACAGGCACAGGCACAGGCACAGGCACAGGCACAGGCACAGGCACAGGCACAGGCACAGGCACAGGCACAGGCACAGGCACAGGCACAGGCACAGGCACAGGCACAGGCACAGGCACAGGCACAGGCACAGGCACAGGCACAGGCACAGGCACAGGCACAGGCACAGGCACAGGCACAGGCACAGGCACAGGCACAGGCACAGGCACAGGCACAGGCACAGGCACAGGCACAGGCACAGGCACAGGCACAGGCACAGGCACAGGCACAGGCACAGGCACAGGCACAGGCACAGGCACAGGCACAGGCACAGGCACAGGCACAGGCACAGGCACAGGCACAGGCACAGGCACAGGCACAGGCACAGGCACAGGCACAGCACAGGCACAGGCACAGGCACAGGCACAGGCACAGGCACAGGCACAGGCAGGCACAGGCACAGGCACAGGCACAGGCACAGGCACAGGCACAGGCACAGGCACAGGCACAGGCACAGGCACAGGCACAGGCACAGGCACAGGCACAGGCACAGGCACAGGCACAGGCACAGGCACAGGCACAGGCACAGGCACAGGCACAGGCACAGGCACAGGCACAGGCACAGGCACAGGCACAGGCACAGGCACAGGCACAGGCACAGGCACAGGCACAGGCACAGGCACAGGCACAGGCACAGGCACAGGCACAGGCACAGGCACAGGCACAGGCACAGGCACAGGCACAGGCACAGGCACAGGCACAGGCACAGGCACAGGCACAGGCACAGGCACAGGCACAGGCACAGGCACAGGCACAGGCACAGGCACAGGCACACAGGCACAGGCACAGGCACAGGCACAGGCACAGGCACAGGCACAGGCACAGGCACAGGCACAGGCACAGGCACAGGCACAGGCACAGGCACAGGCACAGGCACAGGCACAGGCACAGGCACAGGCACAGGCACAGGCACAGGCACAGGCACAGGCACAGGCACAGGCACAGGCACAGGCACAGGCACAGGCACAGGCACAGGCACAGGCACAGGCACAGGCACAGGCACAGGCACACAGGCACAGGCACAGGCACAGGCACAGGCACAGGCACAGGCACAGGCACAGGCACAGGCACAGGCACAGGCACAGGCACAGGCACAGGCACAGGCACAGGCACAGGCACAGGCACAGGCACAGGCACAGGCACAGGCACAGGCACAGGCACAGGCACAGGCACAGGCACAGGCACAGGCACAGGCACAGGCACAGGCACAGGCACAGGCACAGGCACAGGCACAGGCACAGGCACAGGCACAGGCACAGGCACAGGCACAGGCACAGGCACAGGCACAGGCACAGGCACAGGCACAGGCACAGGCACAGGCACAGGCACAGGCACAGGCACAGGCACAGGCACAGGCACAGGCACAGGCACAGGCACAGGCACAGGCACAGGCACAGGCACAGGCACAGGCACAGGCACAGGCACAGGCACAGGCACAGGCACAGGCACAGGCACAGGCACAGGCACAGGCACAGGCACAGGCACAGGCACAGGCACAGGCACAGGCACAGGCACAGGCACAGGCACAGGCACAGGCACAGGCACAGGCACAGGCACAGGCACAGGCACAGGCACAGGCACAGGCACAGGCACAGGCACAGGCACAGGCACAGGCACAGGCACAGCACAGGCACAGGCACAGGCACAGGCACAGGCACAGGCACAGGCACAGGCACAGGCACAGGCACAGGCACAGGCACAGGCACAGGCACAGGCACAGGCACAGGCACAGGCACAGGCACAGGCACAGGCACAGGCACAGGCACAGGCACAGGCACAGGCACAGGCACAGGCACAGGCACAGGCACAGGCACAGGCACAGGCACAGGCACAGGCACAGGCACAGGCACAGGCACAGGCACAGGCACAGGCACAGGCACAGGCACAGGCACAGGCACAGGCACAGGCACAGGCACAGGCACAGGCACAGGCACAGGCACAGGCACAGGCACAGGCACAGGCACAGGCACAGGCACAGGCACAGGCACAGGCACAGGCACAGGCACAGGCACAGGCACAGGCACAGGCACAGGCACAGGCACAGGCACAGGCACAGGCACAGGCACAGGCACAGGCACAGGCACAGGCACAGGCACAGGCACAGGCACAGGCACAGGCACAGGCACAGGCACAGGCACAGGCACAGGCACAGGCACAGGCACAGGCACAGGCACAGGCACAGGCACAGGCACAGGCACAGGCACAGGCACAGGCACAGGCACAGGCACAGGCACAGGCACAGGCACAGGCACAGGCACAGGCACAGGCACAGGCACAGGCACAGGCACAGGCACAGGCACAGGCACAGGCACAGGCACAGGCACAGGCACAGGCACAGGCACAGGCACAGGCACAGGCACAGGCACAGGCACAGGCACAGGCACAGGCACAGGCACAGGCACAGGCACAGGCACAGGCACAGGCACAGGCACAGGCACAGGCACAGGCACAGGCACAGGCACAGGCACAGGCACAGGCACAGGCACAGGCACAGGCACAGGCACAGGCACAGGCACAGGCACAGGCACAGGCACAGGCACAGGCACAGGCACAGGCACAGGCACAGGCACAGGCACAGGCACAGGCACAGGCACAGGCACAGGCACAGGCACAGGCACAGGCACAGGCACAGGCACAGGCACAGGCACAGGCACAGGCACAGGCACAGGCACAGGCACAGGCACAGGCACAGGCACAGGCACAGGCACAGGCACAGGCACAGGCACAGGCACAGGCACAGGCACAGGCACAGGCACAGGCACAGGCACAGGCACAGGCACAGGCACAGGCACAGGCACAGGCACAGGCACAGGCACAGGCACAGGCACAGGCACAGGCACAGGCACAGGCACAGGCACAGGCACAGGCACAGGCACAGGCACAGGCACAGGCACAGGCACAGGCACAGGCACAGGCACAGGCACAGGCACAGGCACAGGCACAGGCACAGGCACAGGCACAGGCACAGGCACAGGCACAGGCACAGGCACAGGCACAGGCACAGGCACAGGCACAGGCACAGGCACAGGCACAGGCACAGGCACAGGCACAGGCACAGGCACAGGCACAGGCACAGGCACAGGCACAGGCACAGGCACAGGCACAGGCACAGGCACAGGCACAGGCACAGGCACAGGCACAGGCACAGGCACAGGCACAGGCACAGGCACAGGCACAGGCACAGGCACAGGCACAGGCACAGGCACAGGCACAGGCACAGGCACAGGCACAGGCACAGGCACAGGCACAGGCACAGGCACAGGCACAGGCACAGGCACAGGCACAGGCACAGGCACAGGCACAGGCACAGGCACAGGCACAGGCACAGGCACAGGCACAGGCACAGGCACAGGCACAGGCACAGGCACAGGCACAGGCACAGGCACAGGCACAGGCACAGGCACAGGCACAGGCACAGGCACAGGCACAGGCACAGGCACAGGCACAGGCACAGGCACAGGCACAGGCACAGGCACAGGCACAGGCACAGGCACAGGCACAGGCACAGGCACAGGCACAGGCACAGGCACAGGCACAGGCACAGGCACAGGCACAGGCACAGGCACAGGCACAGGCACAGGCACAGGCACAGGCACAGGCACAGGCACAGGCACAGGCACAGGCACAGGCACAGGCACAGGCACAGGCACAGGCACAGGCACAGGCACAGGCACAGGCACAGGCACAGGCACAGGCACAGGCACAGGCACAGGCACAGGCACAGGCACAGGCACAGGCACAGGCACAGGCACAGGCACAGGCACAGGCACAGGCACAGGCACAGGCACAGGCACAGGCACAGGCACAGGCACAGGCACAGGCACAGGCACAGGCACAGGCACAGGCACAGCACAGGCACAGGCACAGGCACAGGCACAGGCACAGGCACAGGCACAGGCACAGGCACAGGCACAGGCACAGGCACAGGCACAGGCACAGGCACAGGCACAGGCACAGGCACAGGCACAGGCACAGGCACAGGCACAGGCACAGGCACAGGCACAGGCACAGGCACAGGCACAGGCACAGGCACAGGCACAGGCACAGGCACAGGCACAGGCACAGGCACAGGCACAGGCACAGGCACAGGCACAGGCACAGGCACAGGCACAGGCACAGGCACAGGCACAGGCACAGGCACAGGCACAGGCACAGGCACAGGCACAGGCACAGGCACAGGCACAGGCACAGGCACAGGCACAGGCACAGGCACAGGCACAGGCACAGGCACAGGCACAGGCACAGGCACAGGCACAGGCACAGGCACAGGCACAGGCACAGGCACAGGCACAGGCACAGGCACAGGCACAGGCACAGGCACAGGCACAGGCACAGGCACAGGCACAGGCACAGGCACAGGCACAGGCACAGGCACAGGCACAGGCACAGGCACAGGCACAGGCACAGGCACAGGCACAGGCACAGGCACAGGCACAGGCACAGGCACAGGCACAGGCACAGGCACAGGCACAGGCACAGGCACAGGCACAGGCACAGGCACAGGCACAGGCACAGGCACAGGCACAGGCACAGGCACAGGCACAGGCACAGGCACAGGCACAGGCACAGGCACAGGCACAGGCACAGGCACAGGCACAGGCACAGGCACAGGCACAGGCACAGGCACAGGCACAGGCACAGGCACAGGCACAGGCACAGGCACAGGCACAGGCACAGGCACAGGCACAGGCACAGGCACAGGCACAGGCACAGGCACAGGCACAGGCACAGGCACAGGCACAGGCACAGGCACAGGCACAGGCACAGGCACAGGCACAGGCACAGGCACAGGCACAGGCACAGGCACAGGCACAGGCACAGGCACAGGCACAGGCACAGGCACAGGCACAGGCACAGGCACAGGCACAGGCACAGGCACAGGCACAGGCACAGGCACAGGCACAGGCACAGGCACAGGCACAGGCACAGGCACAGGCACAGGCACAGGCACAGGCACAGGCACAGGCACAGGCACAGGCACAGGCACAGGCACAGGCACAGGCACAGGCACAGGCACAGGCACAGGCACAGGCACAGGCACAGGCACAGGCACAGGCACAGGCACAGGCACAGGCACAGGCACAGGCACAGGCACAGGCACAGGCACAGGCACAGGCACAGGCACAGGCACAGGCACAGGCACAGGCACAGGCACAGGCACAGGCACAGGCACAGGCACAGGCACAGGCACAGGCACAGGCACAGGCACAGGCACAGGCACAGGCACAGGCACAGGCACAGGCACAGGCACAGGCACAGGCACAGGCACAGGCACAGGCACAGGCACAGGCACAGGCACAGGCACAGGCACAGGCACAGGCACAGGCACAGGCACAGGCACAGGCACAGGCACAGGCACAGGCACAGGCACAGGCACAGGCACAGGCACAGGCACAGGCACAGGCACAGGCACAGGCACAGGCACAGGCACAGGCACAGGCACAGGCACAGGCACAGGCACAGGCACAGGCACAGGCACAGGCACAGGCACAGGCACAGGCACAGGCACAGGCACAGGCACAGGCACAGGCACAGGCACAGGCACACAGGCACAGGCACAGGCACAGGCACAGGCACAGGCACAGGCACAGGCACAGGCACAGGCACAGGCACAGGCACAGGCACAGGCACAGGCACAGGCACAGGCACAGGCACAGGCACAGGCACAGGCACAGGCACAGGCACAGGCACAGGCACAGGCACAGGCACAGGCACAGGCACAGGCACAGGCACAGGCACAGGCACAGGCACAGGCACAGGCACAGGCACAGGCACAGGCACAGGCACAGGCACAGGCACAGGCACAGGCACAGGCACAGGCACAGGCACAGGCACAGGCACAGGCACAGGCACAGGCACAGGCACAGGCACAGGCACAGGCACAGGCACAGGCACAGGCACAGGCACAGGCACAGGCACAGGCACAGGCACAGGCACAGGCACAGGCACAGGCACAGGCACAGGCACAGGCACAGGCACAGGCACAGGCACAGGCACAGGCACAGGCACAGGCACAGGCACAGGCACAGGCACAGGCACAGGCACAGGCACAGGCACAGGCACAGGCACAGGCACAGGCACAGGCACAGGCACAGGCACAGGCACAGGCACAGGCACAGGCACAGGCACAGGCACAGGCACAGGCACAGGCACAGGCACAGGCACAGGCACAGGCACAGGCACAGGCACAGGCACAGGCACAGGCACAGGCACAGGCACACAGGCACAGGCACAGGCACAGGCACAGGCACAGGCACAGGCACAGGCACAGGCACAGGCACAGGCACAGGCACAGGCACAGGCACAGGCACAGGCACAGGCACAGGCACAGGCACAGGCACAGGCACAGGCACAGGCACAGGCACAGGCACAGGCACAGGCACAGGCACAGGCACAGGCACAGGCACAGGCACAGGCACAGGCACAGGCACAGGCACAGGCACAGGCACAGGCACAGGCACAGGCACAGGCACAGGCACAGGCACAGGCACAGGCACAGGCACAGGCACAGGCACAGGCACAGGCACAGGCACAGGCACAGGCACAGGCACAGGCACAGGCACAGGCACAGGCACAGGCACAGGCACAGGCACAGGCACAGGCACAGGCACAGGCACAGGCACAGGCACAGGCACAGGCACAGGCACAGGCACAGGCACAGGCACAGGCACAGGCACAGGCACAGGCACAGGCACAGGCACAGGCACAGGCACAGGCACAGGCACAGGCACAGGCACAGGCACAGGCACAGGCACAGGCACAGGCACAGGCACAGGCACAGGCACAGGCACAGGCACAGGCACAGGCACAGGCACAGGCACAGGCACAGGCACAGGCACAGGCACAGGCACAGGCACAGGCACAGGCACAGGCACAGGCACAGGCACAGGCACAGGCACAGGCACAGGCACAGGCACAGGCACAGGCACAGGCACAGGCACAGGCACAGGCACAGGCACAGGCACAGGCACAGGCACAGGCACAGGCACAGGCACAGGCACAGGCACAGGCACAGGCACAGGCACAGGCACAGGCACAGGCACAGGCACAGGCACAGGCACAGGCACAGGCACAGGCACAGGCACAGGCACAGGCACAGGCACAGGCACAGGCACAGGCACAGGCACAGGCACCGGCACAGGCACAGGCACCGGGCACAGGCTACAGGCACAGGCACAGGCACAGGCCCAGGCACAGGCACAGGCACAGCACAGGGCACAGGCACAGGCACAGGCACAGGCACAGGCACAGGCACAGGCACAGGCACAGCACAGGCAAAGGCACAGGCACAGGCACAGGCACAGGCACAGGCCACAGGCACAGGGCACAGGCACAGGCACAGGCACAGGCACAGCACAGGCACAGCACAGGACAGGCACAGGCACAGGCACGCACAGGCACAGGCACAGGGCAAAGCACAGGCACAGCACAGGACAGGAACAGGCACAGGCACAGGCCACAGGCACAGGCACAGGCACAGGCACAGGCACAGGCACAGGCACAGGCACAGGCACAGGCACAGGCACAGGCACAGGCACAGGCACAGGCACAGGCACAGGCACAGGCACAGGCACAGGCACAGGCACAGGCACAGGCACAGGCACAGGCACAGGCACAGGCACAGGCACAGGCACAGGCACAGGCACAGGCACAGGCACAGGCACAGGCACAGGCACAGGCACAGGCACAGGCACAGGCACAGGCACAGGCACAGGCACAGGCACAGGCACAGGCACAGGCACAGGCACAGGCACAGGCACAGGCACAGGCACAGGCACAGGCACAGGCACAGGCACAGGCACAGGCACAGGCACAGGCACAGGCACAGGCACAGGCACAGGCACAGGCACAGGCACAGGCACAGGCACAGGCACAGGCACAGGCACAGGCACAGGCACAGGCACAGGCACAGGCACAGGCACAGGCACAGGCACAGGCACAGGCACAGGCACAGGCACAGGCACAGGCACAGGCACAGGCACAGGCACAGGCACAGGCACAGGCACAGGCACAGGCACAGGCACAGGCACAGGCACAGGCACAGGCACAGGCACAGGCACAGGCACAGGCACAGGCACAGGCACAGGCACAGGCACAGGCACAGGCACAGGCACAGGCACAGGCACAGGCACAGGCACAGGCACAGGCACAGGCACAGGCACAGGCACAGGCACAGGCACAGGCACAGGCACAGGCACAGGCACAGGCACAGGCACAGGCACAGGCACAGGCACAGGCACAGGCACAGGCACAGGCACAGGCACAGGCACAGGCACAGGCACAGGCACAGGCACAGGCACAGGCACAGGCACAGGCACAGGCACAGGCACAGGCACAGGCACAGGCACAGGCACAGGCACAGGCACAGGCACAGGCACAGGCACAGGCACAGGCACAGGCACAGGCACAGGCACAGGCACAGGCACAGGCACAGGCACAGGCACAGGCACAGGCACAGGCACAGGCACAGGCACAGGCACAGGCACAGGCACAGGCACAGGCACAGGCACAGGCACAGGCACAGGCACAGGCACAGGCACAGGCACAGGCACAGGCACAGGCACAGCACAGGCACAGGCACAGGCACAGGCACAGGCACAGGCACAGGCACAGGCACAGGCACAGGCACAGGCACAGGCACAGGCACAGGCACAGGCACAGGCACAGGCACAGGCACAGGCACAGGCACAGGCACAGGCACAGGCACAGGCACAGGCACAGGCACAGGCACAGGCACAGGCACAGGCACAGGCACAGGCACAGGCACAGGCACAGGCACAGGCACAGGCACAGGCACAGGCACAGGCACAGGCACAGGCACAGGCACAGGCACAGGCACAGGCACAGGCACAGGCACAGGCACAGGCACAGGCACAGGCACAGGCACAGGCACAGGCACAGGCACAGGCACAGGCACAGGCACAGGCACAGGCACAGGCACAGGCACAGGCACAGGCACAGGCACAGGCACAGGCACAGGCACAGGCACAGGCACAGGCACAGGCACAGGCACAGGCACAGGCACAGGCACAGGCACAGGCACAGGCACAGGCACAGGCACAGGCACAGGCACAGGCACAGGCACAGGCACAGGCACAGGCACAGGCACAGGCACAGGCACAGGCACAGGCACAGGCACAGGCACAGGCACAGGCACAGGCACAGGCACAGGCACAGGCACAGGCACAGGCACAGGCACAGGCACAGGCACAGGCACAGGCACAGGCACAGGCACAGGCACAGGCACAGGCACAGGCACAGGCACAGGCACAGGCACAGGCACAGGCACAGGCACAGGCACAGGCACAGGCACAGGCACAGGCACAGGCACAGGCACAGGCACAGGCACAGGCACAGGCACAGGCACAGGCACAGGCACAGGCACAGGCACAGGCACAGGCACAGGCACAGGCACAGGCACAGGCACAGGCACAGGCACAGGCACAGGCACAGGCACAGGCACAGGCACAGGCACAGGCACAGGCACAGGCACAGGCACAGGCACAGGCACAGGCACAGGCACAGGCACAGGCACAGGCACAGGCACAGGCACAGGCACAGGCACAGGCACAGGCACAGGCACAGGCACAGGCACAGGCACAGGCACAGGCACAGGCACAGGCACAGGCACAGGCACAGGCACAGGCACAGGCACAGGCACAGGCACAGGCACAGGCACAGGCACAGGCACAGGCACAGGCACAGGCACAGGCACAGGCACAGGCACAGGCACAGGCACAGGCACAGGCACAGGCACAGGCACAGGCACAGGCACAGGCACAGGCACAGGCACAGGCACAGGCACAGGCACAGGCACAGGCACAGGCACAGGCACAGGCACAGGCACAGGCACAGGCACAGGCACAGGCACAGGCACAGGCACAGGCACAGGCACAGGCACAGGCACAGGCACAGGCACAGGCACAGGCACAGGCACAGGCACAGGCACAGGCACAGGCACAGGCACAGGCACAGGCACAGGCACAGGCACAGGCACAGGCACAGGCACAGGCACAGGCACAGGCACAGGCACAGGCACAGGCACAGGCACAGGCACAGGCACAGGCACAGGCACAGGCACAGGCACAGGCACAGGCACAGGCACAGGCACAGGCACAGGCACAGGCACAGGCACAGGCACAGGCACAGGCACAGGCACAGGCACAGGCACAGGCACAGGCACAGGCACAGGCACAGGCACAGGCACAGGCACAGGCACAGGCACAGGCACAGGCACAGGCACAGGCACAGGCACAGGCACAGGCACAGGCACAGGCACAGGCACAGGCACAGGCACAGGCACAGGCACAGGCACAGGCACAGGCACAGGCACAGGCACAGGCACAGGCACAGGCACAGGCACAGGCACAGGCACAGGCACAGGCACAGGCACAGGCACAGGCACAGGCACAGGCACAGGCACAGGCACAGGCACAGGCACAGGCACAGGCACAGGCACAGGCACAGGCACAGGCACAGGCACAAGGGCACAGGCACTAGGCAAGGCACAGGCACAGGCAACAGGCACAGGCACAGGCACAGCACAGGCACAGCACAGGCACAGGCACAGCCAGGCACAGCACAGGCACCGGCACAGGCACAGGCACAGGCACAAGGCACAGGCACAGGCACAGGCACAGGCACATGCACAGGCCACAGGCACAGGCACAGGCCACAGGCACAGGCACAGGCACAGGCACAGGCCACAGGCACAGGCCAGGCACAGGCAAAGGCACGGCACAGGCACAGGGCACAGGCACAGGCACAGGGAACAGGCACAGGCACAGGCACAGGCACAGGCACAGGGGCCCAGGCACAGGCACAGTCACATGCACAGGCAAATGCACAGCACAGGCACAGGCACAGGCACAGGCACAGGCACAGGCACAGGCACAGGACAGGCACAGGCACAGGCAATGCACGGCACCAGGCACAGGCACAGGCACATGGCACAGGCACAGGCACAGGCACGCACAGGCACAGGCACAGGCACAGGCACAGCACAGGCACAGGCACAGGGCCACAGCACAGGCACAGGCACAGGCCAGGCAAAGGCACATAGGCACAGGCACGGCACAGGCACAGGCACAGGCACAGGCACAGGCACAGGCACAGGCACAGGCACAGGCACAGGCACAGGCACAGGCACAGGCACAGGCACAGGCACAGGCACAGGCACAGGCACAGGCACAGGCACAGGCACAGGCACAGGCACAGGCACAGGCACAGGCACAGGCACAGGCACAGGCACAGGCACAGGCACAGGCACAGGCACAGGCACAGGCACAGGCACAGGCACAGGCAGGCACAGGCACAGGCACAGGCACAGGCACAGGCACAGGCACAGGCACAGGCACAGGCACAGGCACAGGCACAGGCACAGGCACAGGCACAGGCACAGGCACAGGCACAGGCACAGGCACAGGCACAGGCACAGGCACAGGCACAGGCACAGGCACAGGCACAGGCACAGGCACAGGCACAGGCACAGGCACAGGCACAGGCACAGGCACAGGCACAGGCACAGGCACAGGCACAGGCACAGGCACAGGCACAGGCACAGGCACAGGCACAGGCACAGGCACAGGCACAGGCACAGGCACAGGCACAGGCACAGGCACAGGCACAGGCACAGGCACAGGCACAGGCACAGGCACAGGCACAGGCACAGGCACAGGCACAGGCACAGGCACAGGCACAGGCACAGGCACAGGCACAGGCACAGGCACAGGCACAGGCACAGGCACAGGCACAGGCACAGGCACAGGCACAGGCACAGGCACAGGCACAGGCACAGGCACAGGCACAGGCACAGGCACAGGCACAGGCACAGGCACAGGCACAGGCACAGGCACAGGCACAGGCACAGGCACAGGCACAGGCACAGGCACAGGCACAGGCACAGGCACAGGCACAGGCACAGGCACAGGCACAGGCACAGGCACAGGCACAGGCACAGGCACAGGCACAGGCACAGGCACAGGCACAGGCACAGGCACAGGCACAGGCACAGGCACAGGCACAGGCACAGGCACAGGCACAGGCACAGGCACAGGCACAGGCACAGGCACAGGCACAGGCACAGGCACAGGCACAGGCACAGGCACAGGCACAGGCACAGGCACAGGCACAGGCACAGGCACAGGCACAGGCACAGGCACAGGCACAGGCACAGGCACAGGCACAGGCACAGGCACAGGCACAGGCACAGGCACAGGCACAGGCACAGGCACAGGCACAGGCACAGGCACAGGCACAGGCACAGGCACAGGCACAGGCACAGGCACAGGCACAGGCACAGGCACAGGCACAGGCACAGGCACAGGCACAGGCACAGGCACAGGCACAGGCACAGGCACAGGCACAGGCACAGGCACAGGCACAGGCACAGGCACAGGCACAGGCACAGGCACAGGCACAGGCACAGGCACAGGCACAGGCACAGGCACAGGCACAGGCACAGGCACAGGCACAGGCACAGGCACAGGCACAGGCACAGGCACAGGCACAGGCACAGGCACAGGCACAGGCACAGGCACAGGCACAGGCACAGGCACAGGCACAGGCACAGGCACAGGCACAGGCACAGGCACAGGCACAGGCACAGGCACAGGCACAGGCACAGGCACAGGCACAGGCACAGGCACAGGCACAGGCACAGGCACAGGCACAGGCACAGGCACAGGCACAGGCACAGGCACAGGCACAGGCACAGGCACAGGCACAGGCACAGGCACAGGCACAGGCACAGGCACAGGCACAGGCACAGGCACAGGCACAGGCACAGGCACAGGCACAGGCACAGGCACAGGCACAGGCACAGGCACAGGCACAGGCACAGGCACAGGCACAGGCACAGGCACAGGCACAGGCACAGGCACAGGCACAGGCACAGGCACAGGCACAGGCACAGGCACAGGCACAGGCACAGGCACAGGCACAGGCACAGGCACAGGCACAGGCACAGGCACAGGCACAGGCACAGGCACAGGCACAGGCACAGGCACAGGCACAGGCACAGGCACAGGCACAGGCACAGGCACAGGCACAGGCACAGGCACAGGCACAGGCACAGGCACAGGCACAGGCACAGGCACAGGCACAGGCACAGGCACAGGCACAGGCACAGGCACAGGCACAGGCACAGGCACAGGCACAGGCACAGGCACAGGCACAGGCACAGGCACAGGCACAGGCACAGGCACAGGCACAGGCACAGGCACAGGCACAGGCACAGGCACAGGCACAGGCACAGGCACAGGCACAGGCACAGGCACAGGCACAGGCACAGGCACAGGCACAGGCACAGGCACAGGCACAGGCACAGGCACAGGCACAGGCACAGGCACAGGCACAGGCACAGGCACAGGCACAGGCACAGGCACAGGCACAGGCACAGGCACAGGCACAGGCACAGGCACAGGCACAGGCACAGGCACAGGCACAGGCACAGGCACAGGCACAGGCACAGGCACAGGCACAGGCACAGGCACAGGCACAGGCACAGGCACAGGCACAGGCACAGGCACAGGCACAGGCACAGGCACAGGCACAGGCACAGGCACAGGCACAGGCACAGGCACAGGCACAGGCACAGGCACAGGCACAGGGCACAGGCACAGGCACAGGCCCAGGCAAGGGCACAGGCACAGGCACAGCACAGGCACAGGCCCAGCACAAGGCACAGGCACAGGCACCCCAGCACAGGCACAGGCACAGGCACAGGGCACAAGGCACAGGCAACAGGCACAGGCACAGGCACAGGCACAGGCACAGGCACAGGCACAGGCACAGGCACAGGCACAGGCACAGGCACAGGCCACAGGCAAAGCAACCAGGCACAGGCACAGGCACAGGCACAGGCACAGGCACAGGCACAGGCCAGGCAAAGGCACAGGGCACAGGCACAGGGAACAGGCACAGGCACAGGCAACCGGCACAGGCACAGGCACAGGCACAGGCACAGGCACAGGAACAGGCACAGGGCACAGGCACAGGGCACAGGCACAGGCACAGGCACAGGCACAGCACAGGCACCGGCACAGCACAGGCAACAGGCACAGGCACAGGCTACAGGCCACAGGCACAGGCACAGCACAGGCACAGGCACAGGCACAGGCACAGGCACAGCACAGGCACAGGCACAGGCACAGGCACAGGCACAGGCACAGGCACAGGCACAGGCACAGGCACTAGGCACAGGCACAGCACAGGCACAGGCCAGCACAGGTAACAGGCACAGCACAGGCACAGGCACAGGCACAGGACAGGCACAGGCACAGCACAGGCACGGCAAAGGCACAGGCACAGGCACAGGCCAGGCACAGGCACAGGCCAGCACAGCACAGGCACAGGCACAGGCCACAGGCACAGCAAAGGCACAGGCACAGGCACAGGGCACAGGCACAGGCACAGGCACAGGCACAGGCACAGGCAAGGCACAGGCACAGTCACAGGCACATGCACAGGCACAGGCACAGGCACAGGCACAGGCACAGGCACAGGCACAGGCACAGGCACAGGCAAGGCACAGCACTAGGCACAGGCACAGGCACAGGCACAGGCACAGGGAGACAGGCACAGGCACAGGCACAGGCACAGGCACAGGCACAGGCACAGGCACAGGCAAGGCACATGGCACAGGCACAGGCACAGGACAGGCAAGGCACAGCACAGGCACAGGCACAGGCCACAGGCACAGGCACAGGCACAGGCCACAGGCACAGGCACAGGCACAGGCACAGGCAACAGGCACAGGCACAGGCACAGGCAAAGGGCACAGGCACAGGACAGGCACAGCGCACCAGGCACAGGCACAGGCACAGGCACAGGCACAGGCACAGGCACAGGCACAGGCACAGGCACAGGCACAGGCACAGGCACAGGCACAGGCACAGGCACAGGCACAGGCACAGGCACAGGCACAGGCACAGGCACAGGCACAGGCACAGGCACAGGCACAGGCACAGGCACAGGCACAGGCACAGGCACAGGCACAGGCACAGGCACAGGCACAGGCACAGGCACAGGCACAGGCACAGGCACAGGCACAGGCACAGGCACAGGCACAGGCACAGGCACAGGCACAGGCACAGGCACAGGCACAGGCACAGGCACAGGCACAGGCACAGGCACAGGCACAGGCACAGGCACAGGCACAGGCACAGGCACAGGCACAGGCACAGGCACAGGCACAGGCACAGGCACAGGCACAGGCACAGGCACAGGCACAGGCACAGGCACAGGCACAGGCACAGGCACAGGCACAGGCACAGGCACAGGCACAGGCACAGGCACAGGCACAGGCACAGGCACAGGCACAGGCACAGGCACAGGCACAGGCACAGGGCACAGTCACAGGCACAGGGCACATGCACAGGCACAGGCACAGGCACAAGGCACAGGGCAGGCACAGGCCACAGGCACAGGCACAGGCCACAGCCACAGGCACAGGCACAGGCACAGGCACAGGCACAGGCACAGGCAAAAGGCACAGGCCAGGCACAGGCACAGGCACAGGCACAGGCACAGGCACAGGCACAGGCACAGCACAGGCAACAGGCAAGGCACTAGGCACAGGCACAGGCACAGGCACAGGCACAGGCACAGGCACAGGCACAGGCACAGGCACAGGCACAGGCACAGGCACAGGCACAGGCACAGGCACAGGCACAGGCAAGGCACAGGCACAGGCACAGCACAGTCACGGCACAGGTCACAGGCACAGGCACAGGCAAGGCACAGGCACAGGGGCACAGGCACAGGCACAGGCACAGGCACAGGCACAGGCACAGGCACAGGCACAGGCACAGGCACAGGCACAGGCACAGGCACAGGCACAGGCACAGGCACAGGCACAGGCACAGGCGAGGACAGGTCACAAGGCACAGGCACAGGCACAGGCACAGGCACAGGCACAGGCACAGGCACAGGCACAGGCACAGGCACAGGCACAGGCACAGGCACAGGCACAGGCACAGGCACAGGCACAGGCACAGGCACAGGCACAGGCACAGGCACAGGCACAGGCACAGGCACAGGCACAGGCACAGGCACAGGCACAGGCACAGGCACAGGCACAGGCACAGGCACAGGCACAGGCACAGGCACAGGCACAGGCACAGGCACAGGCACAGGCACAGGCACAGGCACAGGCACAGGCACAGGCACAGGCACAGGCACAGGCACAGGCACAGGCACAGGCACAGGCACAGGCACAGGCACAGGCACAGGCACAGGCACAGGCACAGGCACAGGCACAGGCACAGGCACAGGCACAGGCACAGGCACAGGCACAGGCACAGGCACAGGCACAGGCACAGGCACAGGCACAGGCACAGGCACAGGCACAGGCACAGGCACAGGCACAGGCACAGGCACAGGCACAGGCACAGGCACAGGCACAGGCACAGGCACAGGCACAGGCACAGGCACAGGCACAGGCACAGGCACAGGCACAGGCACAGGCACAGGCACAGGCACAGGCACAGGCACAGGCACAGGCACAGGCACAGGCACAGGCACAGGCACAGGCACAGGCACAGGCACAGGCACAGGCACAGGCACAGGCACAGGCACAGGCACAGGCACAGGCACAGGCACAGGCACAGGCACAGGCACAGGCACAGGCACAGGCACAGGCACAGGCACAGGCACAGGCACAGGCACAGGCACAGGCACAGGCACAGGCACAGGCACAGGCACAGGCACAGGCACAGGCACAGGCACAGGCACAGGCACAGGCACAGGCACAGGCACAGGCACAGGCACAGGCACAGGCACAGGCACAGGCACAGGCACAGGCACAGGCACAGGCACAGGCACAGGCACAGGCACAGGCACAGGCACAGGCACAGGCACAGGCACAGGCACAGGCACAGGCACAGGCACAGGCACAGGCACAGGCACAGGCACAGGCACAGGCACAGGCACAGGCACAGGCACAGGCACAGGCACAGGCACAGGCACAGGCACAGGCACAGGCACAGGCACAGGCACAGGCACAGGCACAGGCACAGGCACAGGCACAGGCACAGGCACAGGCACAGGCACAGGCACAGGCACAGGCACAGGCACAGGCACAGGCACAGGCACAGGCACAGGCACAGGCACAGGCACAGGCACAGGCACAGGCACAGGCACAGGCACAGGCACAGGCACAGGCACAGGCACAGGCACAGGCACAGGCACAGGCACAGGCACAGGCACAGGCACAGGCACAGGCACAGGCACAGGCACAGGCACAGGCACAGGCACAGGCACAGGCACAGGCACAGGCACAGGCACAGGCACAGGCACAGGCACAGGCACAGGCACAGGCACAGGCACAGGCACAGGCACAGGCACAGGCACAGGCACAGGCACAGGCACAGGCACAGGCACAGGCACAGGCACAGGCACAGGCACAGGCACAGGCACAGGCACAGGCACAGGCACAGGCACAGGCACAGGCACAGGCACAGGCACAGGCACAGGCACAGGCACAGGCACAGGCACAGGCACAGGCACAGGCACAGGCACAGGCACAGGCACAGGCACAGGCACAGGCACAGGCACAGGCACAGGCACAGGCACAGGCACAGGCACAGGCACAGGCACAGGCACAGGCACAGGCACAGGCACAGGCACAGGCACAGGCACAGGCACAGGCACAGGCACAGGCACAGGCACAGGCACAGGCACAGGCACAGGCACAGGCACAGGCACAGGCACAGGCACAGGCACAGGCACAGGCACAGGCACAGGCACAGGCACAGGCACAGGCACAGGCACAGGCACAGGCACAGGCACAGGCACAGGCACAGGCACAGGCACAGGCACAGGCACAGGCACAGGCACAGGCACAGGCACAGGCACAGGCACAGGCACAGGCACAGGCACAGGCACAGGCACAGGCACAGGCACAGGCACAGGCACAGGCACAGGCACAGGCACAGGCACAGGCACAGGCACAGGCACAGGCACAGGCACAGGCACAGGCACAGGCACAGGCACAGGCACAGGCACAGGCACAGGCACAGGCACAGGCACAGGCACAGGCACAGGCACAGGCACAGGCACAGGCACAGGCACAGGCACAGGCACAGGCACAGGCACAGGCACAGGCACAGGCACAGGCACAGGCACAGGCACAGGCACAGGCACAGGCACAGGCACAGGCACAGGCACAGGCACAGGCACAGGCACAGGCACAGGCACAGGCACAGGCACAGGCACAGGCACAGGCACAGGCACAGGCACAGGCACAGGCACAGGCACAGGCACAGGCACAGGCACAGGCACAGGCACAGGCACAGGCACAGGCACAGGCACAGGCACAGGCACAGGCACAGGCACAGGCACAGGCACAGGCACAGGCACAGGCACAGGCACAGGCACAGGCACAGGCACAGGCACAGGCACAGGCACAGGCACAGGCACAGGCACAGGCACAGGCACAGGCACAGGCACAGGCACAGGCACAGGCACAGGCACAGGCACAGGCACAGGCACAGGCACAGGCACAGGCACAGGCACAGGCACAGGCACAGGCACAGGCACAGGCACAGGCACAGGCACAGGCACAGGCACAGGCACAGGCACAGGCACAGGCACAGGCACAGGCACAGGCACAGGCACAGGCACAGGCACAGGCACAGGCACAGGCACAGGCACAGGCACAGGCACAGGCACAGGCACAGGCACAGGCACAGGCACAGGCACAGGCACAGGCACAGGCACAGGCACAGGCACAGGCACAGGCACAGGCACAGGCACAGGCACAGGCACAGGCACAGGCACAGGCACAGGCACAGGCACAGGCACAGGCACAGGCACAGGCACAGGCACAGGCACAGGCACAGGCACAGGCACAGGCACAGGCACAGGCACAGGCACAGGCACAGGCACAGGCACAGGCACAGGCACAGGCACAGGCACAGGCACAGGCACAGGCACAGGCACAGGCACAGGCACAGGCACAGGCACAGGCACAGGCACAGGCACAGGCACAGGCACAGGCACAGGCACAGGCACAGGCACAGGCACAGGCACAGGCACAGGCACAGGCACAGGCACAGGCACAGGCACAGGCACAGGCACAGGCACAGGCACAGGCACAGGCACAGGCACAGGCACAGGCACAGGCACAGGCACAGGCACAGGCACAGGCACAGGCACAGGCACAGGCACAGGCACAGGCACAGGCACAGGCACAGGCACAGGCACAGGCACAGGCACAGGCACAGGCACAGGCACAGGCACAGGCACAGGCACAGGCACAGGCACAGGCACAGGCACAGGCACAGGCACAGGCACAGGCACAGGCACAGGCACAGGCACAGGCACAGGCACAGGCACAGGCACAGGCACAGGCACAGGCACAGGCACAGGCACAGGCACAGGCACAGGCACAGGCACAGGGCACAGGCACAGGAACAGGCACAGGCACAGGCACAGCACCAGGCACAGGCACAGGCACAGGCACAGGCACAGGCACAGGCACAGGCACAGGCACAGGCACAGGCACAGGCACAGGCACAGGCACAGGCAAAGGCACAGGACAGGACAGGCACAGGCACAGGCACAGGCACAGGCAAAGGCAACAGGCACAGGCACAGGCACAGGAACAGGCCACAGGCACAGGCACAGGCACAGGCACAGGGCACAGGCCACAAGGCACAGGCACAGGCACAGGGCACAGGCACAGGCACAGGCACAGGCACAGGCACATGCACAGGCACAGGCACAGGCACAGGCACAGGCACAGCACAGGCACAGCACAGGCACAGGCACAGGCACAGCACAGGCACAGGCACAGGCACAGGCACAGGGCACAGGCACAGGCACAGGCACAGGCAACAGGCACAGGCACAGGCACAGGCACAGGCAACAGGCACAGGCACAGGCACAGGCAACAAGGCAAGGTACAGGCACAGGCACAGGCACAGGCACAGGCACAGCACAGGCACAGGCACAGGCACAGGCACAAGGCACAGGCACAGGCACAGGCACAGGCACAGGCACAGGCACAGGCACAGGCACAGGCACAGGCACAGGCACAGGCACAGGCACAGGCACAGGCACAGGCACAGGCACAGGCACAGGCACAGGCACAGGCACAGGCACAGGCACAGGCACAGGCACAGGCACAGGCACAGGCACAGGCACAGGCACAGGCACAGGCACAGGCACAGGCACAGGCACAGGCACAGGCACAGGCACAGGCACAGGCACAGGCACAGGCACAGGCACAGGCACAGGCACAGGCACAGGCACAGGCACAGGCACAGGCACAGGCACAGGCACAGGCACAGGCACAGGCACAGGCACAGGCACAGGCACAGGCACAGGCACAGGCACAGGCACAGGCACAGGCACAGGCACAGGCACAGGCACAGGCACAGGCACAGGCACAGGCACAGGCACAGGCACAGGCACAGGCACAGGCACAGGCACAGGCACAGGCACAGGCACAGGCACAGGCACAGGCACAGGCACAGGCACAGGCACAGGCACAGGCACAGGCACAGGCACAGGCACAGGCACAGGCACAGGCACAGGCACAGGCACAGGCACAGGCACAGGCACAGGCACAGGCACAGGCACAGGCACAGGCACAGGCACAGGCACAGGCACAGGCACAGGCACAGGCACAGGCACAGGCACAGGCACAGGCACAGGCACAGGCACAGGCACAGGCACAGGCACAGGCACAGGCACAGGCACAGGCACAGGCACAGGCACAGGCACAGGCACAGGCACAGGCACAGGCACAGGCACAGGCACAGGCACAGGCACAGGCACAGGCACAGGCACAGGCACAGGCACAGGCACAGGCACAGGCACAGGCACAGGCACAGGCACAGGCACAGGCACAGGCACAGGCACAGGCACAGGCACAGGCACAGGCACAGGCACAGGCACAGGCACAGGCACAGGCACAGGCACAGGCACAGGCACAGGCACAGGCACAGGCACAGGCACAGGCACAGGCACAGCACAGGCACAGCACAGGCACAGGCACAAGGCACAGGCACAAGGCACAGGCACAGGCACAGGCACAGGCACAGGCTACAGGCCAGGCACAATCGCACAGGCACAGGCACAGACAGGCACAGGCACAGGCACAGGCACAGGCACAGGCACACAGGCACAGGCACAGGCACAGGCACAGGCACAGGCACATGCACAGGCACAGTGCACAGGCACAGGCACAGGCACAGGCAACAGGCACAAGGCAAGGCACATGCACAGGCACAGGCACATGCACAGGCACAGGCACAGCACAGGCACAGGCAAGGCACAGGCACAGGCACAGCACAGGCACAGGCACAGCACAGGCACAGGCACAGCACAGGCACAGGCACAGGCACAGTGCACAGGCACAGGCAAGGCACAGGCACAGGCACAGGCCACAGGAACAGGCACAGGCACAGGCACAGGCACAGGCACAGGCACAGGCACAGGCACAGGCACAGGAACAGCACAGGCACAGGCACAGGCACAGGCACAGGCAAGGCACAGGAACAGGCCACCAGGACCAGGCAAGGCACAGTGCACAGGCACAGGCACAGGCACAGGCACAGGCACAGGCACAGGCACAGGCACAGGCACAGGCACAGGCACAGGCACAGGCACAGGCACAGGCACAGGCACAGGCACAGGCACAGGCACAGGCACAGGCACAGGCACAGGCACAGGCACAGGCACAGGCACAGGCACAGGCACAGGCACAGGCACAGGCACAGGCACAGGCACAGGCACAGGCACAGGCACAGGCACAGGCACAGGCACAGGCACAGGCACAGGCACAGGCACAGGCACAGGCACAGGCACAGGCACAGGCACAGGCACAGGCACAGGCACAGGCACAGGCACAGGCACAGGCACAGGCACAGGCACAGGCACAGGCACAGGCACAGGCACAGGCACAGGCACAGGCACAGGCACAGGCACAGGCACAGGCACAGGCACAGGCACAGGCACAGGCACAGGCACAGGCACAGGCACAGGCACAGGCACAGGCACAGGCACAGGCACAGGCACAGGCACAGGCACAGGCACAGGCACAGGCACAGGCACAGGCACAGGCACAGGCACAGGCACAGGCACAGGCACAGGCACAGGCACAGGCACAGGCACAGGCACAGGCACAGGCATATATATATATATATATATATATATATATATATATATATATATATATATATATATAATGTTAGTACGTAGATATGTATGTACATACGTATGTAGGCATGTATGTATGTATGTCGCTAACGAAGTCCATCTTATTTGTTAGCTATGTACAAAGAACTTTATTCTCACACACACATATATATATATATATATATATAATGTACGTACGTAGATATGTATGTACATACGTATGTAGGCATATATGTATGTATGTCGCTAACGAAGTCCATCTTATTTGTTAGCTATGTACAAAGAACTTTATTCACATGGGCAGAAACTTGTTGCATGAGAAAATAACCCAGAGAAAGGATTAAATAATCCCCCGTGACGTTGAGTAACGATAAGGATAGTGGACCTGAGTAGAAATAATGTTGGAAAACAATGTCTCATTGGTTGGAAATTGGTCCATATAGCTCAATGAGTACATGTTTAGAACTTGTTTCTATTCATTGTACAACCAAAACATGTTGGCAACATGGATAGCGCAACAGACTCCCTACCTAGTGATTCGAGTTCGAGTCCTAACTCTTGCAACGACGCGCGAAGTTATTTTACTTAGTGCTTTTGCTTTAATAAACACACGGACAGCGGACCATCAGATTAGCGACAGATTTAGCGATAGCTTTTTCGTGATGGAAATACGATTGCGATCATTGGAGATACGATCGTAGTGATTTTGCTTTATTGAGAAGCTTTTCAAGTTATACCAATACTATAGTGTTTCTTCTAGCACATGGGGAAGCCATGGTGCTAAATTGAAGCATGTTGAGGAGAAGCTATAGAGTTCTTCTTGGAGAAGATGAAGAGTGTGCTCACACTCTTGCTCATGGAGAGGAGGTTATCTCTTGTTCATGGAAAGAGGACTTGATCATTCGTAGCTTGATGGTGAGGATCGGCCATCTACATGGTGTATTTGAAGATTATCTTCTACATGAAGATTTCGGGCTACTTCAAAGACATTGGATGATGTTTAACATAAGATTTACATCTTATGTTAAGTATTAAGGTACATATTCTCTTTATGCACATAAGTACTACTTGAAGTTTATGGAGGCAGTAGCATCCATATCAAAAGGAGCATCCATATCAAAAGAAGTCCGATTCAGCATAGGTACAAGAGAAACAGTACGTATATGCTTTATGCATATTTGGATGAGGTGTTTGAGAAGGTGTGTTCACATGAGTTTGAGGATTTCCGAAAGCAAACTTGTTAGCATTCTTTGTTTCTTTTTAAGTATGTGATCTTTTCATACACGTATCTAACTTAGGGTCTTCCATAGCCTAAGGTTAGATGAAGGTTTGTTGATTATCAGTTTCAACACTGATCCTTCCTCTTTCAGTCACTCATATTCACTCTTCTATAACCTATAAGATCACACATCTCATGTATATTCAGATTTCTGCCCATACATCTGAACATGTTTGTTACATTTGTACATTCACTTATCCATCTATTTCTCATCACATAGAGTGGTTGAGAGTTTTGCTCCCACATTGTACATTCAACATTGGTATATATGATATTATGAGTAAGCGATGGCTTACGTAACACCTTACACATGTCGTCTATTCTTTCTCTATCTTTATCTCATCATTTGTATGATTAAGTGTGGTATGTTCATGTTTTGTCAATATAAGAAGATTGTTAGATTCTATGTTGTATATGTTGGATCTATGAAACTGTGGACCTGTGACATGAGCTATGGGCCTACCTCATTTCCAACAAATAAGAAGGCTTTCTCGTAAGAGAAAGGCCAGAATGACAGATGTAAACATTTGTCATCACTCAAAAATCAAGACTTTCCTGGAACATACTGTGTATCAATCAATGTATATATGTATATTTGAATGTGATAAAGGGTGCAAGTAGAAGTTTCTTCCCTTCCCAACATACCGATTCCCATATCATAGCAAGAATTTCATTGTGAAGATGTACTAACCGCATTGACCCTGATCTTTGACAGCGGTTACGGCACCTCTTTCCCTCCAGTCGACTGAAGAAGGGAGACCATTTGCATTACAAGTGGATCGAAACGCACGGAGAACCTTTTTCTCCTTCGAAGGCCGAAATCCAAGGTGACGCGCACGGAATTCCTCAACCGTAAGATCCGCGAAGCGAGTCAACCCGAGGGAATGAGAGGCCTTTTTCCCATGGTTATGTCTGTGTATATAATGAAGATTTTCTTTAAACACTTGGAATCGTGTGGGCTTTTGAGATGAGCCATCGGTGGAGGTGTAATTCTTGGAGTGTTTCGCAACCCAGCTCTCAAACAGCCGGAGGAGGCGATCCTCCGAAGAAAGGTCTTCTGGCTGGTACTGAAGATGAACGGCACAGGCTATCGAGAAAGAGGAAAATAGCAACCAGACGAAGACACGAGGAAACAGTCCGGAAGACGCCATGGAGCAAGTTGAACTCTCGAGTGGGGTAGTGGATCACTTAAAGGAAGAAGGAATAGAGTGCGCAACACGACGTCCGAAAACAGGGTGCTTTTTCCGCGCAATTTTTTTCAACACCTTTGACTTGTTTTTTAAAAAATTGCGTGGAAATCATATTGACGTGGCAGACAACGATTTGTGAGAAAAAGCGCGCAAAATTTTTCAATTATGAAATGGCTATGCATAACCATTCCCTCATTGTGTGACCAACCAACATGTTTCACCCTCCATTGTGGGATATGGGGGATTCGGTGGGCATTAGACGGTCCAGTGTTGTATTTTGACGGTCTATCATGCCCGTCAGTTTTGAAGGCTATCTACACATCCTATCTGTATTTACTATTTTTAATGTATGTTTTGAAGGCCAAAAATATATTTTGACTGTATTTTAAGGTAAAAAATGCTCAAAATGGGCAATACGGCCGTCAAAAATCAACACTGACTAGAACTCTTCTTGATACTATTGTTTCGTTATATTAACTCAAGCTTAGGAGATTAGGCCTTGACCGAACTTCCTTTTGAAAACAATGATAAGAATTTTTTCTTCTCATTAAAAGACCAAGCATTATTTCCCTTTACACAACCTTGAGTTCTCCTTTAGACTACATCTTGTGCCTCATCTTTACACACACAACTTTAGAGTGTATGTCTTTTAAAGCTTTGACGCTCACTTAGTTGCCCAAGACCCCCTTGAGGCATCTCATACCTCCTTTGGGGCATCTCATACCTCAAGGATCCCCTCGAGGAAGCCCTCTCTCTTTCTCTCTGCCATCACTATTTTGCATTACATAGTGGATGCTAAAGACGTTGGGATTTGAAACACACTTAATTCTACATTATTGAGTCACTCATTGCCTTCCTTCTAGCTTCTTTCATCAATCATATTAATTTGAATGACAAGCCACATAAAAAGATTCACTAGCCTCCTGAGGAGGAGGTCTTGTGTTCAATACTCGGGCTAGACATGTGATGGCTTTGGCTAGTCTAAACCAGTTGTAACTAGTTGTGACTTTATCTAACCCATGCTTTGTGGGATAGGGGGGATCCTGCGGGTACTATGCCCATTCATTTGTATAGTTGTTCTTTCAAAGTTAACACTCAAGGGAGTAGATGCTTGTCGAACCTCCATTTAAAAAATATATATTCACTCATGAAAAGTTTGTGCAACTTTGAGACCATGCTTGCAAACTTCATCTTGGTTGCAAACTATTTACAAACATGCCACATGCAACATCATATAAATATTAAGACATGATCATTGGCATTAAAGGAAGCTTACCTCCAATTCATTTACACTAGTCACATCATCATCTCAAGAAAGTATTCAAAGAGTCAAAGAACCCAAATTTGAAGCTCATACTTACACTCATGGTCCTTTAGAGGAAGGATTCCATACCAATTTAAGCTACAATATGCTAAACGTATCAAGCTTCTGGGTGATTAGAAGTGTAAACTCAGTGGATTGAAGAAGGCATAAAATTGTTATTAATCCATCCAACTCAAGGTTTGTGGAATGAACACATGCATAAGGAGAGCTCCCAACAAAAGGATTGATCCTCTCATTGAAGAAAATTTTCAACTTTTGTTCTATCAATTTTTTTCTCTTGTAGATCAATCATCTCTATTGCTTAATTGCTTCCAATGAAAAATGGAGGATATCTTGAGTGATACAAAAAGAGATCCATTTTTTGTACTTCAAGATTGGATTTCCTTTCATTTTTCTCTTTGATCTCATATCCTCTTATTATTTATGTTATTTCATGTAAAACTATATGACCGTTGATTGAATGCAAAAAATCCATGAAGTCATGTGTAGGACTAAAACTTGGAATCCAAACGCTAGTTGAACCTAGTTGCTATGATTTTTTTTGGGTCATCTCATCATATCAAATATCCTTAAGCCTTTTTGGATGCCTTTAAACACCTTGTTCACTTTGTTTCATTGTCATCTCCTTTTTTTCGAATTCCATATTGCATGATCAAGTTGCTTTTAGTAGCCATATTTTTTATACTCTAAATTAAACGAATACTTCATCTTTTTCTAAGTGAAGTACAAGTGTATTGTTCTAATGCATTCTAGCCTTATATATCCCACTTGCAATTATAGATTTTTATCATGTCCTTCATTTTCATATGTCCTTCTAGGGGCTTAATTTTTCTTCTTTGTTTCCTTCTTGTTCTTTCCATAATGGACTTTGTCAAACCCATCTAATTTTTCTTATTTGTATATAGATTTCTTTTCCAATATTTCACTTTTTTTATTCCTCCTTATCTCTATGTTTCCTTCTTGAATATAGCAACTATGTTATTTATCTAGTATGTAGAATAAGTGATCATATAGCTACATCTTATCAAACATACCCTTTGGATAATCTATATATCTTGGTTGTGAAAAAAATATTCACAATTCTCATTGGATAGTGAAGGGCTTGGTGAGTTGAACAAGAAGAGCAAGGAGGAGATGGAAGAAAAGAGAGAGAGAGAAGAAGAAGAAAGACATGCACACTTGTTGGGAGCCTCAAAACCCACATAATGATCTTATGACGCAATGCTCTATAAAAGTTATATGTATATGAACATAGAGCTAAGGTTACATGACCCCCTAGATCCCTAATAATCTCCCAGTTAAAGGTCAATGTGACCATAACTGACAACACATACAAAGAATGATGTAGGAATATACAATAATGTACAAAAAGAGTTCAAATCTTAACCCATACATATCAACCCACACCAACTACCTCAAACAAGGTGTTCCATGCACCTCAAACTGTTGTAGAATCACATCAATATGAGTCGAGCTCACATCTAACGGATGCAAGAACTCATGAAGTTTTTGGAAAACTTCATTTTGCTCTATGCCTATGTCAATCATCGAATGACCGACAAATCCAAGTGAAAATGGTCCAATAGCAACTCCAATATCTCGCATTGAACATAACAACTCATACATCATACTCTCGAATGTTGATGAAACATTTGCTATTCTAGCAAACATAACCATTCTAGCTATGACTTTATATAAGGAATCCAAAGACCCATCATCAAGAACAACATGTCCTGAGATATCTATGTCAACATATGGCATGAGTGAATCCAAGAATGATTGCATAAACACTAAATCCTCATCATGAAAATCAGCCATCCTATCAACCAAGGATGTGTCTAGTTGTGCACCCTGAGAGCTAATATGCTCTACCACACTGTGTATCATAAAAGTTGTCCTTCTCAACCACACCAAGTGTATCATCATGCTCTATATGAGCTAACTGCACAATATCAACACCAAGATCCATCTAATGATCTAACTCTAATTGAATATCATCATGATGCTCTACATGAGCATCCACATTATGGTCCAAAGCATCAAAAAGATCATGTGTGTTCCACATGAGCATCTATATGATCAAGGAAATCATGCCCTACATAAGCATCACGAGCATCCAACATGCTCTACATGTGCATCCATTAGAGCATCTCAATCCTACCATACATGTGCATCGTGAATGTCAATAGGCCTATCTATAGGTAGACAAAATGAGACATGATGATTCTCACATTGCACATAAGGTTGAACTCCCATTGAGATGAGATTGTCTCTCACATGGAGTACCTATAATGGATACATGTGTCCAATCTTAACACCTCTTAGAAGCATAAGATATCCCAATTGCAAGTGAAAATGATGATCACTGAGGAATGCATAATATTTGCTCAATATAACTAGCTAATTGAAATCAAGCTCATAGGGAATGAAGGCACATAACATACATGTTTGAGTGTAAATGATGCTCCACTAGGTATTATAAGGCATACATCTTTTGCACCCTCAATGTCATATGTTGTACCATTCAACATATGCACACATCCATAACTCTCACTTGAGAATCGACAAAACCACTCACGAACTAGAGTAACATGGAAAGTGGCTAATGCATCAAGCAACCAATCCATATGTATGCTATCTAGTGAACAAGAGAAGTCTTGAGATGATCCATAGGAGAAAGTGATATCACCATCATTGGCATAATCAATCACTGTAGACTCTCTTGAAACCACTACCTGACCTGCACCATATGCATGCCTCTAATGTCATTTTTGCATCCAGCCAAAGCAATGACATAGAGTATGACCCTCACAACCACAATGCCAACATCCAAATCATCAATACAATCTACATCCCACATGAGTCATCTGACTAGCAAACATTCATGTAGTCCCTATCATAATGCATTACTCATTTCCTCATACATCATAGGCTCATATATAGAATCCACAAGTTGTAATCGAATAGTGGAGATGGCCAATGAATCCATATCCATCCATACATTGTTGGGCATGTCAAGCAGCCTCTATGCATCTTTGTGCACATACATGTTTAACCTTGAACAAACCAATGTATGCCACATATGAGCTTTTCACCTCAAAAATTTAGTGTGATGAAACCAAGAAGACATCATGTTGGCAATCCAAGAGACTCAAAATATAACAAGAGATTAAATATTAATCATAAATCAATACTCTATCACCAATATGACCACAACTGCATATCCATATGCATAACTCAAATCACAAATGTCTCATTGGAGAAGAAACCATGTGAACCACTTGCCACATAACCACACATCTACTATGCACATAAAATCATGAGCATAAACTTGCTCACTAAGACTTCAAAAGGACCATAAGAAGATGTGAAGGATTTTATAAAAAAATTGACAGAGTATCCCTTGTAAACTAAGCAATCAAGACAAAATAACTAGTATCAAAAGAAGAATGAGTAACCTGTCACCACCCCTGTTGGCATACAAGTCAGATGAAGAGCATACTAGCGCAACGGAGGAGTCATGCACAATACGGCAACAAGGCCCAATCATTTTTTCCATGGACCATTTACAACTCAAGTGATTTTAATCACTACACAAACAATGTAAATTCCGTTTTTGGTAGAATAGACTCCATTTTGTGCAAGCCGAGGAGTCCTCGAGCTTGAGGAGTATTAGAACTAGCTACATATCAATTTTCATAATTTTTAGACTCTGTTTGAGCCCTCAAATAGGCTCTAGAACCTAATTTTTAACTAGGCCAGACACTAGGTCTGGACAAGACCAAAGCTAGTTAGAAAACTATAAAAAGAGCTAGAGAGCTCATTTTTGAGGCTAGATTGTTTGTGAATTGAGCTTATGTAAGAGACTTTTTTACTAATGCAAAGAACTCCATTGTTCCTCTCCTTGTTCTTGCTTTGTGTGCGCGTGTGTGTGTATGTGTGTGCATGCTTGTGTGCTTCTCACTCACACACTTGTGCCTTCACTTGCTCATAGTCTTCATACTAGTCCTCACGTCTCCACGGATTGACAATTATGAGGTGAATCTTCTCACGTTGGTACTCACCATTGTGCTAGAGTGACACCAAATTTGGCGCCGTTGCCGGGGAGAGAGCTTCGAGGACGAGCGTGAGATCAACTTGAACCTAAACTTGGGATTCTTACAGGATCATCGAGAGCTCTTGGAGAAAGCAAAGTAAGTGCTAAGGAGAACAAGCTCGGGAACGTGCTTCCTGGGTAGACCAGCATCGCCAGGAGGAGCGACTTGAGGTTGGAACATCACTTAACCCCCTCAGTCTATTCTTAGCATAGGCTAAGTGCGAGTAGTTGTTCTGATTGACTAGGGGTACGATAAGAACACTCAAGTTTGAAGAGCCCTTAATTTCTCAAGTGCAAGGGTAGGCAAAATTGTAGTCAAGGGATAACTTAAAGGAAAAGAACTTAAACTAAGCGGACGCAGAACATCAAGTACGGTTAGGCAAACCTACCCTCAGCCATACCCTCAACAAGGCAGATACCAGAGTCAATATTCACCACAACAGTATATTAGGCCTCAGCAAAATTACCAACCGCAATATCAGGCCCAATTGAAACCCCAGCCAGTGCTAGCACAGCAACCACCTGCTCCTACTAATGTGATTCCGGTCAAGTATGCTGCTGCAGAAGAAAACCTGAATAGAGCGATAGTCCCAGTAACACCATTAATCTCATAGAGTGATCCTAGTGACCATAGATTTGATTCTACACATGTTGATAGTCCCCAGGCTTACTACATGCAGTCTCCTGAACATGGTGAGTCTTACTACAGTGAGGAACCGAGTGAACCTATTTGGGAGCTTGAATATGCTAATGTCATGTACACAAACCCCAACTCTAGACCTCAACCTAGGCAGATACGACCCCCTTTTCCTAGAGGACCTTGCTTCAGATGCCATGGTGATCACCTTATACGTGATTGCCCCATGCCTGCACCTACACAACCCCAATCAGTGACGATCCAAGGCTTTTGCCAGGAGTGCGGAAAGGAACATCTCTTACGAGATTGTCCCAAGAATCCCAGCAATATGCCAAAAATCACTCCAATTAATGTTATTGGGTTAGTGGTCAATTCCACAGGAAGTGTCACTTCCACTGCACCAGTGCAGGTAATCACTAGAGCTCAAGCATTGTAGCAAAACCAAGGGGTAAGCCAGGAAAAGAGCCCAGACGCTAGCGATACTGAGAGCCAAAATAAGAAGAGAACAAGAGCTTGGAGAGATAGCCATGAACGTATGAAAAGGCAATGGGCAAAGAAGATGAGTGAACTTGAGGAAAGTCTACGAGAAACCAAGGCCAAAATCATAGAGATCACATCTCAACCGCACTCTCACACATTCCCACCGCTACCACCCCCATCACCCTCTGTAATAAAGTAAGTTGGTGATCTAGGGATCCGATTGGTTCAGACAGATCTGAAATCGGATTCCGTTTGGTCATTCGTTTGTGTGGCCAAAGATCTCGAGTCTAGACTTACTGGTAGGTCATTTACTCTTGTAACCAAGTAATCCACTTAGCCTAATGGTTAAGGCTCAAGGGTGTGAAGGAAGAGGTCTTGGGTTCAATCCCCATGGAGTACATGGGAAGAGTATTTTGCCCAAAGAGCTCTAGAACCTTCTAGAAGCATCCACTGGACACTTGGCGCACATGTAGTTACATGGCTGACACTTGGATGATTAGCATTCACCTGCCCAAGAAGGTAGTCCCCTGGAGAGAGCTATATATAGAGGCATTTGGTTGGGAGGAGAGTCATTCATTCATGAGCATTTCCAGTCGCTACGCTGTTGCACCCTCCATCCCTCCATCCTCTAATACACCCCACGTAACCCACCCACCACCCCGAGCAGGATCAGTATTAGCTGATCCCACTCCTGAAGACATAGACATGATGCTTAAAGCATATCAGGCCAGAATCCAAGAAGGGCCAAATGTAACGGATCATGACAAGTGCTACCCTAGAGCTGACCTAGAGATAGAAAGAACCAAGCTTTGCGCGAAAATAGTCGCATTGGCTCAGACTATGTTTGAAGCCAGTCGCCTTTTCAATTACTCGGGCTCAGCCAAGACGCAATTACACTTGGATGGACTTCTAGAGAAGTTAGAGGGCATAATTGCAAGATCTGCCAAGGAAGAAAAAAATCAAGAAAGAGATAAAGCAAGCAAAAACATGACGCATCCCCCACCGAAAGCTTATGTGCCCAATTCCACTGAACTAGACAACCTCCCCTCCCTAGAAAGAATAGAGAATCTAATTGCACAATCACAAAAGGAACCCGCCCCTCAACACCATGACAAGGCTAGTGAAAGAGCAGGTCTTCCTACCCAGAAAGCCTATGTGCCTGAGGCCTACGTGCCTAACTCTACGGAGCCAGACACCTCTTCTTCTATGAATCAATACACACCAGAATTCTTGGGAGAAATTCAAGAAGAGAAATGGGCTAAAGAGAGTGAAGTTCCTCCTCCTATTGAACTTGTGGATGACACACACGATCAATTCCCACAAGACCTTCCTTCCATTTATGGAGAGCAGGAGAGTGCCCAATCTCAAGAAAGATTAGACTGTGAGTCTAATTCTTTACAAGAACTACCCCATTTCACAGGCCCATGGGAAGCAAAGTCCACCTATATGAGAGCACCTACAATCATGGTAAGAAACGAAGATTCAGTCATACCTAGGAACACAGAGGTAGTGAAGAACACCAAAGTGCAGTGCAATCTCACTTTGGAAGAGCTGCTTAAGGTTAGACCAGAAGTGTGGAAACATGTAGCCAATCAAGTGCCCGAGATAGCAAAACCTCGTTCCCAGGTAGGATCCCAGAGAACAGTACCAGAAATACCCTTAGACAAGATAGGAGACATGAGTGAGGCGAAGAGGGAAACACATATCTCCCCATCACTCATCAGGGATACACAACCAAGGCCATCTTGGACTCAGGTGCAGGAGTTGCAATTGTTACCACTTCCTTATGGAAACGATGGGGCAAGCCAGCTCTCAGGCCAACGAGAATGAAATTGCAGATGGCTGACGGGCACATAGAAAGACCCTTAGGACTACTCGAGGGGATAACTCTCACTACTTGTGGTGTAGAGTTTGAGCACACATTTGCTATCTGTGACTTTAGCAAAAATCAAGCCTATGAAATGATTTTGGGAAGACCATTTATGCGGCAGTTGCAAGTGGTACAGGATTGGGGAACCAATTCTTTGTATTTGCAGCACTTAGGTGTTACAACCAAAGTCAATCTCAAGGATTACTCTCATAGAGATGTCCCTCCTATCCAATGGAACCCCATCCATAGAGCCAAAGATGATACGGAATCGGTGCATTCCCTAGGATCAGGATCCTCATGGATGCATGAAGACACTCACTTATGGATGTGTAAGGTAGCAGTAGAAGAAGAGAAGAGAGAAAAAGCCAGGGAGATAGGTGCAAAAGAAACCCATAGATCAATCCAAGACCCAGCCTATGCACCTGTAGTTTTTCCAGACGAAGAATTCGAACCTCACGGCTGGGCAGAAATTCTAGCAACCATGGATGTAGCCATCAATGAAGAACAATGGACACCTCACTATGATGAGGATGGCTATGACATTTCAGTCTTCTCCATAGAGCCAATCATGGGAGAAGCAGTTTTAGAAGAGTGTGAACCTAGCCCTGATGCATTTGAGGATGCGAGTGACTCCGATCTAGAGTTAATCATTATGGACCCACCTTTTGCATCAGATGAAGAATACTTCTATGAAGTAGAATTTTAACCCCAGAAGCACGGAGAGCTTACAAAGGATGTAAGGCTAGCCACACATGTAACCCATAAGGAAGAAGGAAAGAAAAGAAAGAAGAGAGAAGTCACACCAGAAGAGGAAGAATCTTTGTTTGAGGTCCCGGAAAATTTTAAGAAGTATGAGATAGATGACAGGAGAGTCATGATTAGAATGCCTAAACGAGAGGCACAATCGGGAGAGGCCTATGATAACAAAGAAACCACCAAGAAAATAGTGGTAGCCATAGAAGAAGGAGAAGAGAGGTGCACTTACATAGGACATGACCTCACTGAGGAAGAAGAGCATGAGCTGATAGCCTTGCTAAGAGAATACAGAGATGTATTTGCTTGGAGTTACAAGGATTTGAAAGGAGTGGACCCGGACATATGCTCACATACGATTCCCATGACTACAGAGGCCAGACCCTCAAAACAAAAGCCATACACATACAATGACAACTATGCTGCCAAGATCAAAGAAGAGATAGACCGCTTGATTGAAGCTGGATTTATCTATGAAATTGAGCACACTGAATGGGTATCCCCCATTGTGGTGGTGCCCAAGAAGAACGGCAAATTACGAGTATGCATTAACTTGAAGAAGGTTAACGAAGCCACGATCAGGGATAATTACCCGCTTCCTATCACAGAGCATCTCTTAGAAAGAGTAGCAGGCAAAGAAGTGTGCCTCGATGGATTTTCGGGCTACAATCAAGTAGCCATAGCTCCAGAAGATCAGCATAAGACAGCATTTGCCACTGAATGGGGCATTTTTGCCTTTAGAGTAATGCCATTTGGGCTTACCAATGCACCAGCTACCTTGCAAAGGTTGATGTGCCATGTGTTTAAAGAGTTCCTGAGGAAGAACTTAGAAGTCTATGTTCATGATCTTTGTGCTCATTCCAACATTAGACAAACCCATATTCCTGAACTCAGACAAATCTTTGACAAATGTAGAGAATATCAAGTCTGCCTAAACCCAGAAAAATGTGTTTTTATGGTTAGGCAAGGCAAAATTCTAGGACACATAGTGTCAAAGAATGGCATATCTACGGATGAAGAGAAAGTAAGAGCTATAGCCGAATTACCTAGGCCAAAGAATGTCAAGGAAGTACAAGCTTTCATGGGGCATTGTGGTTATTACCGACGATTTATACACATGTATGCCATCATTGCAAAGCCTCTGTACGGACTTCTGACAAACTTTGAGTGGACTGAGGAATGTGAGAATTCCTTCAATGAGCTTAAACGGCGATTATGTTCAGCACCAATCTTAACCACACCGGATTGGAATAAACCTTTCCATGTTCATGTGGATGCATCCAATTATGCCATTGGATGTGTGCTTGCACAACCTACTGGTGAAGGTAATATGGATCTTCCAATTGCCTATGCTAGTAGACAATTGAATGAAGCTGAACGAAATTATACCACTACTCAGAGAGAAGGCTTAGGCATGGTATATGCAGTTAAGAAATTTAGACACTATTTGCTTGCAAATAAGTTTAATTTTTTTACTGATCATCAGGCATTGTTATACCTCGTAAACAAGCCATGCAATACAGGAAGATTAGTAAGATGGTTTCTCTTGCTAATGGAATATGATTTTGAGGTTGTGGTAAGGAAAGGGAAGACTCATTTGAGAGCAGATCACCTTTCTAGGCTCACATCGGGAGAAGCCCCACAAGGAGTGTCAGATGACCTTCCTGATGCTTACTTGTTTAATTTGGAAGTTGTGCCGCAGTGGGCTAAGCCATTGGTACCAGTGTTGACATACGGACCTAACCACCCAGTAATAAACACACAGGACAGAGAGGTAGTAAAAGCCCAAAAGTATCACATCATGGCAGGAAGTATGTACAAGCACACAGATCAAGGGATCTTGGCTTGTTGTGTGGAAGAGGATGAGTACGCTAAATGGTTGCAATCAGCACATGTAGGTGCGTTAGAGCAACACTACTCAAAGCAACGAACCTTACAGACACTAAGGAGACTCGGAGTGCATTGGCCGACTATGGAGGCTGATGTCCAAAAGTTGTGCAAGGAATGCCCAATCTGCTGCACTAAACCACCTGTGGAACATGCCACTCTTTATCAAGTGTCCATAGTGCCAGATTGGAGTGAACCTCTAGTATCCTTCGTAAGGACGAGAACATTCCCTCCAGACATGACTCTGGCTAGGCAAAGGAGTTTAGAACAAGAAGCCCAGGATTATTCACTCATTGGTGACAATCTATACAAGCATGGTAAAGATGGTTACCTGAGACTATGTGTCCATGAGAGTGAATATCTCAAAATCTTGGATACTGCTCACCAAGGTGTAGCAGGGGGACACTTTGGACCAAATCGGGTAATCAAGGCAATACTATTTGCAGGCTTTTGGTGGCCAACCCTTCACATGGATGCACATACCTATGTGAAACGGTGTGATGTTTGTCAGAGAACTCAGTACCCTATACGCAAGGATGAGATGCCACTGAAGCCTATGATGGGCGGACGTGCGTTCTCTAAATGGGGAATAGACTTTGTTGGTCCTATTAATCCCCTAGCTAAGGGTTCACATGCTGAATATATCATCGTGGCCACAGACTATCTAACCAAGTGGGTAGAAGTGAAAGCTACTACAAAAAATGATGCTCAAACAACAGCAAAGTTCTTATTTGAAAATGTATTCACGAGGTACGGATTGCCAATAGAGTTGGTGAGTGATAGAGGCACACACTTCTTGAATGAAGTCATAGAAAACCTTCTCCAAGAATTCTTGGTGATACATAAGAAATCGGCCCCCTATCATCCACAAGCTAATGGCCAGGCTGAGAGCACTAATAAGATCTTATGCAATGTGCTGACTAAACTAGTGAACAATAAACGCTCTGATTGGGACAAACAGCTACACCATGCTGTTTGGGCATACCGGGTTGCCTATAAAACGATACTCCAAGCCACCCCCTTTCAGATGGTATTTGGCCAAAATGTTGTACTACCTCTGGACTTTTTGATACCTACATTGAAGGTAGCACAAGAGCATGACTGGACAGGCCATGAACTCTCCTCTCGAATCTTTGATCTTGAACGTCTAGGCGAAACACGATTGAGAGCTGCAGCAGGAATCTATGCAGCGAAGAAGAGGCAAAAGGCATATTTTGATACACATGTGAAGGATAAAGGCTTGAAAGTAGGCGACCTAGTCCTAGTCTACACATTGAAGCAGCATGCACGGAAATTAGAGAAAAGAGGTTACGGGCCAATGATTATCAATAGAATCTCCACAAGTGGCGCAGTTCAACTAGCCACTTTAGAGGGCGATATTCTACCAAGTTACGTAAGTGGATGCAGAGTCAAGTTATATCAAGAACCCCTTACCGAAGAGATGTTAAATCGACTCAACACTGCCAAGAAACGTAAAGAAGAAGAGAAACGAATTAGAGAAGAAGCATAGGCAGAAGCTTTAGAACGCATCCGACGAATGAAATTGAGGAGACAAGGTAGAGACCCGCCTATGCATGACACTCAAGAATCTGTAGGCTATCCTATGGCCATGTGCGAGACTTCAGGTGGGCATTCCATAGAATAATCGACCGACGGCCTTTTGTAACCCTAGGAGTAGGACAAGGAAAGGGTGCAAAGATTGTAAGAGCTTTGATTGACTCAGGTGCATCCACTAGTGCTGTCAAGTTGTCTTACTATCAAGAATTGAAATTAACTATCGATCCTATAGAAGCATATCTCATAGGATTGGGAGGTGTGGAAAATCCTTGCATGGGCGAGGTGGATCTTCCCATCTCCATTCAAGATGAAGTGATGACAGTCAAAGTACTAGTGTGTCAAGATGAGGACCTCACTGAGCCTCTTGTCTTGGGTCAGGACTGGATCTATGATCATGCAGTCAACCTCAACCTAAGAAGTGGACTTCTTCAGGTATGGGTAGATCATAGCCGAATTACAATTGACTTGGAAAATGAGGCACTCAAGGAACTAGGCAAGGCACAAACTCCTGGTCCTTCCAGGGGCGCACATGAAGTTGATAATGCTATTTTTGTCCAAAATTGTATGATGCAGAAAGAGGCTAATCTCAACAACGGAGCCAGGGAGAGGACGGAACTCCCTTCTTTTCCAAAGACCAGAAGGTTGCAACAACCCACGGCAGATCAAATACAGAAGAAGCAGAACACTACCGATACTAAAGGCCAAAAAAAGGAGCAGAGCAGATTGTTTCAGCCATGGAAGCAAGTATGGAGGCGAAAAGGCGAATACCCTGTTCAGACCAGGCCGACCCCACGGCCAAAACCTCTTATTAGTAGTCAACCACATGACACTAATGAGAAGTCCTTCATTAATTCTTCTGCGAAGGTGAAGTCTATTTGGGTACCCAAGAAGTCAATGAAGGCCAACCCACAATCACGACAAATCTGGGTGCCTAAGGCTTGCTTGCGGGCTCAAATAGCTATACCAAGGCCGCAACCGGTACAACATGTTTTACTCACTCGAACATCTGAGGCCCAGTCTTATGCATCACGCACGGACACATATTCTTCCATGAGCACTAGTAGAATCACTTCTAAATGGGTCCCTAAAAAGCCTCATCTTCAAGCAGATACCCCTATCAAACTCTTCAGAGTCTCCACAAAATCAAGATCAAAGCCCATCCACTGCATTTGGCAACCTAAAACTTGTAATAAACCCCCGGACCCCAGTTGTAAATCCATGCCCACCTACTAACTACGTCACTCTCACACTACATCATTCCACTTAGTCCTTAGGTCCAACCAATTCCTAACTACACACACAAGCACCGAGCACTTATTAACCTACTAATCTCTCCCGAACCTCATGATAATGTTGTAATGGGGACAAAAACGGTTCTAACTTGTCCTTTACAATGTTAACACATGTTTCTATATTCTCACAGAATCAGGAGGCAAGAAGTAACATGGCAGAAGCGACAGGTCCGAGCTCACAAGTAGGAATACTTACTGCAAGAATCGATGTGGATAGTCTACCTGTGGATGTGCCACCAACTGAACGACCTGTGGAGCTGCAACACCCCTTCAGCAGATCCCGGTACCGGATCCACCCACAGGGATCACAGAAAGAGTCCATGCCAATTCTCATTGGTTCAATGGCATGCTAGGTCCATTAGGAGAGGCCAAGTATATATGGGAGTCTAAGTGCGAGTATGACAGATCATGGGTTCGATTCCAATTTTTCTCCAAGGAGTTTGAGACTCTACAGAACACCGAGGATCTCCAGACCATATGGCAACGTGCAGGGCTAGCAGAATACTTTGAAGCACCACTACCTAAACCGGATCTCCTCCGATGCTATTATTTGGTCTCCACATTACAAGCTAATGAAGAAAAGGAAAAACCAGGATCATTTGTTCTTCCTTCCTTGCTGGGCAACAACGAGTTAAAGAGGTTTGAACTTACTGTGGAGTTGGTGAGCGCTTCTTTGAATATGCACGGCACACATGTACCTTCTGAGAAGGATGCTCTCGTTCCTACTAACATGAAGGATAGGAAACTATTGAAGCTTAAAGACATGGCAGCACTCACACCAAACGTGTCCATCCCTCTCCGTATGTGCATGCAAAATTTTGCTTTCCCCGGCCAAGACCGCTTCACACAACCACACAAAAGAATCTGGTTCGCTCTCTTTAGCGGAGACAGGTGCGTTACCAATCAAGCTGCCGGTATGGATTATAGATCAATTGTATGAAGCAAATAAAATGTCTTCTAGGAAATTAGTGGTGAACGGTTGCTGTGCAATCACACGCATTATTTACCGGTGCCTAGCATACGATGTTCCCATTGAACGTGCCTTAACTTGGGCACAATTACAAATGTTTAAGAAGCTCAAGACGTCCACACATCAATCCAAGCGCATGAGGGGTGCGATCCCTTGTGTCCAGACAAGGGAAGTTCTGACTACTCCTGAAGTATCGCCACGAAGGGAGACCACTGTACCTCCCTTTACCATTAGGATACCCAGGTATGGATCTGAAACTACGACACAAGCTACCCCTTCAGCTCCTCCTGCTCCATCTGAATTCAAATTTGCTACAACTGGAGATGCTGAAGGAATGGATCCCCAGGACTTCGAAGCATTTTTACAAAGTACACAACTCTCTGATGTAGAGTTTTATTCAGATGCAGAAGAACAAGGCACATCTTCACAAAGAAGAAGAAAATCTACAGACGGGCACCATGTACATTGGAGTGACGCTCAGCAAGGTCAACAACAAGGACACCTAGAAGAAGAAGGAGCATATGAAGAGGAGACCACTGAAGCCCCAGCCTAGACAGCGGAACTCCGAAGGTTGTATCAAATTATGGAACGAGTGCGATCGCAACAACTGCTCACCGAACAGAGCAGTAGAGTACTCATGACTCAGCTGCTGGAAGAAGCCGGAGTTGACTCAGAATATAGTGAAGGTCTCTTTATTGATGGCAGAAACATATGGGGTAGTAGAAGCAGTGCGGACCGCCATTAGGAGGTCTCCAGTTCAATATGATCCACAAAGATTCCAGACACGACCACGCTCAGGTAAGAATATCCAGATCCCCATTACAACGGCAGAAGGGCCAACTATTACATCCGAACCCATCAGGACAACCTCCCAAGCAACAGAAACTGCTAGCCAAGAGCACCCAGTCACCCATGAGGAATCCACCGAGCCACTACCACCCACACCCCCACCATCGCCTCCTAGAGCAGAAACCGTGGAAATCACCTCGACCACTCAACCCACCGAACCAACCTTCATCTTCCGTACTCCCATCTCTAGTTCAACCCTATTCTCCACCTCTGATAACCCAAGCTATGAAGCAACCCCCATCACTACACAATCCACCGAATCGATCATAGAGCCTTCCCTAGGACAACCATCCCCCATGCCCTCAGCCATAGGTCATCCTGACCCTAGATCCATATTCATGGGTTTCCCTGCTACCACGCAACCCTTCATGCCCTCCTCAACTCTACAACCTCAACCCCCGACCTCCATCTCTCCACTTCTCCAATCCCTCCATAACTTCCTTGCTAGAACTTTTCAACCCAGGTCTCAACCATTCCCTTTATTTTCAGCTCCCCACCCCACTTCTCATCTATTCACCACTTTCACACACACACCACCTACCATTCCAATGTATATGGTAGACCCCACACTCGCACCCACTCCTGAAAGTATGGACATTTCACCACCCACGGCACCTCCCCCTCCCCCCACGCTTCCACCTCCTCCCATTCCCCCTCCACCAATTTCACCCACACACTCGTCTTCAATAGACACATCATTCACTCTTCCCCTTCCCCAATTCCCTTCCCATGCATCTTCCATTGTAAACACCACCCCCTCATCTATAGGAAATGCATTGGACACCATGCTAGCTTGTATATCAAACTTAAGGACAGATTACAATCAGCTCCAGCAACAGAATGAACGCCTGAAGAGCACTCGGAGACACTACAACACAGACTTGCTGCACTAGTGGAGGAAAATGCTCGCCTCCACACACAATTCCAAACTCTCCAAGAGGCTCATAGCATATTGGAGGTACAGTTACAGAACACAGATCAGGAAGCAATACAAGTGGTAGAAGGTCATCTACGGACACAGCTGGAACGCAATTCAAAGCTTCAGCGAAATATGGCCCTACTCAAGCGACATCTTGCTGCTGCTCATGAAGAGAATCGACGCCTGTAATTACAAAATCAGGAGAACCTAGAAGCAGCTATCGAAAGCACACCTGGGGCACCCATCAGCCCATCAAAGTTTCAAGCAGTGACCCCCGACAATATCAAGATCATATTGGAAGACTATGCCATGCTGCTTGAAGCACATGACCTGCTATCAGAGGAACTGGTTCAACTAAAGCAGAAACACGAAAAAGAAACAACAGCAGCCTCTCAAACCACCTCCTCCGCGGCTTCACTTCTCACAGACTCAGAGGCCTTAAAAGATCTCCAGAAACAGGTCACCGAATTGCAAGCACGTCTACTACAATATGAGAGACCACCTTCCCCTCCAGAGGCTCCCACCGATGAAGAAGTAGTACAAATTCCTGTGGAACAGACATTTGAAGAAGAATACGACCCACAACCCTTCCCAGGAGGCCAACAAACAGAAGAAGCTCAGGACACATTCGAAGCACCACGGCCTCCATGGCTACGTCAAGTGGAGGAAATCGGGAGTTCTCACGAAGAGCGCACAGTAGTGCAAAATCAGGCCATGAGGGTCATAGAGGAAATTGTGCTACAATCTGCTTACTTCAAGAACCTGTCATCGAGACGCCTTATCCTCTCATCTGAACTCCAATACAGGCTTATTATATTATCCTGGCTGATTATAATGCAGAAATACAGAGAGTCACGGGTAAGATTCCTACCTTTGCTACCCAATTTCAACCCGAAGACCTTCCTCCAGAGGTGCAAAAAGGCAAAATTCGTCAATCCACCCGGCGGCAGAAACTTCTAGAGACATATCCAGAAATGCTACGCACATGGAACAACGTGCCTTTACATCTCCTATACAATCCATGCTACGGTCCAGTTCCACGTCGCAGGTCTTGGAAGGCATTCAATATCAAAGTGCAGAACAACGCGCAATGCAAGGAATGGCTAAACTACCCGTACATTGCGCCACCACAGGGACCACCGTCGGTAGCATACATGATGGGAACAATTCGACATTGGATGCCGCGATTGAAGCCCATGCCAGATGTGGCAGCTCAAATGATGCTTAAGATTTTAGATATGATGCAGGTAGTCCTGAAATCCTTTAGAAATGCAGCCGCACCACAGGTACGTCTACTGGGGTTTACCAATGGAAATTATGATTTGGTGTATGACATGAGCACCACCCCCAGTATTCGTGTGGCTTACGCCTGGCATGCACGCATCAAATACCTCCCTGCATGTTACAAACAGACCTTCGAAGAAATGTTCAGATCAGGTTTCTGGGAGTATCACTCGGAGATCTTCGCACCGAAGCCAACACACCTGCTCCATCTCTTTGCTTGTGAACAAGCAATGTACTCTGAGTACTACACCACACCACAACCAGAGGTCCCTGGCGCAATAAATTGGGATGCATTGGATGCTGATCTAGCAAGAGGCTTAAGGATAGGAGAACACGAACTTACCACCAATGTCATCCAATACTATATCGACCACCCGATAGAATAGAGGCCTGTCAGGGGCGACAGACGCTAGGAAGGGGGGCGTGTTGGCATACAAGTCAGATGAAGAGCATACTAGCGCAACGGAGGAGTCATGCACAATACGACAACAAGGCCCAATCATTTTTTCCATGGACCATTTACAACTCAAGTGATTTTAATCACTACACAAACATTGTAAATTCCGTTTTTGGTAGAATAGACTCCATTTTGTGCAAGCCGAGGAGTCCTCGAGCCTGAGGAGTATTAGAACTAGCTACATATCAATTTTCATAATTTTTAGACTCTGTTTGAGCCCTCAAATAGGCTCTAGAACCTAATTTTTAACTAGGCCGGACACTAGGTCTGGACAAGACCAAAGCTAGTTAGAAAACTATAAAAAGAGCTAGAGAGCTCATTTTTGAGGCTAGATTGTTTGTGAATTGAGCTTATGTAAGAGACTTTTTCACTAATGCAAAGAACTCCATTGTTCCTCTCCTTGTTCTTGCTTTGTGTGCGCGTGTGTGTGTATGTGTGTGCATGCTTGTGTGCTTCTCACTCACACACTTGTGCCTTCACTTGCTCATAGTCTTCATACTAGTCCTCACGTCTCCACGGATTGACAATTATGAGGTGAATCTTCTCACGTTGGTACTCACCATTGTGCTAGAGTGACAACCCCTCATTGATCCAAGCATAGACAATGACAAACACATATGCCAAAAAATGATGGCAATATACATCAATACAATATAAATGCACCTCCCACTCAAGAATGAACCTAGTAAGGTGGTCCAACTTATCATGGATAACTTGTGACATGATCCAAGTGGATGGAGAGAAGCAATGATCCAAAGCTAGCACACAAGCATAAAGGATCTGCTAGAACACCTATCTAGCATAAGGGTTGACAAAATTTTGGTAGCATCTCCTTTGAAAAATGGATTGTGAACCAAATAACCATGTGGGAATAAATGTCCACATATGCCAAGAGTCACACAAGAAAATATAAAATTTTATCATTGACCATAGGCTCATATAAGAGCCTATCCAAGTGACAAACAAATGTGCAACCAAGACTCCAACATCTTGTACCTTAATCCTCCATTGAAGCTCCTTGCACTTGAGCCTTCAACATGCTCTAATACCAATGAAGCATTTGGTGGTCTGAACAAGAAGAGCAAGAAGGAGATGGAGGAATAGAGAGAAGAAGAGACATGTGCACACTTGCATGGGAGCCTCAAAACCCATGTAATGATCTTCTGATGCAATGCTTTATAAAAGATATGTGTATATGAACATAGGGCTAAGATTACATGATCCTTAGATTCAAATAGATAGCTTTTATTCTACCTATTTCAACTTTTTATTCCCATAAAAATGGTCCAATTAACTTTTTATTTATCATATATCCTTGTTCTTTATTTTGTGTCTTTTCAGCTATTCAGTTGAGAGTGTATAAGCTTGAATTTATTCCATTTATACCTGTGACTCCTCGTGTATCATAAAATACTACCCGTGTAAACTTTCCCTTCCAAAAGAGTAGTACGTCATATATTATATCATTTGACACGTACTACCCATCTTCATTCCCTTCGAAAAAAAGTAGTACTTGATATCTTATATCTATTGACACCATGTAATTTGAACATTAGAGTCGGCACATAACCTATATAAGAAAGCCTATGCTCATTGTATAGACATCTTCTCATTCTCAAGTTGAGAATCATAGTTGTTTTTTTATTAGCGTTTGTAAGTCTTGTGTTTTGCTTTTCAAGAAGTTCTTTTTTATTGAGGCACATAGCCTATGTAAGAAATCCTATGCTCCTTGTATAGACATCTTCTCATGCTCAAGCTAGAGCACTAGTTCAACGCAAGGAGATCAAGGAGGAGAGCTTCTATACTCTTGGAGGAAGTGTTCTTACACTCTTGGAGGAGTTGTGCTCTACATGTGGAGACATTTGGAGGAGTTTGTGAGCCAACATCTTGTGAGTAACAAGTCTACATTTGTCCTCACTTGTTCATTCACTAGTTTCTGATTTGAGATAGTCAGAATCAGGTTTGTTGTAAAAGATTTCTAAATTGTTCATATTCTCCATATTCTCTATCTCACACACACACACATTTCATACCTCTTAGGCACACAATTTCTTGTATCTAGTTCCTATTTTTGCCTAGATTTAGATGTTGTTAGTTTGTATCATATTCACACATTGTAACTTGACATTGGAATATAGATATTGGAGGTGAGCATCCTAGCTTACCATACACTTTGAAAGATCCTATCTATTCTCTCTCTATCTCTCACTCATCATCTTTTTAAGTATTGAGGTGTGTATGCTAAGGTTCATGTGTTGGAAGGTCGTGTAAACCTATGATTATTGTTATTGAGGCCCACCCCACTTGCAACAGATATTAATCTAGAAGACCATTAAAAACAATTCACACAAATGAGCTATCTAGACAGATTTCATATTTAATAATCAATTACTCTTTCAAATCCTTGATCTTTGTCGAAAAGGTGTCCATTGAATCTCCTTCATTGATATGCTCACTCTCCAATTATTTTCAAATGTAAGCAACGTAAGCCTCATTTCTTGCTTGTGGCAAAAGTATCATGTTAGACTGCCGCCAGTAGTACACCCAATTTTGTAAATCATACAAATATAGTAGCTTTGTAATTTTAGTATTCTTAGAATTCCCCAGGAATACCAACTATAAATTTGTATGTTCAATTGAACTGATAAAGGAAGTTAAAAGGGGATCGTTTGGTAGGCATCCAAGGACAGAACATATATTTTGTAACCAGTTTGTATCTTGTATTTATAATGAAGAGTTGTATACTGTTCCACTACTCTATATTCTATTGTCTCTGAATTCAATATACTCCATACCATTTCTTCTTATTATATATGTGTATTGAGGGAATAGAAATGCATTGGATTCATTTCGGTAACCCCCATTCCCCAAATTCTTAATTGATGTAGAAGTTAAAGAATCAACAAAAATTTGGTGACCATGATGGGATGGGGTAATCATCAACAACATTCAGAAAGGTGAAGTATAGATACAATACTTGAAATCAAGTGATAACAACTAGTCATATTCAACCTAAACCCCGATATTATGAGCAATGGTATTCATCACCCTCTATACATAATGTTTAGTTAAATGATTCAAGTAATCCTAGAAATACACAAGAATTTGGTTTTTCAAGAAATGGGGGTCAGTATCCACCCAACTATCAAGGATTTGAGAGAGGTCATTGACCCTTCAAGTTATATTATTGGGATGAAGGGGAATATCAAAAGGAAGGTAAAGGACCACAATGTCAGTTTTGTTTGGAATTTGGTTATATTCGTGTGGATTTTCTTGATGCTCAAGACTTCGATAGCAGAAGGCAAGAAGCCAGACTTAAGGCTCCAATGACTAACATGGTAACCTTAACTTTTGAAGATCCAGTAGCTCTACTAGTTACTCGATATGGAAAACTACATATGAGCACTAATTCTATGGCAGCTCTGGATGTTACTGCACATCACCAAATTTATGATCAAGTAGTCGGATGGGCTAAACAAGCTCTGATTGAATTTGTAGAGGCAAGTTCCAATAGACAAGTCCAGATTGCAAAGGATAATGAGGTAACAAAATGAGAGAGTAGAGGCACTGCAACAATGCAACGATCGATACCTGCAGATAGCCCTATTCCAGATCCTGCATCAATCACTCAATTTATAGAATTAAATATCCCGAAAGGTAGCAATAATATAGCAAATCCTTGGTAGATATTTTGTAAATCTACAATATAGTTACCTTTTGGGGAGTTGTTGGAATTAGTCCCCACATTTTGAGATACTCTACTAGATGAGGTATAGAAACGGAACCAAAATGATGCTATGGAAGAACAAGCCCAAGTGAATATGGTGGATGCATTTCAGGATGAATTATTAGATTATGCAATACCTCTAATTTTGGTATGTTATAAAAGTAAGAAAATTTCCTGAGTATTGATTGATGGCGGATCTAGCATAAATATCACTACTTTGCCTATAGGTAGACAACCCAATAGCTATTTTGTCAACTAGATTTTGTAGAATCATGAGCGTTGTCAATCCGCCATCACATCACCTATCCTGTAAAGAACATATGAAAATAATTATGAATATTTTCACATTAATGCCCTGCTCCTCCAAGTCAATCCCAAAAATTCTTGCAACAAGCTTCAAACTCACACCATGGCTGCTCACGCATTCGAGGTGAAACAAAGTCCATGCAGTAGACGGAAAGACAAAACTGTCAAGGTTCCTCCTCTTGACGAAGGCGCACGAGTTGAGAAATCAACCACAATAGATTACCTTTTATTTATGTTGTTGTATATCGATTTTCAGAACTGTTATTTTCATTTAATAACTTGATTTTTATTTTGTAGAGCCAAGACATCAACGACATCAGGCTGAATGCTAAAGAGACGACAAAGTGGACAGTATATTAGACCCTGAATCATCTTCATTGCAGTGCATGTACCAGTGCATGCATTTGTTTTCTGTTTGAGCCCAATTTGCTAGCCGTGATGACTATTTTCCTCCCTTTTTCAAGCACTAATCATCATTTCATGTTTTACTATAAGTGCGTGTTACCTCCTTACTTGAGGGTAGTAGACATAAGCTTCTTCTATCAGACAAAGGAGGATTTTGCCGAGAAGTATGGTCTTTCTCTTGTAGAAACAGATCCAACACTCATCTTAGAGAGGTCAATCAGTGAGTTTGACTAGTTATCGGTGTTCAAAGTGACAAGATTAAGGGGGAAAGCAAAATTAAAGAACATAAGGCCAGAATTGTTTGATGATCTAATGGTTCTACATTAGAAAGTGTATCAAGAGATACCAATCAATTATGAGCTAACTGTTCTCGTTGCCAAAGGATTCGCTTTTGAGTATTGCACTATGACAAAGCATTGTAGTGATCCATCAACATATAAGGTGGCATGGGCTATTGCAGCCGATGCATCTGTAGAGAGATGAAAAAAGATGGGCACATTAGCCCAGAAAATGCAAAGCTTTTTTAGTAGCCCCATTGAGGTCAATGCAGTTACTACAATATTGGCAACAATGATCAAGCCAATAGATGAGAAGATGAAGGTAGTTGTTTTACATCACAATCCATCTTCTGTTACTGCAAGTGTTGTCAATATTCAGGGTGATGAAGTGATGAGGACTCTAAAATCTCAATTGGTTAATGAACAAGAGAAATTGAATAGGATTTTTGTAGATTTGGAGTTAGCTAAGGTGGCCAAAGCAGCCAAAACTAAAGTAACCACATATGTGGAGCAGATGAGAAAGAAGTTGCATCATGCTAAGTCTGAATTAGAGAGTGCATCAAATCTAGATGAGCCAGAAAGATACAACTTGAGACTTAGATACAAATTCATACTACAAGCCTACAAATTCTTGGGGGTTGAGGAAAATGAAATGGATAATGTGCCTCAACCATAGGTAAGTTTGTACTTGATAGTGAGCTAAATCTTATCACTTAATGACTTTAATACTATTATCTACATTTCTTCATGGACGTTCATCATGATGAGAGTTGCAGCTAGTCGTACAACTCACCAAACAAGCTCATTTTGTGTCTAGGATTCTTTCTATGTTGTAGAATCATGAGCTTTCCATACAACTTGCCATTACCACCACCAATTTACAGACTACAGTCAACTTTAGCATATCATATGGATGTGTAGCATGTGGATTTAGTATTGTAGATTCTTTCTATTTCCTTGTGCAGTTGCAGCCTTGTGGTCATACATATCATTACATACATCTTTCTCAAAAACAACAAGCCATTGTATGGGTGATTGCTGTTGGAGATAGATGTCTGCGGAAGCACGCGAACAACACAAGGAAGAAGAAGAAGCTTGGAGCACAAACACACAATACTGAATGTATTACCAAAGAACGTACAAAGATAAGTAGCCCATTAGGGCAATAGGCATATATACAAGCCGGGGGAAAAAAACCTCCTAAAGAGGGAAAAAAGTGCCCCGGCCGTCCTAGTGTGTTCACACACATCACTACCTAAATATATCAGCAAATCCCCCCTGGGAGTGATGCGGTGAACAAGGAGCTGGCACTCATGTATAAGGAAGTGACAAGCTATGTGGAAATCACTCCACAAAAGGAAGTAAGCCAAAAGCTTTGCGGAAAGCTTCAAACTTCTCCCTAGGCAGAGCCTTCGTGAAAAGCTCTGCAATGTTCTCGTGCGTGGGCACATATGCCAAGTTGATCTCCCAAGCAGAGAACCTCTCCCTGACATAGTGATAATGCACCTCAATGTGCTTAGTGCGAGCATGGAACACAGGGTTCCTCGCAATTGCCAATGCGCTTTGACTGTCAGTGAAGATGGTGGTAGCAGAAGATTGGCCAACACCCAAATCAACCATAAGGCGTCTGAGCCACACACACTCAACAATCGCTGTGAAAGCTTCCCTATACTCAGCCTCACAACTGGAAGTGGCCACAGTAGGCTGCTTCTTGCTCAACCAAGATATACATGAGCTATCAAGCATGAAGCAAAAACCACTGGTGGACACACAAGTGTCATAGCAACCAGCCCAATCTGAGTCAGAAAAAGCATGCAAATCTGGTAGTAGTGATCCCCCCTTGGGATAAAACAACCCAAGTAGCCGAGTACCACTCAAGTAGCGAAAGATGCGCTTAACCGCCTTCCAATGCGTGACTCCTAGGCAATGCATAAACCTGCTCATCTGTGAGACAACAAACTGAATATCTGGCCGAGTAATGCATAAATAAATAAAGCATCCAACAGCCTGCTGATAGAGAACAACATCAAATGCATTTCCAACATCATGAAGACTCAATCGTGAACCTGTCTCCATAGGAGTGGCGATAGGCTTACAGTCTTCAAGGCCAAAACGTTGCAATAATGTGTCAATATATTTCGTTTGACACAAAGCCATTCCACCATCAACATGCATAAACTGAATGCCCAAATAGTGATGCAAATGCCCCAAATCAGACATCTCAAATGAGGCATGCAAATCAGCCTTGAAATCAGCAATATGCTTCTCAATAGGACCAGTGAGTAGCATGTCATCAACATAGACAACAATGATCAGAAGCACATCATTAGCACGCTTAACATATAAGGTGCTTTCAATTGGACTGTTCACAAAACCATGTGTAACCAGATAGGCATGTATCTTCTCAAACCAAGCACATGGTGCTTGCTTTAAACCATAATGCCTTCTTTACATGCACACCTGATTTTCAGGCCCTTTCTGCACAAAGCCACGGGGCTGAAAAACATACACTTCTTCATGCAAGTCACCATTCAGAAATGTTGTTTTAATGTCCAACTGATGTACATTCCAACCATGATGGGCTGCAAGTGCACAAATGCTCCGAACAGTAGTCATACGGCATGTAGGTGCAAAGGTCTCATCAAAATCAATGCCTCTTTCCTGCGCATAACCCTTTGCAACAAGCCTAGCCTTATACCTGTCAACTGTACCATCAGGTTTACGCTTCAGCTTGTATACCCACTTAGTGCCAATGGCCTTCTTGCCAGGAGGCAAGTCACATAAAGACCATGTACCATTCTTCATTATAGCATCATACTCAGATTGCATGGCAGCCATCCAATTTTCTGAATTCTGTGCTTCATCAAAAGAAACAGGCTCATTGTCATCACAGAGACTAGACGCAGCCATAGCATAACAATCTGATGCAAAGGAGGCACTATGAGAGCCTGAACGAGTACGATATGACAAAGGTGCATCTAATTTGCTGTCACGCAAAGTCTGCACCAACCATTTTGGCATAGTTTTTGCCTGCTCAATATCAGCTCTCTCATCAACGAGTGCATCATGTAAATCTGCATAAGAAATAGAATGATCTACATCATCATATGAAACCTGCAAAGGCTGAGAAGTTGCCTCATTAGGACCAACACTAGACTGTCCACCTGTAAAAAGAGGCATCAACGTATCATACATGTCTTTGGAGCTAACAAATGTCTCCTTAGTACATGAAAGCAATGGCTGGATAGCATCTTCCACAAAGACAACATCACGGCTAACTAGAATGCGTTTAGTTTGTGGATGATACAGACGATAGCCTTTACTTTCAGAACTGTACCCAACAAAAATACATTTTACTGCCTTATCATCAAATTTTCTGCGATGTTGTTCAGGCACTAATGCATATGCCAAACAACCAAAAACATGTAGATGAGCAATAGATGGCTTGCGGTCGTGCCAAGCCTCATATGGAGTGATAGACTGCAGCGCTTTAGTGGGACACCTGTTCAGTACATAGGTTGCACACATGACAGCCTCAAGCCAGAAACTATGTGGTAAAGCCTGACTCTTGACCATGCACCTCGCAATCTCCATGAGTGACCTCTTCTTTCGTTCAGCAACTCCATTCTGTTGAGGTGTATACGACACTGTACACTGGTGTTTTATCCCACGTTCAGCCAGAAATGCATTAAAATCAGAAGATATATATTCCCCCCCTCGATCAGAATGGAGGGTGCCCATTTTACATGCTGACAGATTTTCAGCCAAAACCAAAAACTATTTGAAGCACATAAACACTTCGGACTTTGCTTTGAGTGGATATACCCATGCATGCCTGGAAAAATCATCAATGAAAGTCACGAAGTAAAGGTAATTCCCAAAAGAGGGTGTCTGCATAGGACCACAGACATCACTATGTACAAGCTGCAATTTCTGCGTAGCCCGAACTGAACCATCTTTTGGAAAGGAGGAACACTGCATTTTGCCCAAAATACAACCTTCACATACATGTTTTCCAAGTGCCTCAAGCTTGGGCAAAGAAGACACCATATCAGATTTCTACAGGCGTAGCAAACTAGCAAAAATTCAGATGACCAAAGCGTGCATGCCAAAGCTTTGCATCTGACATAGCGTGAGAATCATGAACTGCACATGCTGAATCATTCACAGATCTTTCATAGTCTATGAGCTTATATAGCCCACGACACAAAATGCCAGAAGCAATAATCACATCGCCATTTGATAGATCATGAACTGTACACCTGTCATCAATGAATTTCACAACCAAGCCAATCTTGGCTAATGTAGAAACTGATAACAGATTCTTCTTGATCCCTGGCACAAATAAAGCATCTGACAAGATGAAAGAACTACCATCAGTAGTAGTCAGAATGATCTTACCAACTCCCATAACAGGATAAGAGGAGTTGTTGGCGCATGTGACAGTATTCCCTATAGGGGCAGGCTCGAGTGAAGAGAAGAAACTCCGCTGCGAGGTAATATGTTTGGTCGCCCCACTGTCAAAGTACCAAACATCTGAGTCCACTGCAGACATGCACTGCTCATGAGAAGATGGGTCAAAACTGCAAACAGTAGTACACGCCCATTCTTCTTCCTGCACAAGATTAGCAGACTCTGTTTTTGGTGTAGAGGCTTCTGCAACAACCATTCCAACCTCCTTTTTCTTTGCCTCTTTTGCAGCCAGTTTTGGACAGTTCTTTATGATATGATCATTCCCTTTACAGTACTTGCAAAACAATTTTTGCTTTTCTGATTTCTCCTCATCTTTATCCTGGTTCTTCGAATGTGCAGCATTTGCAGATTTCTGCTTACTAGTAGAAGAGCTCCATTTTCCTTTACCCTTCTAACTAGCCAGGAAAGCTTGATCTGCAACACACATAATGGACCTGTTCTACTTGGACTGATCTTCTTGCAACAGAACAGAGACTAAGTCCTCAAATGATAAGGCATTCGGATTTCCTTTCATCATCAACCGAAGAGTAGAAGCAAAACTCTGATATGAATCAGGAAGACCATTCAGAACGGTCTGCACAAGTGAGCTATTTGGTATAACCTCATCAACAGAAATCAATTGTTCCTTCAAATCTTTGATCTTCGTTAGGAAACTGTCCATAGAATCACCTTCATTCATGTGCTCACTCTCCAACTGTATTTGGAGGTAAGCAACACGAGCCTCATTCCTAGCTTGATACAATGTGGTAAGTGTATCCCAAGCATCCCTAGCTGTTCTGCAAGAGCGAATATGAGGAATAATGGCACGTTTGACAGACAAAGCTATCAATGCATGTGCCTGGGCATCTCTGCCATCCCAACGAATTTGCTCTGCAATAGGTGCAACAGAAACAACAGCACGAACAGGAATCTGCGGAATATCATCTTCGACACGATCTTCATCAGCTCCAGCACCTGTATTTGCAGTACCTGTCGTTACAGGTGTAACATGACGTCTTTCAACACCCTACACAATGTTCCACAATCCTTTTGCAACTAAAACATGTCGCATCATATAAGCCCATAATGGGTAGTTGGTACCATCCAACTTATCCTCAACAGCCAACATACAGAATACATCACTGCTTTCAGCCATGGCCGGTGACTAAAATACCTTGATGCAGAAAATTGACTGTATTTCAAAAAGTTGAACAGAACTACCGAGATGAGTTCTGCTAGACCTGTAGCAGACTTCGAGACGCTTAAATTGGCGAACAGAAACTGGTATATAACTTTGGCACAAAAAGACGAAATAGCCTGCACAAGTGTTGCAATAGTGCGTTCGGAGGCCGAAACGAGCTCAGATCGCGATTGCGGCACAACAAAACGAAGTTGTTTTGATCTCGGAAACACGCTGAGTATGCTCACCAAAATTTGTGCGATTCTGAGACTGCAAACGGAGGAGTGTCGACGGCACCCTAGATGAAGCGACGACCTGCTCTGATACCAATTGTTGGAGATAGATGTCTGTGGAAGCACGCGAACAGCACAAGGAAGAAGAAGAAGCTTGGAGCACAAACACACAATATTGAATGTATTACCAGAGAATGTACAAAGATAAGTAGCCCATTAGGGCAATAGGCGTATATACAAGCCGGGGGAAAAAAACCTCCTAAAGAGGGAAAAAAGTGCCCCAGCGGTCCTAGTGTGTTCACACACATCACTACCTAAATATATCAACAATTGCAAAATAGAAAATGTCCCTCTTGCATTTGCCCAAACTGATGTTGCCCACTCTTCTTAGTACATGACAACAACAGGTGATTGCTTCCTTAACACTTCTTCAATGGCTAATATGCATTCTCCATAGTAAATAATTCTTATTCGTTAGCTAAGAAGCATCTTCGTTAACTAATACTAGTTTGAGATACTTATTATGCATTTCCCCTTAGCTAATACACATTAATTAGTTAATAAGCATTTCTCCTTAAATAAATAATATAGATTTCTTAGCTAATATGGACATTCTGAGCTACTATGCATTTCTTAGCTAAAATGCATTCTCCGTAGCTAATAAGCATTAGTTGACTAATAAGCATACTCATGAGCTGATAAGCATTATCCCTAGCTAATAAGCACTCTCCTTAGCTTTCAAACATTAGTTAGCTAATACACATTCTCCTTAGCTAGCTAATAAACATTCTCCATAGTTCATAAGCATTCTTCCTAACTAATAAGCATCGCATAGCTAATAATCATTCTCATTAGCTAATCAATATTCTCTGTAGCTATGTTATAGTAGGCTAGTAAGCATTCACCATAGCTAATAAGCATTACCCCTAGTTAATAACATTACTTAGCTAATAAGCATTCTCGTTAGCTATGCATTAGTTAGCTAATAAGCATTCTCGAACATTAATTAGCTTTAGTTGGCTAATAAGCATTCTCAATAATTAATATGCTAATGCTAGATAATAAACATTCTCATTAGCTAATAAACATTCTCATTAGCTAATCAGTATTCCCATTAGCTAGTAAGCATTCTCCTTAGCTAGTAAGCATTCTCCTTAGCTCGTAAGCATTCTCCTTAGATAGTAAGCATTCTCTTTAGCTAATAAAAATTATTGTTAGCTATGCATGAGTTAGCTAATAAGAGTTCTTGTTAGCTATGCATTAGTTAGCTAATAAGAATTGTCAATCATTAATTAGCTTTAGTTGGCTAATAAGCATTCTTCATAGCTAATATGCTAATGCTAACTAATAAAAATTCTCATTAGCTAATTATTATTCCCATTAGCTAGTAAGCATCCTCCTTAGCTAGTAAGCATTCTCCTTAGCTAATAAGAATTCTCATTAGCTATGCATTAGTTAGCTAATAGGCATTCTTGTTAGCTATGCATTAGTTAACTAATAAGCATTCTCAATCAATAATTAGCTTTAGTTGGCTAATAGCATTCTTCATAGATAATATGCCAATGCGAGCTAATAAACATTCTCATTAGCTAATTGGTATTCCCATTAACTAGTAAGCATTCTCCTTAGCTAGTAAGCATTGTCCTTAGCTAATAAGAATTCTCGTTAGCTATGCATTAGTTAGCTAATAAGCATTCTCGTTAGCCATGCATTAGTTAGCTAATAAGCATTCTCAATCATTAATTAGCTTTAGTTGGCTAATAAGCATTCTTCATATGTAGCTACTAAGCATTCTCCTTAGCTCGTAAGCGTTCTCCTTAGCTAATAAGAATTCTTGTTAGCTATGCATTAGTTAGCTAATAAGGATTCTCAATCATTAATTAGCTTTAGTTGGCTAATAAGCATTCTTCATAGCTAATAAGCTAATGCTAGCTAATAAACATTCTCATTAGCTAATAAGCATTCTCATTAGCTAATAAGCATCCGTTAGCTAATTAGGATTCCTCTTTATCTATACAACATTTTTCTTAGCTATGCATCATTTAGCTAATAATCATTCTCCATAGCTAGTACGTGTTGGAGTTAGACGTCTGCGGAAGCACGCGAACAGCACAAGGAAGAGGAAGAAGCTTGGAGCACAACACACAAGACTGAATGTATTACTAGAGAATGTACAAAGATAAGTAGCCCATTAGGGCAATAGGCGTATATACAAGCCGGGGGAAAAAAACCTCCTAAAGAGGGAAAAAAGTGCCCCGGCGGTCCTAGAGTGTTCACACACATCACTACCTAAATATATCAACAAATTCCCCCTGGGAGTGATGCGGTGAACAAGGAGCTGGCACTCATGTATAAGGAAGTGCCGAGCTATGTGGAAATCACTCCACAAAAGGAAGTAAGCCCAAAGCTTTGCGGAAAGCTTCAAACTTCTCCCTAGGCATAGCCTTCGTGAAAAGGTCTGCAATGTTCTCTTGCGTGGGCACATATGCCAAGCTGATCTCCCCAGCAGAGAACCTCTCCCTGACATAGTGATAATGCACCTCAATGTGCTTAGTGCGAGCATGGAACACAGGGTTCCTCGCAACTGCCAATGCGCTCTGACTGTCAATGAAGATGGTGGTGGCAGAAGACTGGCCAACACCCAAATCAGCCATAAGGCGTCTGAGCCACACACACTCAACAGTCGCTGTGAAAGCTGCCCTATACTCAGCCTCACAACTGGAAGTGGCCACAGTAGGCTGCTTCTTGCTCAACCAAGATATACATGAGCTACCAAGCATGAAGCAAAAACCACTGGTGGACACACGAGTGTCATAGCAACCAGCTCAATCTGAGTCAGAAAAAGCATGCAAATCTGGCGGTAGTGATCCCCCCTTGGGATAAAACAACCCAAGTAGCCGAGTACCACTCAAGTAGCGAAAGATGCGCTTAACCGCTTTCGTGACTCCTGGGCAATGCATAAACTTGCTCATCTGTGAGACAGCAAACTGAATATCTGGCCGAGTAATGCAGAAGTAAATCAAGCATCCAACAGCCTGCTGATAGAGAACAGCATCAAATGCATCTCCAACATCATGAAGACTCAATCGTAAACCTGTCTCCATAGGAGTGGCAATAGGCTTACAGTCTTCAAGGCCAAAACGCTGCAATAATGTGTCAATATATTTCGTTTGACACAAAGCCATTCCACCATCAACTTGCATAAACTGAATGCCCAAATAGTGATGCAAATGCCCGAAATCAGACATCTCAAATGAGGCATGCAAATCAGCCTTGAAATCAGCAATATGCTTCTCAAGAGGACCAGTGAGCAGCATGTCGTCTACATAGACAACAATGATCAAAAGCACATCATTAGCACGCTTAACATATAAGGTGCTTTCAGTTGGACTGTTCTCAAAACCATGTGCAATCAAATAGGCATGTATTTTCTCATACCAAGCACGTGGTGCTTGCTTTAAACCATATAACGCCTTCTTTAACCTGCACACCTGGTTTTCATGCCCTTTCTGCACAAAGCCACGGGGCTGAAAAACATACACTTCTTCATGCAAGTCACCATTCAGAAATGCTGTTTTAATGTCCAACTGATGTACATTCCAACCATGATGGGCTGCAAGTGCACAAATGCTCCGAACAGTAGTCATACGGCATGTAGGTGCAAAGGTCTCATCAAAATCAATGCCTCTTTCCTGCGCATAACCCTTTGCAACAAGCCTAGCCTTATACCTGTCAACTGTACCATCAGGTTTACGCTTCAGCTTGTATACCCACTTAGTGCCAATGGCCTTCTTGCCAGGAGGCAAGTCACATAAAGACCATGTACCATTCTTCATTATAGCATCATATTCAGATTGCATAGCAGCCATCCAATTTTCTGAATTTTGTGCTTCATCAAAAGAAACAGGCTCATTCTCATCACAGAGACTAGATGCAGCCATAGCATAGCAATCTAATGCAAAGGAGGTACTATGAGAGCCTGAACAAGTACGATATGACAAAGGTGCATCTAATTTGCTGTCACGCAAAGTCTGCACCAGCCATTTTGGCATAGTTTTTGCCTGTTCAATATCAGCTCTCTCATCAACAAGTGCATCATGTAAATCTGCATCAGAAATGGCATGATCTGCATCATCATATGAAACGTGCAAAGGCTGAGAAGTTGCCTCATTAGGACCAGCGCTAGCCTGTCCACCTGTAAAAAGAGGCATCAAAGTATCATACATGTCTTTGGATCTAACAGATGTCTCCTTAGTACATGAAAGCAATGGCTGAATAGCATCTTCCACAAAGACAACATCACGGCTAACCAGAATGTGTTTAGTCTGTGGATGATACAGACGATAGCCTTTACTTTCAGAACTGTACCCAACAAAAATACATTTTACTGCCTTATCATCCAATTTTCTGCGATGTTGTTCAGGCACTAATGCATATGCCAAACAACCAAAAACACGCAGATGAGCAACAGATGGCTTGCGGTCATGCCAAGCCTCATATGGAGTGATAGACTGCAACGCTTTCGTGGGACACCTGTTCAGTACATATGATGCACACATGACAGCCTCAAGCCAGAAACTATGTGGTAAAGCCTGACTTTTGACCATGCACCTCGCCATCTCCATGAGTGACCTGTTCTTTCGTTCAGCAAATCCATTCTGTTGAGGTGTATATGGCACTGTACACTGGTGTTTTATCCCACGTTCAGCCAGAAATGCATTAAAATCTGAAGGCATATATTCCCCCCCTCGATCAGAACGGAGGGTGCCCATTTTACATGCTGACAGATTTTCAGCCAAAACCAAAAACTGTTTGAAGCACATGAACACTTCGGACTTTGCTTTGAGTGGATATACCCATGCATGCCTGGAAAAATCATCAATGAAAGTCACGAAGTAAAGGTAATTTCCAAAAGAGGGTGTCTGCATAGGACCACAGACATCACTATATACAAGCTGCAATTTCTGCATAGCCCGAACTGAACCATCTTTTGGAAAGGAAGAATGCTGCATTTTGCCCAAAATACAGCCTTCACAAACATGTTTTCCAGGTGCCTCAAGTTTGGGCAAAGAGGACACCATTTCAGATTTCTGCAGGCGTAACAAACTAGCAAAATTCAGATGACCAAAGCGTGCATGCCAAAGCTTTGCATCTGACATAGCCTGAGAATCATGAACTGCACATGCCGAATCATTCACAGATTTTTCATAGTCTATGAGCTTATACAGCCCACGACATAAAATGCCAGAAGCAATAATCACATCGCCATTTGAGAGATCATGGACTGTACACCTGTCATCAACGAATTTCACAACCAAGCCAATCTTGGCTAATGCAGAAACTGATAACAGGTTCTTTTTGATCCCTGGCACAAATAAAGCATCTGACAAAGTGAAAGAACTACCATCAGCAGTAGTCAGAATGATCTTACCAACTCCCATAACAGGATAAGAGGAGTTATTGGCGCATGTGACAGTATTCCCTATAGGGGCAGGCTCGAGTGAAGAGAAGAAACTGTGCTGCGAGGTAATATGTTTGGTTGCCCCACTGTCAAAGTACCAAACATCTGAGTCTACTGCAGACATGCACTGATCATGAGAAGATGGGTCAAAACTGCAAACAGTAGTAAACGCCCATTCTTCTTCCTGCACAAGATTTGCAGACTCTGTTTTTGGTGTAGAGGCCTCTGCAACAACCATTCCAGCCTCTTTTTTCTTTGCCTCTTTAGCAGCCAGTTTTGGACAGTTCTTTATAATATGATCATTTCCTTTACAGTACTTGCAGAACAATTTCTGCTTTTCTGATTTCTTCTCATCTTTATCCTGGTTCTTCGATTGTGCAGCATTTACAGATTTCTGCTTACTAGTAGAAGAGCTCCATTTTCCTTTGCCCTTCTGACTAGCCAGGAAAGCTTGATCTGCAACACGCATAATGGACCTGTTCTGCCTGGACTGATCTTCCTGCAACAGAACAGAGACTAATTCCTCAAATGACAAGGCATTCGGATTGCCTTTCATCATCAATCGAAGAGTAGAGGCAAAACTCTGATATGAATCAGGAAGGCCATTCAGAACGGTCTGCACAAGTGAGCTATCTGGTATAACCTCATCAGCAGAAATCAATTGTTCCTTCAGGTCTTTGATCTTTGTAAGAAAACTGTCCATCGAATCACCTTCATTCATGTGCTCACTCTCCAACTGTTTTCGGAGGTAAGCAACACGAGCCTCATTCCTAGCCTGGTACAAAGTGGTAAGTGTATCCCAAGCATCCTTTGCTGTTCTGCAAGAGCGAATGTGAGGAATAATGGCACGTTTGACAGACAAAGCTATCAATGCATGTGCCTGGGCATCTCTGCCATCCCAACGAATCTGCTCTGCAGTAGGTGCAACAGAAACAGCAGCACGAACAGGAATCTGCGGAATATCATCTTCGATACCATCTTCATCAGCTTCAACACCTGTATTTGCAGTACCTGTCGTTACAGGTGTAACAGGACGTCTTTCAACACCCTGCACAATGTTCCACAATCCTTTTGCAACCAGTACATGTCGCATCATATAAGCCCATAATGGGTAGTTGGTACCATCCAACTTATCCTCAACAGCCAACATACGGAATACATCACTGCTTTCAGCCATGGCCGGTGACTAAAATACCTTGATGCAGAAAATTGACTCTATCTCAAAAAGTTGAACAGAATTGCCCAGACGAGTTCTGCTAGACCTATAGCAGACTTCGAGACGCTTAAACTGGCGAACAGAAACTGGTATATACCTTTGGCACAAAAGGACGAAATAGCCTGCACAAGCACTGCGATAGTGCGTTCGGAGGCCGAAACGAGCTCAGATCGCGATTTCGGCACCACAAAGCGAAGCCGTTTTGATCTCGAAAACATCTGAGTATGCTCACCAAATTTTGTGCGAATCTGAGACTGCAAACGGAGGAGTGTCGACGGCGCCCTAGAAGAATCAACGACCTTCTCTGATACCAATTGTTGGAGTTAGACGTCTGCGGAAGCACGCGAACAGCACAAGGAAGAGGAAGAAGCTTGGAGCACAACACACAAGACTGAATGTATTACTAGAGAATGTACAAAGATAAGTAGCCCATTAGGGCAATAGGCGTATATACAAGCCGGGGGGAAAAAACCTCCTAAAGAGGGAAAAAAGTGCCCCGGCGGTCCTAGAGTGTTCACACACATCACTACCTAAATATATCAACAGTACGCATTAATTGGCTAATGAGTATTCTCTTTAACTATGCATTAGTTAACTATTAAGCATTCTCCTTGTAGCTCCATGATCTCTAAAAAATGTCATTTGCAACTGTTGATGCTATCTATTTTTGAGTTTTTTTGTTTGTACGATAGATGCAACTGAGGTGTTCATGCAAGCTCACAACACCAACATTGATCCTAAACCGGACGCTATTGTTAATCATCCTCCAACTATAGCTGAAAGTAAGACATATGCATAATCATCTCCATCAATTCCTTTCAGTTATGTAATGGCCCTTTCTACACTAGATTTCACAGTAGATCCATATGTTGTCAATCTTTTTCATGATGCATAGTCCAAGCCCGTTGAATACAACCTTCTAGGTTATTGTCCTATACCAAAATGCAAAACTTGTTATGAGTTCATTCAATTGCAATGAAATTGACTCATTGGTAAGTGCTGGCTCAACTATCCTCGACTCCCAACTCCACCAAAGAATACATCAACCCATGAATACATGCTCAGGGTGATTGGATACACATAAAAGATGGATCATGTACTAGACATTTTATGTCGAATGACACACAAAATACTTAGTATGATAGAAGTGTTTTACAAGTTCAAAAACATGCAAGTGATAGACATAGAGGCCATATGATATTTTGTTGATATATTTAGGTAGTGATGTGTGTGAACACACTAGGACCACCGGGGCACTTTTTTCCCTCTTTAGGAGGTTTTTTCCCCCGGATTGTATATACGCCTATAGCCCTAACAGGTTACTTATGTTTGTACATTCTAGTGGTAATACATTCAATATTATGTATTGTGCTCAAAGGTTCTTCTTCTTCCTTGTGTTGTTCACGTGCTTCCATAGACATCTAAATCCAACAATTGGTATCAAAGCAAGTCACCGCTTCATTTAGGGCATCGTCGACACCCCTCCGATCACAGTCTTAGAAGCGCACGAAATTTGGTGAGCATACTCAGGGTGATTAGAAGATCAAAACAACTTCACTATGTGGTGCCAAAATCGCAATCTGAGCTTGTTTCGGCCTTCGAATGCACTATCATAGTGCTCGTGTAGGCTATTTCATCTTTTTGTGCCAAAGATATATACATGTTTCGGTTCACCAGTATAAGCATCTCAAAGTCTGCTACAAGTTTAGCGGAACTCGTCAGGGTAGTTCTGTTCAATGTTTTTAGATACAATCATTTTTTTGCATCAAGATATTTTAGTCAGTGATCATGGCTGAAAGCAGTGATGTATTCCATATGTTGGATGTTGATGATAAGTTGGACAATACCAATTACCCATTGCGGTCTATGCGGCATGTATTGGTTGCAAAATGATTGTGGAACATTGTGTAGGGTGTTGAAAAACATCTTATTACACCTGGAAATATAGGTATTGAAGCTAATGCAGATGGCATTGAAGATGTTGATATTCTTCAGATTCCTATTCATGCTGCGGTTTCGCACCTATTGCAGAGCAAATTTGTTAGGATGGCAAAGATGCTCATGCACATGCATTGATAGCCTTGTCTGTCAAACATCACATTATTCCTCACATTCACTCTTGCAGAATAGTTAAGGATGCTCGGGATACACTTACCACATTGTATCAGACTAGGAATGAGGCTCATGATGCTTACCTCCGAGAATAGTTGGAGAGTGAGCATATGAATGAAGGTGATTCTATGGACAATTTTCTAACAAAGATCAAAGACTTCAAGGAACAATTGATTTCTGTTAATGAAGTTATACCAGATAGGTCACTTGTGCAGACCGTTCTAAATGGTCTTCCTGATTCATATCAGAGTTTTACTTCTACACTTCGTTTCATGATGAAAGGAAATCCAACTGCATTATCATTTGAGGAGTTAATCTCTGTTCTATTGCAAAAAGATCAGTCTAGGTAGAACATGTCCATTATGCATGTTGTAGATCAAGCTTTCCTGGTTATTCAGAAGGGCAAAGGTAAATGGAGTTCTGCACATGCTGCACATTCGAAGAAGGAAGATAAAGATGAGAAGAAATCAGAAAAGCAAAAATTCTTTTGTAAGTATTGTAAAGGAAATGATCATGTCATAAAGAGCTATCCAAAATTGGTTGCAAACGAGGCAAAGAAAAAAGAGGCTAGAATGGTTGTTGCAGAGGCCTCTACACTAAAAACAGAGTCTGCTAATCTTGTGTAGAATGAAGAATGGGTGTTTTCTACTATTTACAATTTTGACCCATCTTCTCCTGAATAGTGTATGTCTGCATTAGATTGAGATATTTGGTACTTTGATAATGGGGCAACCAAACATATTACCTCACAGCATAGTTTCTTCACTTCACTCGAGCCTGCCCCTACAGGAAATACTGTCACATGCGCCAATAACTCCTCTTATCCTGTCATAGGAGTTGGTAAGATCATTCTCACTACTGTTGATGGTAGTTCTTTCACTTTGTCGGATGCTTTATTTATGCCAGGGATCAAGTAAAATCTGTTATTAGTTTGTGCATTAGCCAAGATGGGCTTGGTTGCAAAATTTGTTGATGACAGATGTACAGTTCATGATCTTTCAAATGGCGACATAATTATTGCTTTTGGCATTTTGTGTCATGGGTTGTATAAGCTCATAGACTATGAAAAATATATGAATGATTCAGCATGTGCAGTACATGATTCTTAGGCTATGTCAAATGCAAAGCTTTGGCATGCATGCTTTGGTCATTTGAATTTTGCTAGTTTGCTACGCCTACAAAAATATGAAATGGCATCCTCTTTGCCCAAACTTGAGGCACCTGAAAAACATGTCCGTGAAGGTTGTATTTTGGGCAAATGCACCATTCCTCCTTTCCAAAAGATGGTTCAGTTCAAGCTACTCAGAAATTGATGCTTGTTCATAGTGATGTTTGTGGTCCTATGCAGACACCCTCTTTTGGAAACTATCTTTACTTCGTGACTTTGATTGATGATTTTTCCAGGCATGCATGGGTATATCCATTGAAAGCAAAGTCCAAAGTGTTCATGTGCTTCAAACAATTTTTAGTTTTGGCTAAAAATCTATCAGCATGTAAAATGGGCACCCTCCATTCTGATCGAGGGGGGGATATATGTCTTCTGACTTTAAGGCATTTTTGTCTGAATGTGGGATAAAACATAAGTGTATAGTGCCATATACACCTCAACAAAATGGAGTTGTTGAATGGAAGAACATGTCACTCATGGAGATGGCGAGGTGTATGGTCAAGAGTCAGGCTTTACCACATAGTTTTTGGCTCGAGGCTGTCATATATGTAGCATATCTACTTAACATGTGTCCCACTAAAGCACTGAAGTCTATCACTCCATATGAGGTTGGGCATGGTCGCAAGCCATCTGTTGCTCATCTGCATGATTTTGGTTGTCTGGCATATGCATTAGTGCTTGAACAACATCACAGGAAATTGGATGAGAAAGTAGTAAAATGTATTTTTCTAGGTACATTTATGAAAGCAAAGGCTATCATATATATCATCCATAGAACTAAATGCATTTTGGTTAGCCTTGATGTTGTTTTTGTGGAATATGCTATTCAGCCTTTACTTTCATGTACGAAAGAGACACTTTTTAGCTCAAAAGGCATGTATGCTACTTTGATGCCTCTTTTTATAGGTGGACAATCTAACGCTAGTCCTAATGAGGCAACTCTCAGCCTTTACAGGTTTCATGTCATGATGCAAATCATTCCATTTCTGATGCATATTTGCATGATGCACTTGTTGATGAGAGAGCTAACATTGAGGAGGCAAAAACTATGCCAAAATGGCTAGTGCAGACTTTGCATAACAACAAATTAGATGCACCTCTATCATACCGTACTCGTTCAGGCTCTCATAGTGCCTCTTTTGCATCAAATTGCTATGCTATGGCTGCCTCTAGTCTCTTTGATGAGACTGAACCTATTTTGTTTCATGAAGCAAAAAATTCTGAACATTGGATGGTTGCAATGCAATCTGAATATGATGCTATCATGAAAAATGGTACCTGGGCTTTATGTGACTTGCCTTCTGGCAAGAAGGCCATTGGCACTAAGTGGGTATACAAGCTGAAGCATAAACCTAATGGAATAGTTGACAGGTATAAGGCTAGGCTTGTTGCAAAGGGTTATGCGTAGGAAAGAGGCATTGATTTTGATGAGACCTTTGCACCTACATGCCAAATGACTACTGTTCGTAAAATATGTGCACTTGGAGCTCATCATGGTTGGAATGTACATCAGTTGGACATTGAAATAGCATTTTTGAATGGTGACTTGCATGAAGAAATGTATGTTTTTCAGCCGCAGCCCCATGGCTTTGTGCAGAAAGGGCATGAAAACCAGGTGTGCAAGTTAAAGAAGAAATTATATGGTTTAAAGCAAGCACCATGTGCTTGGTATGATGTCTGATTTAAACCACGCGTGCTAATGATGTGCTTCTGATCATTGTTGTGTATGTTAATGACATCCTACTCATTGGTCATCATGAGAATCATATTGTTGATTTTAAGGCTGATTTGCATGCCTCATTTGAGATATTTGATTTGGGGCATTTGCATCATTATTTGGGTATTCAATTTATGCAAGTTGATGGTGTTGTGTCAAAGGAAATATATTGACACATTATTGCAGCATTTTGGCCTTGAAGATTGTAAACCTATTGCCACTCCTATGGAGACAAGTTTATGATTGAGTCTTCATGATGCTGGAGATTCATTTGATGTTGTTTTCTATTAGTAGGTTGTTGGATGCTTGATTTACTTATGCATTACTCGGCCAAATATTCAGCTTTTTGTTTCATAGATGAGCAGATTTATGCATTGCCTAGGTGTCAAACATTGGTAAGTGATTAAGCACATCTTTCGCTACTTGAGTGGCTGTTTGGATTATTTTATCCCAAGGGGGGATCACTACCACCAGATTCGCATGCTTTTTCTGACTCTAACTAGGCTGGTTGCTATGACACTCATGTGTCCACTAGTGGTTTTTGCTTCATGCTTGGTAGCTCATGTATATCTTGGTTGAGCAAGAAGCAGCCTACTGTGGCCACTTCCAGTTGTGAGGCTGAGTATAGGGTAGCTTTCACAGCGAATGTTGAGTGTGTGTGGCTTAGATGCCTTATGGCTGATTTGGGTGTTGGTCGTGAAGTAGCAGCATTGACCACTTTTCTTGGTTTTGTCGTGTGTGGTATAAGCCTTGGTTGTTTCTGTAGTTCTTTCACTTGGTCGGCCAGCTGATCATGTGCTTCTAAGAGGTCGGCATAGGTTTCCAATATTTGTTGGATACTTTCTGAGGGTATGGCCCGGAAGCTAGCAGGGGGTCTATGGGTGCCCCTGCAGCATTTTCTATGGCGGCTTCGAGATTGTCTTGATTTTGTTGCTGTAATCTCCTGTTTTCTTCTTGGGCAGCTTCTAGGTTACGACGAAGCAAAGCCATGTTTCTTTGTAGTCTAGCATTGCATGCCAGCTGATCTTTGAGTTGTTCTTCCATAGCCTTACCCGTCTCCGTATTCTTGGCTTCGAGCTCTGCATGAGATTGCTAGAGGGCGGTAACCTCTTGTTGTAATGCTATATTACTCAACTCCAAGGCATTGACATGTGCCTGGAGGTGAGCCGACAATTTGCAAAGCTCATTGTTATTCTCGTCCAATAATCTATACTCCTGCTTAAGTTGTGTGGAAGCTTCGAACATAGTGTCTAGTGCATGACTAAATGAGGTGGATGCAGGGGTAGAGGTGGAAAATGCAAGGGTTCGGGAAATGGGGAAGGGAAAAGTGGATGATGTGTCTACAGTGATTGGAAGTGGTGATGTGAGTGAAGTGAAATGTGATGATGTTGGAACAACAGTGGTGGTGGGTGGTCCGGTGGATGGTGAAATGTCCATGGGATCGGACGTGATTGTGTGTGAAGTGTGAATCGTGAATATTGGAATGGTGGGTGGTGTGTTAGTGGTGGCCGTGAATGTGGGGGAGGTGGGTTGGGAAAGGGACTTTCTATTATGATTCTCAATTTGTTGCACTATCTTTACAAGGTTTGCCAAGAATGGAGGTAGGGTGGTGTGTGTAGGTTCTGAGGAGGTTGAGAGGGGTACAGTGGGTAGGGGTTGGTAAGTCGGAAATGTGGTGGTGAAGGGAAATGGATGTGTTAGTGTTTGGGTAGGGACATGTGGCTGTCCAAGAGCTGGTTGAAAAGAAGGGTGACCTATGATGGTTTGATGGGTGGCAGGATGACCTAAATGAGGTTGGGAAGATGGACCCGCAATGATAGGGGTAGAGACAAGTAAGGACGACAAGATGGTGGTGTGCGATATAGGTTCACTATGGGTGGACACTGGTTGTTCAGGAAGGCTAGTGGTGAGGGGTTCTGAGGGCTGGATGGGAGGTGATGGTGGAGATGGTATCTGTATATTTACATCTGGTTCATCTCTGTTAGTTGGGCTGGCCATGTGAACATCTTCTTGAGTGGTGGTAGGGAGTGAGGTAGGGACTTCCATTTGAATCATCTTTCCCCTTCGCGGTCGTGTATTGATCCTTCGTTGGTCATATTGAGGGGTATTACGATATACCATGGTCCTCATGGCTTCCCCGATTCCACAGGTATCTGCTAAAAGATTCAATGATTCTACAAAATGGGGGTCTACATTTTTTGCTTGCAACATCTGGTTCACCAGTGCTCTATTTGCCTCTTCAGACATCTTATGCCTTTTCTACACTTGCTTGATCGTTTTGTAGAGTCGTTTGAGTTGTGCAGTGTAGGCAGGGGCTACCTCCTCACTCTCCTCTGATTCATTCCTGAGCATCTCCTCTTGTTCATGTGTGCCTCCCGTCTGAGTGTGTTGTGCCTCATCTTCCCAATGTACTCTTCGTGCTTCACCATGTGATCGTCCTCTCTGGGATGATGATCCAGCTCCGTCGATCTCTGAGAAAAACTCACTCTCAGATAATTGGGCTATTTGCAGGAAGCTTTCAAAGTCAAAAGATGGATCCTCTGCCAAAGTAGCCATGGATGCAAGCTCAGCATCCGAGGGTAGTTGAGGGGCTGATGGAGTGGGTTGTACCACGCCCTCTGATTTTGGTCATTGGAGATGGATTGTGAATGGGGCTACTTGTTCTTCTTCTCTACAAGAGACTTTTGTGGTGACCTCGCGAGGAATTAGAACCTATGAAAGAGATCCACGCATTCTTTTCGCGGGTTGAACCCCTGACTTCCGCCCCTGGAAGAATTCCAACTATGAGTACTTAAGGGCCCGTGCAATCGGCACATCATAGGCAAGGCATCTGTAGATAATTCTTGTAATAGCACAGCAGCCATGCAAAGTAGGCTTCCTCACGCCTCTTTTGTCTGCTTCATATGACTGGTCAAGGATCCACATTGGCATTTTGATAGGTAAGCTCCCAGTCTCCGCTAGGTATAACCCATACCAGATCTTTTTATGAGGCTGTGTGAATCGGTCTTGCACTGGAAATGCAAAATGTTGAAGACACATTCGCAATGGTATAGCAATGTTCGGGGTAAGAGCACACATTTCTTTCAATTTCTTGAGTTTATTGTTCTTCATAGACTCCGTTATCAAAGGATCTCGATTGGAGGGTACATGGGTGCCATACATCTGAAGGGCCTCCCTGATTAACGTGACATTCAACTCAAACTTTTTCATTTCCTCCTGGTTTGATAAAGAGGGCACCAGGAATGTGCCTGAATGATCTTTGTCTCCTGTCGCTTTCAAAGTGGCAATCAAGTAATAGCACCTAAGGAAATCAGGTTTAGGCAGAGATGCACTAAAATAATCCTGTAACCCCGCCTTCTACCAGATATCTTGAAGAGAAGCTACATTTTGTAATGCTTCAAATTCTCGTGTGAAGAACTGAAAGGTCCACCAAACTCCTCCGAATTCCAACTTGGACTCCCAGATATGATCTGCATCTCCCAAATCTCCTAGCATCTCATTGAACCAATGAGAATGTCCTTTCACTCTCTCTGTTAGGCCACTCGGTGGATCCGAGATGGGAATTCTTTGCACATTCAGGAACTCTTCAGGCCTCGCTGTCAGTGGAGCCTCCACAAGCATGGTATCCCAATTGTTTTGAGTACTAGGGCCTACCTGGGAGCTCGTGCCTGCTGTTGCCGCCATGAAACTTTTGATGCTTATCTGCTAGAATAAGAAAGGCACATTAGTGTTGCATAGGAAATAGGATGCATTGGTGTTCCCTCCACAATACTAACATGACAATCCAGATGGTTCGTGGTTAGAGGTGAAGTGTTTGTGATAGATTTGAGTGGTGGTTAATGGGTTATGTCATCCTAGATGCATACTTGGGATATGCAATGTTCTCAGAATGCACTTACCTCAGAGTGGATGGATTTACAAGGTCAGGGGGTTTGATACAGGGTTTAAGTCTCCAAACTTTGATTGAGGATTCGTAGCTCTTAGAGCTGATGACAGGGAAAGATTTATGAACTAGATTGTGCTGGATTTGGGACCTTTTGGGTACCCATTTCTAGAAATTTCTAGGTTTGACCGAAGGTGTAGCAGTGTGAGGTGTAGGTATCTGCCCTGAGCTGTTTGCCAAGAGTACTTGTGAGTGTTGATTTGAGCTAGTGACTGGAGGTGAAGTTATTTGGGCTTGTAAGCAGGCCTTGGGCACCCATATCCCTCTAGCATTAGGGAGTGCCTTCATTGACCACTTAGGGACCCAAATAGAAATGGTATGTCTAGATTGTTGCCTAGGGAACTCCTTCATTTTAGTCCTTGACAGTGTGGCTTGCTTGATGCTCTTTTGAGAATCTGCCTCTGGAGCCGTGGTTTTTTCCTTCTTGCATATCCAGATCTGCTTCACGTCACTAGGTACTCCGTATTGCACAGGCTGGTGTCCCTGCTTCTTGATCATCGGTCTCCTTAGTGTCGTGTGATGCTCAGCCTGCCTTTTTAGAATCTTCTTTGGAACAACTGGGAGCTCCTCATTGACTTCTGCTCCTTCGGTAAGAGTGAAAATCCTCTGCACCATAGAACTTTGGACAAGAACAGCATTGTTATCTTCATGTGGGTTCCTAGAGGGACCAGGAGTTGGTGCTTGTTCTAATGGTTTGACAGCTTGATTTTCTAATTCAATGGTAAGGCGGCTTTGGCCTGCCCAAACCTGAAGAAGTCCACTTCTTAGGTTGAGGTTGACTGCGTGATCATAGATCCAGTCTTGGCCTAAGACAAGAGGTTCGGTAAGATCCTCGTCTTCACACACTAGCACTTTTGCTGGCATTAGGACCTCTTGAATGTAGAGGGGAAGTTCCACCTCTCCCATGCAAGGGGTTTCAACTCCTCCTAATCCTATCATATATGCTTCTAGGGGTTTTACCTCCAATTGCAATTGCTGGCAGTAAGAAAGCCGAACTGCACTAGTGGCTGCTCCTAAATAAATTAAAGCTCTCACTGTCCTTGCATTCTCTCCTTGTCCTACTTCTAGGGTCACAAAGGGTCGGCGATCAACTATCTTGTGGGTCTGTTTACCTGAGACCTCGCACATGGCCATGTGATAACCTAAAACTTCTTGAGAGTCAGGCATGGGCTGATCTCTACATTGTCTTCTTAATTTCATTCGTCGGATGCGTTCTAAAGCTTCGACCGGTGCTTCCTCTCTAATTCGCTTTTCTTCTTCCTTGCGTTTCTTGGCAGTGTTGAGTCGATTTAGCATCTCTTCAGTTAGGGGTTCTCGATATAACTTGACTCTGCATCCGCTTATGTAGCTAGGGAGAACATCGCCTTCTAGAGTGGCTAATTATACTGCTCCAGTTGTGGATATCCTATTGATAATCATTAGTCCATAGCCTCTTTTCTCTAATTTTCGTGCATGTTGCTTCAATGTGTAGACTAGGACTAGGTCTCCTGCTTTCAAGCCTTTATCCTTCACATGTGTATCAAAATACGCATTTTGTCTCTTCTTGGCTGCATAGATTCCTGCTGTAGCCCTCAATTGTGTCTCACCTAAACGTTTAAGATCAAAGATTCTGGAGGAGAGTTCATGGCCTGTCCAGTCATGCTCTTGTGCCACTTTTAATGTAGGTATCAAAAAGTCCAATGGTAGCACCGCATTTTGGCCAAACACCATCTGAAAGGGTGTGGCTTGGAGTACCGTTTTATAGGCAACTCGGTATGCCCAAACAGCGTGGTGTAGCTGTTTGTCCCAATCAGAGCGTTTGTTATTCACCACTTTAGTTAGCACATTGCATAAGATCTTATTTGTGCTCTCAGCCTGGCCGTTAGCTTGTGGATGATAGGGGGCAGACTTCTTATGTATCACCAAGAATTCTTGGAGAAGGTTTTCTATGACTTCATTCAAGAAGTGTGTGCCTCTATCACTGACTAATTCTATTGGCAATCCGTATCTAGTGAACACATTTTCAAATAGGAACTTTGCTGTTGTTTGAGCATCATTCTTCGTAGTGGCTTTCACTTCTACCCACTTGGTTAGATAGTCTGTGGCCACAATGATATACTCAGCATGTGAACCCTTAGCTGGGGGATTAATAGGACCAACAAAGTCTATTCCCCACTTAGAGAATGCACGTCCACCCATCATAGGATTCAATGGCATCTCATCCTTGCGTATGTGATACTGGGTTCGCTAACAACCATCACATCTCTTCACGTAGGTATGTGCATCCATGTGAAGAGTTGGCCACCAAAGACCTGCAAATAAAATTGCCTTGATCACCCGATCTGGCCCAAAGTGTCCTCCTGCTACACCCTGGTGAGCAGTGTCCAAGATCTTCAAACATTCGCTCTCATGGACACATAGACTCAGGTAACCATCTTTACCACGTTTGTATAAATTATCACCAATGATTGCGTAATCTAAGGCTTCTTGTTCCAAACTCCTTTGTCTAGCCAAAGTCATATCTTGAGGGAATGTTTTCGTCCTCAGAAAGTCTACTAATGGTTCACTCCAATCTAGTACTAAAGATATTCGATAAAGAGTAGCATGTTCCACTAGTGGCTTAGTGAAACAGATTGGGCATTCTTTGCACATCCTATGGACATCAACTTCCATAGTTGGCCAATGCACTCCTAGTCTCCTCAGTGTCTGTAGGGTTTGTTGTTTTTAGTAGTGTTGCTCTAATGCACCTACATGTGCTAATTGCAACCATTTAGTGTACTCGTCCTCTTCCACGCAACAGGCTAATACTCCTTGCTCTGTATGTTTGTACATACTTCCTGCCAGGGTATGATACTTTTGAGCTTTTACTATCTCTCTATCTTCTGTGTGTATTGCCGGGTGATTAGGCCCGTATGTCAATACTGGCACTAATGGCTTAGCCCACTGAGGTACAACTTCCAAATTAAACAAGTAAGCATCAGGTAAGTCATCTGACACTCCTTGTGGGGCCTCTCTTGATGTGAGCCTTGAGAGATGATCTGCTCTCAGGTGGGTCTTGCCTTTCCTCACCACAACCTCAAAGTCGTATTCCATTAGTAAGAGGAACCATCTTACCAATCTGCCTATATTGCATGGCTTGTTTACCAAGTACAGTAGAGCTTGGTGATCCGTGAAAAATTTAAACTTATTTGCAAGCAGATAGTGTCTAAACTTTTTAACTGCGTATACCATGCCTAACCCTTCTCGTTCAGTGGTGGTATAGTTTCGTTCAGCTGCATTCAACTGTCTACTAGCATAGGCAATTGGAAGATCCATATTACCTTCACCAGTAGGTTGTGCAAGCACACATCCAATGGCATAATTGGACGCATCCACATGCACATGGAAGGCTTATTCCAATCTGGTGTAGTCAAGATTGGTGTTGAACACAATCTTCTTTGAGCTCATTAAAGGAGTTCTCACACTCATCAGTCCACTCAAAGTTTGTCAACAGGCCGTACAGAGGCTTTGCGATGATGGCATACATGTGTATAAAGCGTCGGTAATAACCACAATGCCCCATGAAGGCCTATACTTCCTTGACATTTCTTGGCCTAGGTAGCTCTGCAATAGCTCTCACTTTCTCCTCATCCGTTGATATGCCATTCTTTGACACTATGTGTCCTAGGATCTTGCCTTGCCTGACCATGAAAACACACTTTTCTGGGTTCAAGCAGACTTGATATTCTCTACATTTGTCAAAGACTTGTCTGAGTTCCGGTATATGTGTTTGTCTAATGTTGGAATGTGCGCAGAGATCATCAACATAGACTTCCAAATTCTTCCTCAAGAACTCTTTAAATACATGACACATCAATCTCTGAAAGGTGGCAGGCGCATTGGTAAGTCCAAATGGCATTACCCTAAAGGCAAATATGCCCCACTCTGTGGCGAAAGCTGTCTTATGCTGATCTTCTGGAGCTATGGCTACCTGATTGTAGCCCGAGAATCCATCAAGGAAGCTGTACACTTCCTTGCCTTCTACCCTTTCTAATAGATGCTCAGTGATAGGAAGCGGATAACTATCTCTGATAGTGGCTGCGTTAAACTTCTTCAAGTTAATGCATACACGTAATTTGCCATTATTTTTGGGCACCACTACAATGGGGGATACCCATTCAGTGTGCTCAATTTCATAGATAAATCCAGCTCCAACCAAGCGATCTATCTCCTTTTTGATCTTGGCAGCATAGTTGTCATTGTATGTGTATGGCTTTTGTTTAGAGGGTCTCGCATCTGTGGTCATGGGAATCGTGTGTGAGCATATGTCTGGGTCGACCCCTTTCAAGTCCTTATAACTCCAAGCGAATACACCTCTGTATTCTCTTAGCAGGGCTATCAACTCTTGCTCTTCTTCTCCCGTCAGGTCATGCCCTATGTAGGTGCATCTTTCTTCTCCCTCTTCTAGGGCTACAACTATTTTCTTGGTAGTTTCCTTGCTATCATAGGCCTCTCCTATCATCTATCTCATATTTTTTTAAGTTTTCAGGGACCTCAAACAAGGATTCTTCTTCCTCTGGAGTGACTTCCTTCTTCTTTCTTTTCTTTCCCTCACTCTTAGTGGTCACTTCTGTGGTTAATCTCATATCATTAATGATCTCTTGGTGTCTCTGAGGGTGAACTTCTACCTCATAGAAGCATTCTTCATCTGATGCAAATTGTGGGTCCATAATGATTGATTCTAGATCAGAGTCACTTGCATCCTCAAATGCATCAGGGCTAGGTTCTCATTCTTCTAAAATTGAGTCTCCCATGATTGGTTCTATGGAGAAGACTGAAATTTCATAGGCATCCTCGTCACAGTGGGGTGTCCATTGTTCTTCATTGATGGCTACATCCATTGTTGCTAAAATTTCAGCCCAACCATGAGGTTCAAATTCTTCATCAGGGAAAACTAGAGGTGCATAGGCTGGGTCTTGAATTGATCTATGGGTTTCTTTTGCACCTACCTCTCGGGCTTTTTCTCTCTTCTCTTCTTCTACCGCTACCTTGCACATCCATAAGTGAGTGTCTTCATGCATCCATGAGGATCCTGATCCTATGGAATGCACTGACTCAGTATCATCTTTGGCTCTATGGATGGGATTCCATTGGATGGGGGGTACATCTCTATGAGAGTAATCCTTGATATTGACTTTGGTTGTAACACCTAAGTGTTGCAAGTACAAAGAATTGGTTCCCCAATCCTGTACCACTTGCAACTGCTGCATAAATGGTCTCCCCAAAATCATCTCGTAGGCTTGGTTTTTGCTAAAGTCTCATATAGCAAAAGTATGCTCGAACTCTACACCACATGTAGTGAGAGTTATTCCTTCTAGCAATCCCAAAGGTCTCTCAATATGACCATCGGCCATTTGCAATTTCATTCTCGTCGGCCTGAGTGTTGGCTTGCCCCAATGCTTCCATAGGGAAGTGGTAGCAATTGCAACTCCTGCACCTGAGTCCAAAATTGCTTTGGTTGTGTATTCTTGATGGGTAACTGGGAGATAGGTATTTCCTTCTTCTCCTTCACTCATATCTCCTATCTTATCCAATGATATTTCTGGCATTGTTCTATGTGATGCTACCTGGGAACGTGATTTCGCTATTTCTGGCACTTGTTTGGCTACGTGTTTCCACACTTCTGGCTTAACCTTGAGTAGCTTTTCTAAAGTGAGGTTGCACTGCACTTTAGTGTTCTTCACTACCTCCGTATTCCTAGGTATGATCGAATCCTCATTTCTTATCATGACCGTGGGTGCTCTCATGCAAGATGACTTAGTTTCCCAGGGGCCTGTAAAAATTCCTACAAGGAATTAGACTCAAAGTCTAATCTCTCATGAGACTGGGCACTCTCCTGCTCTTCATAAATAGAAGGGATGTCCTGTGGAAATTGATCATGTGCATCACCCACAAGTTCAATGGGAGGAGGGACTTCACTTTCCTTTGCCCATTTCTCTTCTTGAATCTCTCTCAGGAACTCTGGTGAATACCTATTCATAGAAGAAGAGGTGTCTGGTTCAGTGGAGTTAGGCACATAAGCTTCCTGGGGAGGAATGCTTATGCTATATCTTGCACTCTCCTTAATCTAGGAGGTGACTCCTTTCCCAGACTTTGTAAGTAACCTCTCCAATCTATCTAATAGACCATCGAAATGCAAGGGTGTTCTTGTGGAGCTAGAGCCATTGAACAAGCGACTGGCTTCAAACATGGCTTGCGCCAATTCAACCATCTTAGCACAAAGCTTTGTTCGCTCTATCTCTAGATCAACTCTAGGGTAACATTTCTCATGATCTGTCACATTTGGCCTTTCCTGGATTCTGGCCTGATATGCTTTGAGCATCATGTCTAGATCCTCAGGAGTGGGATCGGCTAGGACTGATCCTACTCTGGGTGGTGGGTGGGCTACGTGTGGTGGATTAGAAAATTGGGGAATGGCATGTGATGGGTTGGAGGGCAATGGAAAGGGGTGTGGTGGTGTAGTGTGAGAGTGGTTTCTCTCAAGCTTTCTTCAAGTTCGCTCATTTTCTGTGACCATTGTCTTTTCATTCTCTCCCGGCTATCTCTCCAAGCTCTTGTCCTCTTCTTGGTTAGGTTCTCTGTCTCACTAACCTCATAACTCTTTTCCTGTCCTACTCCTTGGGTTTGCTGCAAGGCTTGAGCTCTAGTGACCACATGCACGGGGGCTGTGGAAGTTATACTTCCCGTAGAGTCTGCCACTAACCCAATGACGTTGATAAGAGTGATTTTTGGTAGGTTATTGGGGTTCTTCGGGCAATCTCGTATGAGATGCTCTTTCCCACAATCTTGACAAAAGCCCTGAATCGTCACTGGTTGGGGTTGTGTAGGGGCAGGCAGTGGACAATCATGTATAAGGTGATCTCCCTGACATCTGAAGCATGGTCCTCTAGGAAATGGGGGTCACACTTGCCTAGGTTGAAGTCTAGAGTTGGGGTTTGTGTACATGACATTAGCATACTCAGGTTCCCCACTATTTTCACTTGGATCCTCATGATAGTATGGCTCGTTATGCTCGGGTGATTGCATGTAGTAAGCCTGTGGGCTGTCAATATGTGTGGAGTCAAAACTATGGTCACTTGGATCACTGTATGATAGCAACGGTGTGACTGGGACTATGGCTCTGTTCAGATTTTCTTCAGCAGATGCATATTTTACTGGGATTACATGGGTTGGAGCAGGGGGTTGCTGGGCAAGGACTGGTTGAGGTCTCTGTTGCCCTTGATAAGGTGGCTAATAAGGTTGCTGTGGTCTGTCGTATTGCTGTGGTGGGTGTTGATTCTGGTATCTACGCTGTTGTGGATATGGCTGAGGGTAATTTTGCCTGACAGTTTGCTTGTTATAAGGGAAGTCTTGTGCAGTGTGGTTGGTGTACCTTCGCTCTATGGTGTAGTATTGGCTACTAGGATTCACTTGGGGTTGAGCCATAATGGGACATACACTTGCCATATGGTCACCTCCACAAGTATAGCACCGCTTAACTGGGGCAAATCTTGGGATTTGTTTGCTAGAGACACCTAGTTTTTGAGCTACCTTTTATGCAAGTTCTTCAATGGATGTGGATTGACCTGACATAAGGCTACTAGAGCTATCCGAATCCTTGTAGATTTTTGATAGCTCCAACTCCTCGCCTAGATTATCCTCAATGTCTATGCACATGCGCACGCATTCTTCTATAGTTATGGGGTCCTTCAGATATACATATGACCTGAGCTTGGTGATTGGGTCAACTTTTCAGTGTGTCGCGATAGCTCGAGCTCGATGCCTTGAGGCTTGCGCAGAAAGATTCCGTACCTGCTGAGCTTGCTGGAGATGGTGAGGATGCTGCAACCTGCAAGAATCATGCAAAAAAACACAAAAACAAGAACACACACTCGCTCTCTCTCAAACTCGCACAAAGCAAATGAGGTGAATGGAATGAAAGAAGGAATATGAAGTGGAGAAGGAGATGGAGATGGAGATGGAGATGGAGATGGAGATGAAGATGGAGAAAAAAACAAGAAATTTACCTACTACTTACCATTCCAACGCGTCCTCTTTACGTCTTACCATCACACGCTCGTCCTCAAAGCTCCATTCCCCGGCAACGGCGCCAAAATTTGGTGTAGCTCAGTGATGAGTAGCACCTCCTTTAATGTCAATCCGGGAAGACATGAGGATGGTATGAAGACCTCGAGCAAGTGAAGGCACAAATGCGTGAGTGAAAAGCACACCAACATGCACACACATACACACACACGCGCACACACGGCAAGAACAAAGAGAGTAAGACAATGGAATCACTTCTATTACAACCAAGTTCTCATACAAGCTCAAAACTACAAGAAGCTAGCCCAAAAATGAGCTCTCTAGCTCTATTTATAGTTTTTGACTAGCTTTGGCCCTGTCCAGACCTAGTGTCCGACCTAGTTAAAAATTAGGTTCCACGGCTTATTTGAGGGCTCAAACGAGATCTAAAAAATATGAAAATTGGCAATCAACTACTTCTAAGGTGTTGATATATTTAGGTAGTGATGTGTGTGAACACTCTAGGACCGCCGGGGCACTTTTCTCCCTCTTTAGGAGGTTTTTTTCCCCCGGCTTGTATATACGCCTATTGCCCTAATGGGCTACTTATCTTTGTACATTCTCTAGTAATACATTCAGTCTTGTGTGTTGTGCTCCAAGCTTCTTCTTCTTCCTTGTGCTGTTCGCGTGCTTCTGCAGACGTCTAACTCCAACAATTGGTATCAGAGCAGGTCGTTGCTTCTTCTAGGGCGCCGTCGACACTCCTCCGTTTGCAGTCTCAGATTCGCACAAAATTTGGTGAGCATACTCAGGGTGTTTCCGAGATCAAAACTGCTTTGCTTTGTGGTGCCGAAATCGCGATCTGAGCTCGTTTCAGCCTCCGAACGCACTATCGCAGTGCTTGTGCAAGCTATTTTGTCCTTTTGTGCCAAAGGTATATACCAGTTTCTGTTCACCAGTTTAAGCATCTCGAAGTCTGCTACAGGTCTAGCAGAACTCGTCTGGGCAGTTTTGTTACTTTTTGAGATACAGTCAATTTTCTGCATCAAGGTATTTAAGTCACTGGCCATGGCTGAAAGCAGTGATGTATTCCGTATGTTGGCTGTTGAGGATAAGTTGGATGGTACCAACTACCCATTATGGGCTTATATGATGTGACATGTACTGGTTGCAAAAGGATTGTGGAACATTGTGCAGGGTGTTGAAAGACGTCCTGTTACACCTATAACGACAGGTACTGCAAATACAGGTGTTGGAGCTGATGAAGATGGTGTCGAAGATGATATTCCGCAGATTCCTGTTCGTGCTTCTGTTTCTATTGCACCTACTGCAGAGCAGATTCGTTGGGATGGCAGAGATGCCCAGGCACATGCATTGATAGCTTTGTCTGTCAAACGTGCCATTATTCCTCACATTCGCTCTTGCAGAATAGCAAAGGATGCTTGGGATACACTTACCACTTTGTACCAGCCTAGGAATGAGGCTCGTGTTGCTTACCTCCGAAAACAGTTGGAGAGTGAGCACATGAATGAAGGTGATTCGATGGACAGTTTTCTTACAAAGATCAAAGACCTGAAGGAACAATTGATTTCTGCTCATGAGGTTATACCAGATAGCTCACTTGTGCAGACCGTTCTGAATGGCCTTCCTGATTCATATCAGAGTTTTGCCTCTACTCTTCGATTGATGATGAAAGGCAATCCGAATGCCTTGTCATTTGAGGAATTAGTCTCTGTTCTGTTGCAGGAAGATCAGTCCAGGCAGAACAGTTCCATTATGCGTGTTGCAGATCAAGCTTTCCTGGCTAGTCAGAAGGGCAAAGGAAAATGGAGCTCTTCTACTAGTAAGTAGAAATCTGCAAATGCTGCACAATTGAAGAACCAGGATAAAGATGAGAAGAAATCAGAAAAGCAGAAATTGTTCTGCAAGTACTGTAAAGGAAATGATCATATTATAAAGAACTGTCCAAAACTGGCTCCTAAAGAGGCAAAGAAGAAAGAGGCTGGAATGGTTGTTGCAGAGGCCTCTACACCAAAAACAGAGTCTGCAAATCTTGTGCAGGAAGAAGAATGGGCGTTTACTACTGTCTGCAGTTTTGACCCATCTTCTCATGATTAGTGCATGTCTGTAGTAGACTCAGATGTTTGGTACTTTGACAGTGGGGCGACCAAACATATTACCTCGCAGCACAGTTTCTTCTCTTCACTTGAGCCTGCCCCTACAGGGAATACTGTCACATGCGCCAATAACTCCTCTTATCCTGTTATGGGAGTTGGTAAGATCATTCTGACTACTGCTGATGGTAGTTCTTTCACTTTGTCAGATGCTTTATTTGTGCCAGGGATCAAAAAGAACCTGTTATTAGTTTCTGCATTAGCCAAGATTGACTTGGTTGTGAAATTCGTTGATGACAGGTGTGCAGTCCATGATCTCTCAAATGGCGATGTGATTATTGCTTCTGGCATTTTATGTCGTGGGCTGTATAAGCTCATAGACTATGAAAGATCTGTGAATGATTCGGCATGTGCAGTTCATGATTCTCAGGCTATGTCAGATGCAAAGCTTTGGCATGCACGCTTTGGTCATCTGAATTTTGCTAGTTTGTTACGCCTGCAGAAATCTAAAAGGTGTCCTCTTTGCCCAAACTTGAGGCACCTGGAAAACATGTTTGTGAAGGCTGTATTTTGGGCAAAATGCAGCGTTCTTCCTTTCCAAAAGATGGTTCAGTTCGGGCTATGTAGAAATTGCAGCTTGTACATAGTGATGTCTGTGGTCCTATGCAGACACCCTCTTTTGGAAATTACCTTTACTTCGTGACTTTCATTGATGGTTTTTCCAGGCATGCATGGGTATATCCACTCAAAGCAAAGTCCGAAGTGTTCATGTGCTTCAAACAATTTTTGGTTTTGGCTGAAAATCTGTCAGCATGTAAAATGGGCACCCTCCATTCTGATCGAGGGGGGGAATATATGTCTTCAGATTTTAATGCATTTCTGGCTGAACATGGGATAAAACACCAGTGTACAGTGCCGTATACACCTCAACAGAATGGAGTTGCTGAACGAAAGAACAGGTCACTCATGGAGATGGCGAGGTGCATGGTCAAAAGTCAGGCTTTACCACATTGTTGCTGGCTTGAGGCTGTCATGTGTGCAGCATATGTACTGAACAGGTATCCCACCAAAGCGTTGCAGTCTATCACTCCATATGAGGCTTGGCATGACCGCAAGCCATCTGTTGCTCATCTGCGTGTTTTTGGTTGTTTGGCATATGCATTAGTGCTTGAACAACATCGCAAAAAATTGGATGATAAGGCAGTAAAATGTATTTTTGTTGGGTACAGTTCTGAAAGTAAAGGCTATCGTCTGTATCATCCACAGACTAAACGCATTCTGGTTAGCCGTGATGTTGTCTTTGTGGAAGATGCTATTCAGCCATTGCTTTCATGTACTAAGGAGACATCTGTTAGCTCCAAAGACATGTATGATACTTTGATGCCTCTTTTTACAGGTGGACAGGCTAGCGCTGGTCCTAATGAGGCAACTTCTCAGCCTTTGCAGGTTTCATATGATGATGCAGATCATTCCATTTCTGATGCAGATTTACATGATGCACTTGTTGATGAGAGAGCTGATATTGAAGAGGCAAAAACTATGCCAAAATGGCTGGTGCAGACTTTGCGTGACAGCAAATTAGATGCACCTTTGTCATATCGTACTCGTTCAGGCTCTCATTGTACCTCCTTTGCATCAGATTGCTATGCTATGGCTGCATCTAGTCTCTGTGATGAGAATGAGCCTGTTTCTTTGATGAAGCACAAAATTCAGAAAATTGGATGGCTGCTATGCAATCTGAATATGATGCTATAATGAAGAATGGTACATGGTCTTTATGTGACTTGCCTCCTGGCAAGAAGGCCATTGGCACGAAGTGGGTATACAAGCTGAAGCGTAAACCTGATGGTACAGTTGACAGGTATAAGGCTAGGCTTGTTGCAAAGGGTTATGCGCAAGAAAGAGGCATTCATTTTGATGAGACCTTTGCACCTACATGCCGTATGACTACTGTTCGGAGCATTTGTGCACTTGCAGCCCATCATGGTTGGAATGTACATCAGTTGGACATTAAAACAACATTTCTGAATGGTGACTTGCATGAAGAAGTGTATGTTTTTCAGCCCCGTGGCTTTGTGCAAAAAGGGCATGAAAACCAGGTGTGCAGGTTAAAGAAGGCGTTATATGGTTTAAAGCAAGCACCACGTGCTTGGTATGAGAAAATACATGCCTATCTGATTGCACATGGTTTTGAGAACAGTCCAACTGAAAGCACCTTATATGTTAAGCGTGCTAATGATGTGCTTTTGATCATTGTTGTCTATGTAGACGACATGCTGCTCACTGGTGCTCTTGAGAAGCATATTGCTGATTTCAAGGCTGATTTGCATGCCTCATTTGAGATGTCTGATTTGGGGCATTTGCATCACTATTTGGGCATTCAGTTTATGCAAGTTGATGGTTTTATGGCTTTGTGTCAAACGAAATATATTGACACATTATTGCAGCGTTTTGGCCTTGAAGAGTGTAAGCCTATTGCCACTCCTATGGAGACAGGTTTACGATTGAGTCTTCATGATGCTTGAGATGCATTTGATGTTGTTCTCTATCAACAGGCTGTTGGATGCTTGATTTACTTATGCATTACTCGGCCAGATATTCAGTTTGCTGTCTCACAGATGAGCAGGTTTATGCATTGCCCAGGAGTCACGCATTGGAAAGCGGTTAAGTGCATCTTTCGCTACTTGAGTGGTACTCGGCTACTTGGGTTGTTTTATCCCAAGGGGGGATCACTACCGCCAGATTTGCATGCTTTTTCTGACTCAGATTAGGCTGGTTGCTATGACACTCGTGTGTCCACCAGTGGTTTTTGCTTCATGCTTGGTAGCTCATGTATATCTTGGTTGAGCAAGAAGCAGCCTACTGTGGCCACTTCCAGTTGTGAGGCTGAGTATAGGGCAGCTTTCACAGCGACTGTTGAGTGTGTGTGGCTCAGATGCCTTATGGCTGATTTGGGTGTTGGCCAGTCTTCTGCCACCACCATCTTCACTGACAGTCAGAGCGCATTGGCAGTTGCGAGGAACCCTGTTTCCATGCTCGCACTAAGCACATTGAGGTGCATTATCACTATGTCAGGGAGAGGTTCTCTGCTGGGGAGATGAGCTTGGCATATGTGCCCACGCAGGAGAACATTGCAGACCTTTTCACGAAGGCTCTGCCTAGGGAGAAGTTTGAAGCTTTCCGCAAAGCTTTGGGCTTACTTCCTTTTGTGGAGTGATTTCCACATAGCTCGGCACTTCCTTATACATGAGTGCCGGCTCCTTGTTCACCGCATCACTCCCAGGGGGGATTTGTTGATATATTTAGGTAGTGATGTGTGTGAACACTCTAGGACCGCCGGGGCACTTTTTTCCCTCTTTAGGAGGTTTTTTTCCCCCGGCTTGTATATACGCCTATTGCCCTAATGGGCTACTTATCTTTGTACATTCTCTAGTAATACATTCAGTCTTGTGTGTTGTGCTCCAAGCTTCTTCTTCTTCCTTGTGTTGTTCGCGTGCTTCCGCAGACGTCTAACTCCAACATAAGGCTCCCCAAGCTTGAGGAGTCCTCGGCTTGTACAAAATGTAGCTACAAAAAAGATGAAACGGTATTAGTGATGAGAATCACTTTTAAAATGATGTAAGGTTTGGAAAAAATTTTAATAGGTTGCCTTAGTGCTAGATCTGCATGCATGCCCATACTTGGCTTCTTCACATATGATGCCAACACACCACCATCTTCACTGATAGTCAGAGCGCATTGGCAGTTGCGAGGAACCTTGTGTTCCATGGTGGCACTAAGCACATTGAGGTACATTATCATTATGCCAGGCAGAGGTTCTCTACTGGAGAGATCAGCTTGGCATATGTGCCCATGCAGGAGACCATTGCAGACCTTTTCATGAAGGCTTTGCATAGGGAGAGGTTTGAAGCTTTTCGCAAAGCTTTGGGCTACTTCCTTTTGTGGATTGACTCCACATAGCTTGGCACTTCCTTATACATGAGTGCTAGCTCCTTGTTCACCACACCACTCCCAGGGGGGATTTGTTGATATATTTAGGTAGTGATGTGTGTGAACACACTAGGACTTCCGGGGCACTTTTTTCCCTCTTTAGGAGGTTTTTTTCCCCCCGGATTGTATATATGCCTATAGCTCTAACGGGTTACTTATCTTTGTACATTCTAGTGGTAATACATTCAGTATTGTGTGTTGTGCTCCAAGCTTCTTCTTCTTCCTTGTGTTGTTCGCGTGCTTCCGTAGATGTCTAACTCCAACATTTTTGAGCAACATAGATTGTTTATTATTTGATTTATCCATGGCAGCCAATTCAAATTGTTTTTGGGCATACTATTTGCATCTCATTTTTCTTCCATTCGACTACATGTAGACATTTGAAGTTGATTTTCTCACTAGGTTTTTTTAGCATAATGCTTGGATTTTTACACCATTTCCTTTATCTATTTGCTAGAGAATTAATGCTTTTGTAGCATTGTATTTTTCATGCATTTTTTATAAAAAAGGGGAAGATGAAGAAGAGAAAAATAGAAAAAGATGCATAGGGCTACACTAGATGGTCATGCACAAGGCACATATTTTCTTTCACCCATGCCCATGCACTCCACGAGAGCATACATGATGGATGAAGTCATGAGTTCATCAACATGAAGCATATAAAGAAGCAAAACTGACATAGGATCATCATGCATGAACCCGGTACTTTGTGTGACATTTAGTAGCAAATTCCCCCTATTCATGAGCTCCATATTCATCAACGATGACAAGCACTTGGATGATCTAACATATCATGACCACTTATTAGACTATGTAGTAGCCTTTTCCAGGATGAAAAGATCTAGGGGGGGAGTGTTACAGAGTGTGGTGAGCCCCATAAAGATTTTCCAAGTTTTGACTGTTTCCAAAAACCCTTGTATATTCTCCACAAAACTTGTACTTTAGAATAGTTGTCTATAATATCAACATTTGTATTTGTATACTTTGTAGTGAAGGGAAGATGCTTCCCTCAAAAAATATGTAAGAAAAGAGCTATTTGAGACTAAGTTATTTTGTTTTTCTAAGAACTTTAGAAATAAAAAAGGAATGGTCTCGAGAAATTCCTATAAAAAGGCCAGTACCTCATTTGCAAAATTTTTTTTTTTATCAAGTAAAGTAGTAAGCTTTCTCTTCTTGAAAATGTGTTTGAGATTTTCCATGCATTTTGAGTATGAATTTTCTTCAATGTGGGTGTATGACATTAGCTTGAAGTTTGCGGAGAGAGAGCAACATGTATCGTGGTTTTTGTGGCTTGTAGAGTGGCTCAAAGGAGGTGTAAACTGAGATATAACATCCTCAAGGTAGGCACCACAAGTACGTAAACTCATTTTTTCCAAAAAGACACCTCTAAACGACTATTTATTAAAACCCTAGAGTTGTATATTCATATTTTTGTTTTCTAGGGATTTTTTTTTTTAGCAATTAGGCACATAAGGGGATAAAGAAGAGTGAGTATTGGAGCACATATCAGATACATAATTTTTTGTTTTGAATCACATAAGTCCAAGTCTCATGAAACTTAGGTTGAGTAAGGTGTCACCAACACACGATTTCCTGAGTATCATTGACACTTGGTCGGTGTTGTCAACACTTGTCGAGTGTTATGGCATTCAACTGGTATCCTTGATACCTACCTGGTATTGCCAACACCATGGAGATATCACCAATATCTTAGTTTCATGGACACTTGGGTATCACCAAAACCTCCTAGATATCACAATGCTTGGATGATATCTTGACACCATAGTGTCATGGGCCAAGTATCCCCAAATCTCCTAGAGTATTGTGGTATCACTAACACATGTCAAGTATTGCTGACACTTAGGTGTCATGTGTTGTGTAACATTGATCGTCTATCATGTTTCATGAATCGATAGTGTATCATCTATCATTTATCAAAGTGTCATGAGTCATGTCATTTGGCTAGGTGTCGTGTATCATGGACCTTAGGTATCATGTGTCGAGTATCATATCGCGGACTAAGTTTTGTGACACTATCCAACTATTGCGAGCTTCATGTGTCACTGATGCTTACCAAGTGGTGCAACATTCAACATGTGTTTTGGGTCGTGTTGTGAAACTTGTCAAGTATCATTTTTTTAAAGTGTCGTCTGATTAGGTGTTGTGAAATTCAAGTATCACCAATTTGGCATTTTTTTCCAAGACTTTGAGGGGCTAAAAGAAGGGGGAAACTGAGAAGATTTATAACACATAGAGATCCTTGAAGGGTCATGTTATCCTGTTTTGACCCCTATAAGCCTGATTTGACCTAGCTTTTCACTCAAATATCCATTTTTTGAGCTCTGGAGCTCATTTTCAATCCCACACATTGAGAGTGGGGAATCAAAAGGGCTTTCAAAAATATTATTCAAGTGGGATACTAAGAAAAAAATATAGCAGGCTGAAACAACCAAAGGAATTATCAAAGAGCCACTAAGTTACTAAGAGAGTGGGTACCAAAGGGAAGAGACTCACCACAAGGGTGAAGGACATATTTGCACTTGGATTGGAAGAACACAAAAAATGGATAGATTGTGATTGAATTAAAAAGTAACACCAACTTCCTATATGCACTTAAGGTCTAGTGCAGTACTAGGAAGTAGGAGAAGTGTGAGCTCATCTATTGAGAGAACCACCAACAAAAGCATACAATCCTTGTACTTATACTCTTTTAGCAATTCGAAATTGGATTTGGGAGAGATGGCAAATTTTGAGAACATGCTTAAATATGATCTAATTGAAGAAACTTTGTCTAATATAGAGGGAGATCATCACACCTCCTTGCAATTGGTATCCAAAAACTATCGTGGTGCTTCTATATATGTAGAAATACTCAATAGATCAATATTGAAACTTCAAGACGATCAAGGAACTTAGCTTGTCTTTAGACTTTCAGTCAAGTTCAAGGGAGGTTTTTAAATAGACAAGTTGGCGAGCCTTTACATGGTAAATGATCAATTAGATAAATTTAATAAACTTAGGAAATTTGTGAAGATCAATCATTGATCAACCCTATGGACAATAAAGAACTAGTCATTACTCCAAGGGGGAAGTCAATAGTCATGAGTCTTGAGAGGGAATCTGTTTCCTAAAGATGATCATGATCTAGTAGAGTTGTTGATCATGATCTAGTAGAGTTGTACTTGATCGAGGGCATAAAAAGGATGTTGTGGGTTAACCATCCTTTCATTGGGAGTGGCCCCAACCATGCCACCATCTATGAGTTACAAGATCTAGAGGAGACTACAAGAGCGAAATATCTAGATAGATCAAAGAGGAAATGCAAGGAGATGATGGTCTCAGACAAGCCAAGATATACTTACATGGGCTCGCCTATATTTCCTTTCAAGAAACCAACTTTAAAATTTAGAAAATTAAGGTTTGGAGTAGTGTGAACAAGGAAACCCTAATCATGAGAAATTTCAATGGGATAGCATTCCACCTCAATTAGAGATGTCTTTCCCTCTGCCCATATCAACTTCTATTTTAGATCAAATATTTGGGGAACATATTTCAAACAAACCACCATTTCCCAGTAAAACTATCATAGGTCATGGTTAGGCAATGCATCCATTGGCTCAATTAGTCCCAAGACCCATAGATGAAGGAAGGAGACTTAGACCTTATGAGGTATCCAAATACATGAAGAACTACAGTGATGGCTCAAGAGACCCATACAACCATGCGGGTGAATTGAAACAAGTATTGAGGGCTAAGCAAGTAGACTAGTTTTTCACTCAATATGAAGCATTTGGTTTGACCTTGGTTGGGATGGCTCTATCTTTGTTTCATCCATTGAACAAATCTAACTTTGCCAACACAAATAATCTCCTAGACAAGTTTATTAATGATTTGTGAAGAGAGGAGTCATGCTTGACACTTCATCTTTAATCCATAGTTTTAAACATGCCAACCATGAACTGTAAAGCTAACAACTAGGCATTTCGAATAGTATGTGAAGACATGCCTAGAGGAAGAATGATCTTCTCAGGTGAAAATTATCTCTTTGTGTTTAGGTGGGCTACTAAATGGAGGATTTAGGACTTTGGTATACATTGAGAGGCTTGAAAACATTTGTACACATATAAAAGAGTGTATAGACCCAGGGGATCACTAGGATAAGGACTTGAAGCTATCCTAAACTGCACCTAAGTTAAAAGATTTTCCTAGTGTATCCTCTTCTCTATATCAACTATGTGTGTAGACCTATCTCCATGAGAGTGGCAATATGTTTGCAATCTTCAAGGAAAAAAAATCTACATCAATGTGCCAATGTATTTTGTTTGACACAATGTTATTCCCCCATCAACTTGCATAAAATTAATGACCAAAGAATGATGCAAAAGCCCCAAATTTGAAACCTCAAAAGTGGCATGCAAATCAGCCTTAAATTCAGCAATATGCTTATCATTAGGACAAGTAAGGAGCATATCATTAATATATTAAAAAATGATGAGAAGTATATCATCTACATGCTTAACATATAAGGTGCTCTAAATTGGAGTATTCTCAAATCCATGTGCTTGCAAGTAGGCATGTATCTATTCATATTGAGCATACTCAATACTAACTTCATTTTGAAGCTCTCAACAAGACACTTCTTTTTAAACTCGTCTTGAAGTATTTTGACTCTCTTGTGAAAAGTTATGGCAAAAATAGGTGTCAAGAATGAACTAATTAGACTTTGATGCTCCTAACACCTAGAATACATAAGAGAATGACGAGAGAAGAGGTCAAACGGGAAGAAAACTTACTGAGGAATGCATGCATAAGAGCTCACAATAAAAAAGAAAAGAGATCAAGAAAGAGAAGTTATGGAACTACACTTCTTCAAGTTAATTGCCTATTCAAAATGATAAAAAACCACCATAATATGAGAAGAGTTTGAAATATATAGATGTGCCCTTAATTAGGGACCTTTTGCAAAATCAGACCACACACTCCTAAAAGTTAGTCCTATAGCTAAAATATTACAAAACTATTGTACATGTTGAGATTATGCAACTAGAGGAATTATTCTAGTGCATTTATAGGGGTTGTTATACATCCAAAAGGGCTTCATTAATAAGTAAAGAGAAGTTCTTTGAAAACATTTGATCTAACTTTAAGATCCCTCTCCACTTTTTAGATCCGCTTTTCTTTTCTTTTGCTTCAATTCAGTGCTCCATGCAACACTCCCCACCTCCTAGTGTTTATCGTCCTCGACAGCCCCTTTCAATATCTGCCATGAATTGTTGATATCATTGCCAGAGAGCTTCTTCTAGATCCATAGATAGGTGACTTTGCAAATGAAGATCTTCAGTCCTTTTATTGAGAGAACTTGGAGACGCTTGTAGGAGGTGAAATGTGAGGTTCAAAATGATAGAGATTGTTCTAGCCAACCAACACAGGACCAACCCTTTCACTTGTGTAGTGTCAACTAAACCTTATAGTCTTGTGATTAGTGCAATAAAATCCATTGTACCTTGGAACATCAATGAGAAAGAGTCGATTACAAAACAGATAAGTTTGCACATTTACTAGCTCAAAAATCTTGCCATTTTGGGATGAAACATTCAACTTCAAATGCTCAGAGTAGCCAACATGATTAATAGTCTTTGAAATAGTCTCCAATTTCTTGCAGCAAGTAATGGGCTTCCATTCTAATTTTCTAAGAATCATAGTTTTTTCTATGAAGCTCCTCAATAATTGAGGGAAAACCATCACTGAGAGAACTACTGAAGCTTGTAGGAGGTAGAAATGTGAGGTTCAAAATGATGAAGATTGGTCCATCCAACCAATAGAGGACCAGCCCTTGCACTCTTGGAGTGTCAAACAAACCTTGTAGGCTTGTGATTAGTGCAATAAAATCAAGTATGTACTTTGGAAAGTCAGTGAGAAAGAGATGATACAAAATAGATAAGTTTGTAGATTGACTAGCTAAAAAATCTTGCTATTTTGGGATGAAACACTCAACTTCAAATGCTCAGAGTATCCATCATGATTACAATTGGAAAAATTCCTTTTGGAGGAACGTTGTAAATAGAGTTTAACATCTTAAGTTAACAAGAGAAAGAATAAATATCAACTAATGTGTTTGCAATGAGCTTAGCACTAATTGGTGGTACCCCCGATTTTTCAGGGCTGTCAAGAGATAGAACTTGAGATCTTAAAATGAAGATTTATCATAATCCATTGAATCAAATGCTACCAGAATTTGTGCACATCACGTAAAGAGTAAGAACTTTCCAATGAATGCTGAATCATTCAATTTGAAGCATTGAAATGGGACAGAAAAACCCTACAAGATAACTATAGCTAAAGATTATGCTGTAGAGATTGAACAAGAAGAAGGTTGATGATAAAAAATGTATTTGTACTGATATGGCATATTTTAAAAAGAATTTTGAGTCTTTAAATAGACTCTTGGAGTTCCCATGACTCTCTTTACAAGGATTTGAATTCAACTCAGCTCGTGGTTGAGGTCTAGTGTGATGGAAGAAGTTACTTTCCTACAATCTAGGAAAAGTAAACGTTAAGTCTAACAAATTCATTTTAGGAGAACTGATTTGATTGATTGAACATCAAGTTAGACTACCTCAAACTCATGGAATATGACTTTTTCTTTTATCCTTTTACAAGCATAAAGCTCTAGGTTGAACTTGGAAATTTGATCTCACTGTCGCATTGCTCTCTTGCCAACCACCCTATGCTTGCTTTTTCTCTCAGTGCCCCCTCTACCTAGTGCCCCCCCTCTGCCCAGAGTCCTCCCCCTCCTCCACCTCCTTTAGCTACCCTACCCCTCCCTCCCTACCCCCCCTTGCTACCCGGCCCTGCCATCTTGCTCCCTTGTCCCTCCTCTCCTAGTCCCAACTGCAAAACGTCCCTTCCTTCCTCCCACCTCCTCCTCCTCCTCTCTCTCTCTCTCTCTCCCTCCCCCCCTGAGCATTTGGGTTTCCTCAATGCCCCCTTCCCTTTGTCCATTGAAGTTCAAAAATAAGGAAGAAAAAATAGACAATTTGGATTTTTGAGTAGTAGCTAAGGTTCCCACTTGTTTGTCTTTCTCGCCCCTTTTTTTCCCTATGTGCAATAGACATGCTTGGACATGGAACCCACCCCTCAAGGGGACTCTTGTGAAGCCCGCTCAGATACCTCCACTCCATCACCCATCCAACTCTCCCTTACTGATGAGGCTAGAGCGAGCTTGACTTTGAAGCTGAATGACATCGAGCTTCATCAATGATCTAGAAAATCATTAGAATTCTCCCCATTTGTGGCAAAGTCAGGGATCTTCTTAAGAGAAGCTTGCTTGCTAAGGTTGGCAAGCTTGTTAGTATCCAACCCTTGGGTCATAGTTTCTTTTAGGTGGAACTTGGGTCGTTAGAGGAGGTCACCTAGATGATTGCACTCTCACCTATTGCTTTTCGAGCAGGCCATGCTTACATCTACCCCTAGACACATGGCTTTGACCAGTGGCCTCTTCCTCAACCCTCTTTCTCAATGACGTGTGGGTGTTTCTTGTGATGATTTTTTTCCCCAGCCTTTGGTGTGAGTATCTTCCCTTATTGCCACAAATTGGTGGGTCTCTTGGCACTTTCTTGGAGGTTCCCATATGGCCAGCCTCAGTTGTGGACAAGGTGGCTAGCATTCTCTCGACAAGGATTCATATCATTGGTCCCACACAACTACCTCAAGAGATCAAGCTTACTTTAATTTCAAGTGGATGGTTGATTTAGAAGGTTGAGTACTCGGGCCTCCCGAATCAGTGCTTTGCCTATTGCAAGGTAAGTCACTTTGTGAAGGCATGCCCCTTGTGGACTAGGAGGTGGACTAGGTAGCCCTTGGGGCAAGAGGCTTTGTTATCTTATGCACATGCCTCTCCCCCTCCCGCATCTCCCTTGGCCTCCCCTAAATCCTCACTGGATGGGGTTGGGGGTGGGTCTCACCTGCACTGATGCTCCAGCAACTGTGGTTGCCCTTTCCTTGCTTGGCACAGGTTGGAAGGAACCTGGGCATCGATGTCAATTAGGTTGATAGTCCTATCCGATGGGCCAAGAGAGGTTTGATCCCACTGAGAACAGTTTCATTGCTCTTTAAGAGGACCGACCTATGGATCTTGATGTGATTATGATGCCCTTGGATTATGGCACTAATAGTATTTCGGCACTCCCTTTAGGGCATTCGACCTTGGTCCCTGTCCCTCAGCTATCCTCTCCTAGTTCATCCACTTCTCCACGACCTTCTTAGCCTCTGGGCTCTTCTCCTTTTGTTCCTTGATAGTTCCTCAACAACGAATTCTTGGTGAGTCAGGTGGTCTACAAGGGATAGAATCTCGGATGACCCCCTCTCTCACTGGGTACTCCTCCCTTGACCGCTTTTCCTCTTGGCTTGGTGAGGTTCAACTACCATGTGTGGGGGCATAGCTTTGGTTATGAGTTCTTGAGGTTCTTTGGTGGACATGAGGACTTGGTTGCCACTCCTATTTGGGTCCATGTAGTGGCTCTTGCATCTTGCAATCAAGTTGTCGTTGAGTTAATAGTGGCATTTGTGTTTCCCCTTTTTAGGTCATGCCCGCCTGATTGGTATCTTGGGGAGGCATTGTGCTTTGTCTAGGCAGAGGTCACTAAGTTCTCCCACCACCTTAGGGAGCTTGATCCCACTAACTTGTTTATCAGGGCCTGGGACTCTGCTCAGTTTCAATTCATTCATGGTGATGAGGAGATCCACCTCATTGTATATGTGATTGCGCACTCCACTACACCCTATTATATGTATATTCATGAGGAGGAGCTTGTCCAGGAGCAAGCCCAAGCCCTAGGTGACTCCACTTGGCTGAGTTTGCCCAAGGTGTTACTAGTGTAGTTGGTTGCCTATTGAGGATGATTGGACTCAGATTACTCCCCATCCAAACCAACCTCAAAGTTGGCCCAAGTCGTTGCTATTGTAGCATCTTGCTTTGCCTTGTCAGCATGAGGGTTCTCTCATGGAATGTTTAGAGATTGGGTGGGCCTCAATTTTTTCTCTACAGGGCTCGCCTTTGTTAGGAGCTCTACCAGTGCTTGGTTGGTCGGTCCATTGATGTACTTATGCTTCACGAACACCATCTGTCCTTGGGCCATACATGGCAATGTCGACAACTTTTGTAGAGGCATGGGGAGGTCTTTTGATGTGTGGGTATGGGCCCAACGGCTCACAAGGTGGTGTTTGCATTTCTGTGGGGGATTCATTGTAGCCTACAATTTTTAATAGAGGGGAGATTATCCTAGGCAAGGCATGGCTTATCTTGCAGCATGGAGGCCTAAGGTATGGATTCATGAACCTTTACACCCCAAACCATGAGAGTGCTCATGCCACTTTTTGGTCCCAGATCACTCATGCTACTCCGTGTGATGATGCTAGGTGTTTTATGGGAGACTTCAACATGATCGAGGCTCTTGAGGATCACTAGGGGGTAGTTAGACTATTATGCATGGATTTGAGCTTGCAGCTTGGGAGTGGCTTTGTATGACCTTGTAGTTGCATGATGTATGGCACACTAGGGGTTTTATCCAAGAGTAGGACAGTCTTCATTTCTCTCGATCCAACAAGCCAATCAGAGGGATGAACATGTCCAAGATTGATTGCATGTATGTCACTTATGTATTGGTTGATTGTGGTGGTAGGACATATATCTTGGAGGGTTCCTCCTTTTTGGATCATGCCCCTATGGTTGTCTCCTTTGTGGAGGAGGACATGAGAGGGCCCATGGTGTTGCACATTCCTGAGGAGGTTCAACTTGATGGGAATCTATTTGACTAGATTGAGGTGATTTGGTCTCATCTTTCTTGGGATGAGGGATGTCAGGATCATTCCATTGTAAGTGGTCTTCAATAGATTAGTGTCTTTTTTCATGAGGACTGTGGTCAGCAGGTGGCTTGTACTCGAGAGAGTAAGCATTGCCTCCATAAGAATATTGCCTCCCTTCAACGGTTCTTGGAGCGATGTCCTGATTGTGAGTGGACTAGCTTGTAGCTTGCCCATGTGCAACAAAAGCTACATGAGATTGAGGAGAGGCAGTCTGACTTCTTCCATCATAGGCAATCCTTGTGCTGGAATCAAGTGTGTGATCGTATGATCAAGGAGTTTTTCTCTATGATCAGGCTATGGCATACACATAGCGGGCTCAAGTAGCTTCACTAGTTGGATGGATCATGTGCTATTGAGCATGGGGAGCTGAGAGAGATTGCTACCCAATTTTATCGTACCTTGTTGTTAGTTGGGGCCCCTTTTGAGACTTGGAAGGAGAGCTGACATTGTGTCTTATAGAATGTGAGATGTTCCATGACTGAGGAGATATAAGATAGGCGTTTGGCACCCTTCATTGATAGCAAGCTTTTGGATGCATTGCATGGCATGGCTCGAGGCAATTGTCCTAGTAACAATGGCCTATTGCCTAGGTTTTTTTCTCAAATAATGGGGGCTTATTAGGGATGGGATCCAAATTGCCTTCCAAGAGATCATGGAGGGGGGCCATCTCCCTAAGCTTGCTAAGGGTTTGATTTTTCTTATCCCCAAGGAAGGGGGTGATTAGATGATATTAGGCACTGGTGCCCGATCATGCTTCTCAAATCTGCCTAGAAGATTCTTGTGAAGGCTCTGAGTGTGAGATTGTAACCACTTATGGATTCTTTGATCCATCCTACTTAGACTCTATTTGTCAAGGGTCCTAGTATCCTTGAAAACATCTTCACCTTCTAGGAAGTTAGCTCCCTGGCCACGATGTGTGGTGAGCCACTTGCTATTCTTCTGTTGGATTTTTAGAAAGCCTATGATCAGGTTGATTGAGGGTTTCTCGAAGAAGCCATGTTATGTATGTGCCATGTTCTCGAAGAAGCCATGTTCTCGAAGAAGCCATGTTTAGTATCTTGTGGTCGGTTAGATAGGGCCGCCCCTTAGCTCCCACTCTGTTTCTTTTATTTGCTGAGGCCATCAGCGCTTTCTTGATTGCTCAAGACACTATACTTGAGGGTATCAAGCTCCTGATTAGGGATGAGTATTTACTAGATGTTGAGTTTGTTGATGACATTGCCATTTACTTGCAAGGCTTGGAGGGCAATTTGGATAGATTTAAGCATGCCCTAAATAGATTTTGTGATGCATCGGGTGCTAATATTAACTTGCACAAGTCATGTGGTTTTTGGATTGGTTCATATGATCTTCCTAAGTGGCTTCCTTGTGGGTAGTTTCAGTGGACCCCCCTTGGCATAGGAGTTAGGTATGTTGGTTGCTATATTGGTCTAGACCTTATGCCTGAGCAGCAGATCTCTCCCCTCATCGTGACCATCAAGAGGAAGCTGCTACACTAGAGCTCTGCTTGTTTGTCTCTAGCTGGGTGGGTTGTGGTGGCTAACTGGGTTCTTTTGGCTACGATGCAGTATGTCACTTCTTGTTGGATCTTCTTGAGTTCCTATGTTACCTAGATGACCCTGAGCTCTAGACATCTTGGCTTGGAGCCTTTATTTGATTGAGGTTTTTATTGCTGCATGGGGCATCTATCAAGATGGGACTCTCTTCTTTGAAATTATTGATGGGGCGTGGATGATTTGCTTGCCAATTGACCTTGAGATCATTGTGGATTGGACCTTTCAACAGATTCCATTGGTTTGCACATCTGATGGGGATTGGCACATCGATCTTGACTTGGCGAACATTTGGACTCTTTTCGATTGGCATCTTTGGGTCGAGGAGGCTTGACTGTTATCTTGCCTCCTTTGGGACCTAGGGGGTGGCACCAACATGATCCTCTATCCTTGGCAGAGGGCCAGAATATTCCCTTCTTTCACTACTTTGCTAGGCTAGCATGGAGGATCATTAAGTCTGGCCAGTCGATCAATCCCACTGTATCATGTTTTGCTAGTGAGGTGGGCTCATGGAGGAGTTTCTCTCATCCTTTTGGCATCAGATCTAGGGTGCTTAATAGTCTCATTGATTGATCCTCTTTCAGTGGTTGCTTGCCCATAGGAGCATTGCTATTGGCACCTATCTGAGTTATGGGGCTGCCCTCTTGATTGTACGGGTTGTGCTTATCATCTGGAGTCACAACAACATTGTCTTTGGGATTTCCCATTGGCACAACAGATTTGGCCCTAGACCATTACTTGGGGTGCTATTGCTTGGGGCTCTCTCACTAGCCTCGACCTTAGTTACAAGCGTGAAGTTGATGGTATAGTTATTATGATTTAGGATGGGGGATGGACATCACTTATGATCTACACATCTCTCCTTGGAGTAGTGAGGGAAACCCATATTGGGATCTGATCAATAGTCTCACCATGTGGTTCATTTGGTGGATGAGGTGTTGGCGCATCTTCAAGCAGTGCATGATTGCTTCAATCGAGACTATACATGACTTTTGGCTGGAGCTGGTTCACACCTTGTGTGGGAATCGAACCGCCCTCAGGAGGATTCTGATGGCACCTCCCGATGGCAACAGGCCTTCCTCTAGCTTTGGAAGAAAGGCCCCTTCTTCACCATTTAGGCTGATAGTATCCCTAAAGTGCCTCCTCGAGGAGATAGAGTTTTTGAGGATTTGAGCGATTATCTAGGGTGATTTTCTCCCCCTTGTATTTCTTTCTTGTTACCCAATTGGGATTGTAGTCTGTTGGTCATTTTTTCCTTACTAATGGAAGGATCTTTTCGTAGTCAAAAAACATGTAAAGATCTAGGCTTTTACATTGGGTAAATGATCATAAATATCCTTATGAAAAATACCATAAATGAACATAAATGGGAAAACTTTTCAATGGATATCTTTGACATAATCCAAAGATGATTTTTTGATGTAAAGCTAATCCATCTCAAGCATAATATAAGCTTGATAATCTAACATTTATGTGATGCATTGCCTTTTTGTATGAGATCCTTGTTTGTTACTTACTTCTATTTGTTTTGGCTCTTCTTCTATGCTTGTTCTTTGAAAATTGATTTGTTGAGATTGGTTAATTCTTCCATGTGAGTGGTTCAACATGATACATGAGTAAAAAATGGATAACAAGATACCTTTTCGTAGAACTTAGTACAAATACATGGATGAGAGGCACTCGAATTCCACATCCATTTTCCTTCTAATGATCGGTGCATGGGATGTGAGTGTAGACATTGAGATTAAGAAGAACATTGAGCCTCTTGAATCTGTCAAGTTGGCTATGAATTTCGTTGGGGCCTTGTTTTGCTCTTGTCCATTGGATCCTAACATGTGTGCACTTTGAACTCCTAAATCTTATTGATTTCCTTCAATAGGTACATGCGTCATGAGTCTCTTTAAGGTGGATTACTAAATGACTGAAAGAAAACATTAGTAGAAAAAACAAGGTATACAAGTGACTTTGATCTCTCCTCACAACATATTCCTCTCATGCATGAGATATCACAAATGTGTCTATTTCATGGCCTAAATTGAATGCATACTTGATGTGCAAAAAACTCAAAAACGGTGCAAAATGCATGGTTGTGCAATGAGCACAGGGTTCTTAGATGAAGAGGCTTGTCGCCTACAACTAGAATTTTTCCAAATATGACATAACATCTTTCTAGGAAATTTTTGGAGTATCTACTATGTTTTGTAGTGCTATTGAGGATGTTAATGGCTTGTCCACCCATACTTGTCTAATTTTTGTTGATGATTTTTCTCTTTTTTGTACATTGGGTTGCTTAATTTTTGGTTACCACAGTAGATATTTCTTTAACGTAGGATTCCATTGCCTCTGAAAATGTCTTTTGTTGTGAAAATGTTGGGAAGCCTTCACTTGTTTAGACTAAACTCTTTGTTGCTTGGGCCTCCATATTTTGAGGATTGAATATGAGACTTGGGTATGCCAATAATGTATGCCTCTATTGGTTGCAATGATACCTGCAATTCTTGTACAATTGATACTTGTATTGTATTGATTTTTGTAGTGGTATCTATGAGAACCTTATAGATTCCCACATTCGTCTCTCCTAATCTTCCTTGAATATAGGGGCATCAATCAAAAATTTTCTCAAAGGATGTTCTACTCATCATAAAAAAAACTTTGTTTGTTCCCTTGCAAATTGGCATGCATAGGATTTGGTCTTGATAACTCTATTCGTGAAGTGATCCATATCATATGCATATTCATCCATGCATTCTTCCATGGTGTCAACTTGTTCATTCACACAAACATCCAGTGTGGTTAGGATCTCCATCCAACCTTGGGGTTCAAATTCCTCTTCTCGAGAAAATTGTGGAATATAGGTAGGGTCCTCCACATGCCATTCTTCTTTATTTAAAGGCATTGTATTCTGAATTCTATTTTCTTCTCTTTAAGTTTCCTTACATATCCACAAGTGGGTATCCTCATGAATTCATGAATCCAAGAATAATTACTTCATCTTCTTGTTTATGAATTGGGTTCCTAGTAAGAGACTTGGTGTAAATTTATCTTGGTTGTTGTCCTCTGGTGTTGTAGATATAAGGAATCTCTTCCCCAATTTTTCACTACCTTCAACTGATGCGTAAGCAAACTTGGTTTCCTCTTTTCGTGTCTTAACACCCTTTAAATGATCTTCAAGTTTGTCCCAAAGTTGAAGCTTGAGTTGCAATATCTCACCAAGAGTCAATGTGCAACAAACTTTTACCTTCTTGAGTTCTTCCGTACTTTGTGATTTTCCATTACTAGTTCTTGCCTTTTAAGTTTCATGGTGCATGATGAATATGAGAGTTCTCGAGTATAGTTGGGCAAAGTCCTTAAAATAATTGCATCATCTCATGTAATATTCAAGCTCAAGCTACCCTCCAACACAGAGGAAGTTTCCAACGCATATGGCTTTTTCTCTAACTTTGCTTCCATGAATGGGGGTTAAGCTTTAATTTTTTTGTTCCATCATGGCCCTTGTACTTTTGTCCAAAGTTCTTTAGGCCAATGATTTTTCACTTATGGCACCATGGAATCTATATCATTCTCTTTGTCCTCTTGTATTTTTCCTACATGTGTTCCATTCTCTTGTAGGTCTTCTTCTCCTTCCAATTTTCTTTGAAGGAATTCTTCGAGCTCACATTTGGAATACAAGCAGGAAGAATGGGAGTTGGTGATAAAGAGGCATTGTCTATGCGTTTAGGATATTCTTTTTCGTTTGCTTTCAATTCTTGAGTCTTTTTCCTTTTTTTAAATATTTTCTCTCCTATTACTCCATTTTTTTACCTTTCTTCTTTTGGATGATTTAGAGGGCTCTAAAGGGTCTTCTACTATCACTTGTAATGGATCTTTAAGTACATGACTCTTAGAACTTTTTGACTTATACTCACTCATAATAACTTTGGCTTCTTTCCTTTTAGCTTGATTTAAGGTCTTGACAGGTATTACACTATCCTTTTCACTCCATGAAGGATTAATAACTCAATCATGTTGATTTGTGTAGGTTGTCCATAGTTTGGTGCCTAGGATAATCTTTAAAAAGATACTCTTTGGCACAATCTGCACAATGATCTTCCCACTTTCTTGTAGGAGGTGACGCAACAATCTCTAATGACATGGTTCCCACCATAATGTTAGCACGGCCCCTTAGGGGGTAATGATCTAATGCTTTGGTGATCTAGAGAAGGAGCCCTAAGTAGTGCATTCGTCAAGTTATCATGTTGGGTTTGAATAATATTTGTATTCACAATATTGCTTCTTATATGATCTTTCATAGGCATAGGAGGGATTCCCATAGTAGCAATACTCAAAATATTTGCTATCATAGCCCTAATTGAATGAGGCCATATTGAAACTTAGAGTAATTGGAACTACCACCTGATTGGTGTTATGTTCCGATTGAGTATATTTCAATGGCACCATGCTCTCAAAATGAGGGAGTTGGTACCTAGGATAGGCTGAGGTGGAGGGTATTTTTGGTTGTTCACGTGTTCTTTGAGAAAAAGGGGATCCTTGATATTGGGTATACCTTGGCACCTCCCTGAATGCTTTCTCAATGTAGAAATACAAGGTAGTTTCCAACATCTTTGGTTTACCATTAGTGAAAGGGGATGTGTTGGAGGCTCGGCCCCAAGGACAAGCCTGGGTTGGGTGGTCCCCTTCACACTGCATACATTTTCTCAACATAGGTATCCTTGTGGGTTGAAGGTTCTCTTCTATAGTGCATCATCTTCTCTATACCATCTCTATTACGAGTCTGCAATCCGTTTAGCCACTAAGAACTTGGAAAAATTAAACAACACATAAAAGAAGCTCAGAAAAGGCAAAAGAAATTCTACAATTTGAAGAGAAGACCACTTGAATTTCAAACAGATGACATGGTATTTCTTAAAGTCAGTCCTAATTAATCTGACTTGTTGCTAAGCAAGGATCATAGACTTCCTCAATGATACGTAGGTGCTCTTAAAGTTTTGAAAAAGATTGGATTTTTTGCTTATTTGTTGGAATTGCCTGAACATTTAAATGTGCATGCTATATTTCATGTTAGCTCACTTAAAAGACATGTATCTAATGTTGTGTTGATATATTTAGGTAGTGATGTGTGTGAACACTCTAGGACTGCCGGGGCACTTTTTTCCCTCTTTAGGAGGTTTTTTTCCCCCGGCTTGTATATACGCCTATTGCCCTAATGGGCTACTTATCTTTGTACATTCTCTAGTAATACATTCAGTATTGTGTGTTTGTGCTCCAAGCTTCTTCTTCTTCCTTGTGTTGTTTGCGTGCTTCCGCAGACGTCTATCTCCAACAATTGGTATCAGAGCAGGTCGTCGCTTCTTCTAGGGTGCCGTCGACACTCCTCCGTTTGCAGTCTCAGATTCGCACAAAATTTGGTGAGCATACTCAGGGTGTTTTCAAGATCAAAACATCTTCGCTTTGTGGTGCCGAAATCGCGATCTGAGCTCGTTTCGGCCTCTGAACGCACTATTGAAGCGCTTGTGCAGGCTATTTCGTCCTTTTGTGCCAAAGGTATATACCAGTTTCTGTTTGCTAGTTTAAGCATCTCGAGGTCTGCTACAGGTCTAGCAGAACTCGTCTGGGCAATTCCGTTCAACTTTTTGAGATACAGTCAATTTTCTGCATCAAGGTATTTTAGTCACCGGCCATGGCTGAAAGCAGTGATGTATTCCGTATGTTGGCTGTTGAGGATAAGTTGGATGGTACCAACTACCCATTATGGGCTTATATGATGTGACATGTACTGGTTGCAAAAGGATTGTGGAACATTGTGCAGGGTGTTGAAAGACGTCCTGTTACACCTATAACGATAGGTACTGCAAATACAGGTGTTGGAGCTGATGAAGATGGTGTCGAAGATGATATTCCGCAGATTCCTATTCGTGCTTCTGTTTCTGTTGCACCTACTGCAGAGCAGATTCGTTGGGATGGCAGAGATGCCCAGGCACATGCATTGATAGCTTTGTCTGTCAAACGTGCCATTATTCCTCACATTCGCTCTTGCAGAACAGCTAGGGATGCTTGGGATACACTTACCACATTGTACCAAGCTAGGAATGAGGCTCGTGTTGCTTATCTCCGAAAACAGTTGGAGAGTGAGCACATGAATGAAGGTGATTCTATGGACAGTTTTCTTACAAAGATCAAAGACCTGAAGGAACAATTGATTTCTGCTGATGAGGTTATACCAGATAGCTCACTTGTGCAGACCGTTCTGAATGGTCTTCCTAATTCATATCATAGTTTTGCCTCTACTCTTCGGTTGATGATGAAAGGCAATCTGAATGCCTTGTCATTTGAGGAATTAGTCTCTGTTCTGTTGCAGGAAGATCAGTCCAGGCAGAACAGGTCCATTATGCGTGTTACAGATCAAGCTTTCCTGGCTAGTCAGAAGGGCAAAGGAAAATGGAGCTCTTCTACTAGTAAGCAGAAATCTGCAAATGCTGCACGTTCAAAGAACCAAGACAAAGATGAGAAAAAATAAAAAAAGCAGAAATTGTTTTGTAAGTACTGTAAAGGCAATGATCATATCATAAAGAACTGTCCAAAACTGGCTACAAAAGAGGCAAAGAAAAAGGAGGCTGGAATGGTTGCTGTAGAAGCCTCTACACCAAAAACAGAGTCTGCTAATCTTGTGCAGGAAGAAGAATGGGCGTTTACTAATGTTTGCAGTTTTGACCCATCTTCTCATGAGCAATGCATGTCTGCAGTGGACTCAGATGTTTGGTACTTTGACAGTGGGGCGACCAAACATATTACCTCGCAGCGCAGTTTCTTCTCTTCACTAGAGCCTGCCCCTACAGGGAATACTGTTACATGCGCCAACAACTCCTCTTATCCTGTTATGGGAGATGGTAAGATCATTTTGACTACTGCTGATGGTAGTTCTTTCACTTTGTCAGATGCTTTATTTGTGCCAGGGATAAAAAAGAATATGTTATCAGTTTCTGCATTAGCCAAGATTGGCTTGGTTTTGAAATTTGTTGATGACAGGTGTACAGTCCATGATCTCTCAAATGGCGATGTGATTATTGCTTATGGCATTTTATGTCGTGGGCTGTATAAGCTCATAGACTATGAAAGATCTATGAATGATTCAGCATGTGCAGTTCACGATTCTCAGGCTATGTCAGATGCAAAGCTTTGGCATGCACGCTTTGGTCATCTGAATTTTGCTAGTTTGTTACGCCTGTAGAAATCTGAAATGGTGTCCTCTTTGCCTAAACTTGAGGCACCTGGAAAACATGTTTGTGAAGGCTGTATTTTGGGCAAAATGCAACGTTCTTCCTTTCCAAAAGATGGTTCAGTTCGGGCTATGCAGAAATTGCAGCTTGTACATAGTGATGTCTGTGGTCCTTTGCAGACACCCTCTTTTGGAAATTACCTTTACTTTGTGACTTTCATTGATGATTTTTCTAGGCATACATGGGTATATCCACTCAAAGCAAATTCCGAAGTGTTCATGTGCTTCAAACAGTTTTTGGTTTTGGCTGAAAATCTGTCAGCATGTAAAATGGGCACCCTCCATTCTGATCGTGAGGGGGAATATATGTCTTCAGATTTTAATGCATTTTTGGCTGAACGTGGGATAAAACACCAGTACAGTGTTGTATACACCTCAACAGAATGGAGTTGCTGAATGAAAGAACAGGTCACTCATGGAGATGGCGAGGTGCATGGTCAAAAGTCAGGCTTTACCACATAGTTTCTGGCTTGAGGCTGTCATGTGTGCAGCATATGTACTGAACAGGTGTCCCACTAAAGCGTTGCAGTCTATCACTCCATATGAGGCTTGGCATGACCGCAAGCCATCTATTGCTCATCTGCGTGTTTTTGGTTGTTTGGCATATGCATTAGTGCCTGAACAGCATTGCAGAAAATTGGATGATAAGGCAGTAAAATGTATTTTTGTTGGGTATAGTTCTGAAAGTAAAGGCTATCGTCTATATCATCCACATACTAAACGCATTCTGGTTAGCCGTGATGTTGTTTTTGTGGAAGATGCTATTCAGCCATTGCTTTCATGTACTAAGGAGACATCTGTTAGCTCCAAAGACATGTATGATACTTTGATGCCTCTTTTTACAGGTGGACAGGCTAGTGCTGGTGCTAATGAGGCATCTTCTTAGCCTTTGTAGGTTTCATATGATGATGCAGATCATTCCATTTTGGATGTAGATTTACATGATGCACTTGTTGATGAGAGAGCTGATATTGAGCAGGCAAAAACTATGCCAAAATGGCTGGTGCAGACTTTGCGTGACAGCAAATTAGATGCACCTTTGTCATATCGTACTCGTTCAGGCTCTCATAGTGCCTCCTTTGCATCAGATTGCTATTCTATGGCTGCATCTAGTCTCTGTGATGAGAATGAGCCTGTTTCTTTTGATGAAGCACAAAATTCAGAAAATTGGATGGCTGCTATGCAATCTGAATATGATGCTATAATGAAGAATGGTACATGGTCTTTATGTGACTTGCCTCCTGGCAAGAAGGCCATTGGCACTAAGTGGGTATACAAGTTGAAGCGTAAACCTGATGGTACAGTTGACAGGTATAAGGCTAGGCTTGTTGCAAAGGGTTATGCACAAGAAAGAGGCATTCATTTTGATGATACCTTTGCACCTACATGCCGTATGACTATTGTTCGGAGCATTTGTGCACTTGCAACCCATCATGGTTGGAATGTACATCAGTTGGACATTAAAACAGCATTTCTGAATGGTGACTTGCATGAAGAAGTGTATGTTTTTCAGCCGCGTGGCTTTGTGCAGAAAGGGCATGAAAACCAGGTTTGCAGGTTAAAGAAGGCATTATATGGTTTAAAGCAAGCACCACGTGCTTGGTATGAGAAGATACATGTCTATCTGATTGCACATGGTTTTGAGAACAGTCCAACTGAAAGCACCTTATATGTTAAACGTGCTAATGATGTGCTTCTGATCATTGTTGTCTATATTGATGACATGCTGCTCACTAGTCCTATTGAGACACATATTGCTGATTTTAAGGCTGATTTACATTTGAGATGTCTGATTTGGGGCATTTGCATCACTATTTGGGCATTCAGTTTATGCACGTTGATGGTGGAATGGATTTGTGTCAAACGAAATATATTGACACATTATTGCAGTGTTTTGGCCTTGAAGACTGTAAGCCTATTGCCACTCCTATGGAGACATGTTTACGATTGAGTCTTCATGATGCTGGAGATGCATTTGATGTTGTTCTCTATCAGCAGGCTGTTGGATGCTTGATTTACTTATGCATTACTCGACCAGATATTCAGTTTGTTGTCTCACAGATGAGCAGGTTTATGCATTGCCCAGGAGTCACGCATTGGAAAGCGGTTAAGCGCATCTTTCGCTACTTGAGTGGTACTCGGCTACATGGGTTGTTTTATCCCAAGGGGGGATCACTACCGCCAGATTTGCATGCTTTTTCCGACTCATATTGGGCTGGTTGCTATGACACTCGTGTGTCCACTAGTGGTTTTTGCTTCATGCTTGGTAGCTCATGTATATCTTGGTTGAGCAAGAAGCAGCCTACTGTGGCCACTTCCAGTTGTGAGGCTGAGTATAGGGAAGCTTTCACAGCGACTGTTGAGTGTGTGTGGCTCAGACGCCTTATGGCTGATTTGGGTGTTGGCCAGTCTTCTACCACCACCATCTTCACTGACAGTCAGAGCGCATTGGCAGTTGCGAGGAACCTTGTGTTCCATGCTCGCACTAAGCACATTGAGGTGCATTATCACTATGTCAGGGAGAGGCTCTCTGCTGGGGAGATCAGCTTGGCATATGTGCCCACGCAGGAGAACATTGCAGACCTTTTCACGAAGTCTCTGCCTAGGGAGAAGTTTGAAGCTTTCCGCAAAGCTTTGGGCTTACTTCCTTTCGTGGAGTGATTTCCACATAGCTTGGCACTTCCTTATACATGAGTGCCAGCTCCTTGTTCACTGCATCACTCCCAGGGGGGATTTGTTGATATATTTAGGTAGTGATGTGTGTGAACACTCTAGGACTGCCGGGGCACTTTTTTCCCTCTTTAGGAGGTTTTTTACCCCCGGCTTGTATATACGCCTATTGCCCTAATGGGCTACTTATCTTTGTACATTCTCTAGTAATACATTCAGTATTGTGTGTTTGTGCTCCAAGCTTCTTCTTCTTCCTTGTGTTGTTCGCGTGCTTCCGCAGAGGTCTATCTCCAACATGTTGCGCATGTTTTGCACAACAACTATAAGCTGAAAGATCATGGATCTTTTGAGTTTCGACCAGAAATAGTATTAGATAAGAGCAAAATATTACTTAGGAATAGATCTATAATAGACATTTTGGTAAAATGGCACACATATCTAATTGAATATTCAAATTGGGTGAACTTAGATAATTTTTTGGCACATTATCCTTCGTTCCAACTATGAGGAGAAAGTTCTTTAAAGGGAGGAAGAATTGTAGTAGGCTTTTCGATAGTCAAATAATTCATTTTGATATTTTTGTTTTATGTTGTGGGGATTGACATCTGTGGAAGCACACGACGAGCATAAGCAGGAAGAAGAAGCTTGGAGCACAACAATGGGGAATAGATGTATATACAAGCAAGGGAAAAAAACCTCCTAAAGAGGGAAAAAAGTGCCCCTGACGGTCCTAGAGTGTTCACACAAATCACTACCTAAATATATCAATAAATCCCCCCCTGGGAGTGATGAAGTGAACAAGGAGCTGGCACTCATGTATAAGGAAGTGCCAAACGATGTGGAATCAATCCACAAAGGAATTAAGCCCAAAGCTTTATGGAAAGCTTCAAACTTCTCCTTAGGCAGAGCCTTCATAAAAAGGTCTACAATGTTCTCTTGTAGGGGCACATATGCCAAGCTCATCTCTCCAGCAGAGAACCTCTCCCTAACATAATGATAATGCACCTCAATGTGCTTAGTGCGAGAATGGAACACAGGGTTTCTTCGCAACTGCCAATGTGCTCTAACTGTCAGTGAAGATGGTGGTGGTAGAAGACTGACCAACACCCGAATCAGCCATAAGGCATCTAAGTCATGCACACTCAAGTCACTGTGAAAGGTGCCCTATACTCAACCTCACAATTGGAAGTGGCCACAATAGAGTGGTTCTTGCTCAACCATGATATACATGAGCTACCAAGCATGAAGCAAAAGCCACTAGTGCACACATGAGTGTCATAGCAACTAGCCCGGTCAGAGTCAAAGAAAGCATGTAAATCTAGTGGTAGTGATCCCCCCTTGGGATAAAACAATCCAAGTAGTCGGGTACTACTCAAGTAGCGAAAGATGCACTTAACTACCTGCCAATGCTTGACACCTGGGCAATGCATAAACCTACTCATTTGTGAGACATCAAATTGAATATTTGGCCGAGTAATGCATAAGTAAATCAAGCATCCAACAGCATGTTGATAGAGAACAACATCAAATGCATCTCCAACATCATGAAGACTCAATCATAAACCTGTCTCCATAGGAATGGCAATAGGTTTATAGTCTTCAAGGCCAAAATGCTACAATAATGTGTCAATATATTTCATTTGACACAAAGCCAATCCACCATCAACGTGCATAAAACGAATGCCCAAATAATGATGCGAATGCCCCAAACCAGACATCTCAAATGAGGCATGCAAATCAGTCTTAAAATCAGCAATATGCTTCTCATGAGGACCAATGAGCTGTTGATATATTTAGGTAGTGATGTGTCTGAACACACTAGGACTATTGGGGCACTTTTTTCCCTCTTTAGGAGGTTTTTTCCCCCGACTTGGATATATGCCTATAGCCCTAATGGGTTGTCAATCTACAGAGAGTTTAGGTTGATATGAAGATCAAGATCGAATGATGTGCATGAAGAGGATGATGAGAAATGCAAGAGCATACACACACATGCATACACACACACACACACTAGGAAAGTCACAATGGAGATCAATGGAAGGCAAGAAAAGAACTCATAATCATATTCATCATAATCTAGTTACAATGGCTCTCCTAGCTCTAGCTCATAGGTTCAGTCATAAACTAACAACAACCTCAAAATGAGCTATCTAGCTCTATTTATAGTTTTTGCCTAGTTTTTGACCGGTTTCACATCTAGTGACCGGCATAGTTCAAAAATAGGTTCTACCTCTAATTTGAACTATCTAACGGCTTCCAAAAATTACAAGAATTGGTGTGAGCTTTCTACTTAGACTCCTCAAGCTCGATGAGTCCTAGACTTGCACAAAATGGAGTCGCATTCGTGATAATTGGGTGTATGTACATATATTACATTGTTTTAGTGATAAAAATCATTGTTGCCAAGATGCAATCTTTTGAGTAGTTTTAAGTGCTTCTTCTTCTATGATGAGAACAAGTACTCGAACCTTTGCCTTGAACACTCCCCTCCTACTCATTTCTTTCATCCTTGACAGAACCTGATTTAGCGTGAGTAATGTAGTTAGTGAGCAGGTCCGTTGCTAAGGTGTGTTCTGTAATGCGAAGGCCTCGGATAAGATCACGTTCAAGTTTCTCCCAATCAATGGGTTAGGGTTCATCTGGAGGTGGGCGCATATAATGTCTTGAATACAAGATCCATTCAGAAGCAAATAGGTGCAACAAATGCATTGGAGGACTGATAATTACTTCTGAGTGATATTCCCAAAAGTCGATGATGAACATTTCTTCAACTGTCTGCTTGTAGCAGGCAGGCATATACTTCAGTCTGCACTGCCAAGCATAGCATACGTTGAGATAAGGTGTCATACTCATGTCATACACTAAGTCCAAATTCCCATATTCAAAGCCTGGTGTGTTTATAGTGGGAGCCTTGACACATTGAAAGGTCTTGAAGACGATCTGCATCATATCGACAATCTTTACTATCATTTGAGTGACAGTATCGGTCATCGGGTGTAGACATGGTAACCAATGGCCAATGGTGGCCATCATATAGCCGACAATCAGAGTATTATTCGTGGGAGGCATAAGATAGGGATAATTGAGCCAATCCCTACATTGAAATTTTTATGAACCTTAATAGCAAATGCCTTCCAAGTACGTCTGCGCATCGAGCCATAACAAGGGTTGTACTTCAAGTGTGTCAGGGTGCGCATCCATTTATGCATCATTTTCGAGTACTTTTATAGTACATCTATGTGCAAGGTGGGTTGATATATGTGGCCTCGCTCTGGTTTTGGTGGAACATGTTCAGGCTCAAATTGTGTGGTGTGTGTGGGGTGCTTCTGAGTCTCTTTCTCCACTTGAAAATTATATTCCTCTAGCAAAAGGAAATATGGCTTATATTGTAACTTGCTGGACATTATATGTCTGTGAGGGGCGATAGCGGCAAAATAAGGTGACTTCAAAATAACCTCTTCGAGATTTGCCATTGCATGGAGTTGCGGATCTATGCCAGTAGAGTGTGTCTTACCCAATACTTTGATGGTCTTTAACCAAGCTAGCGGAGGTAATTTGTATGTGTCCTATCCTTCAGGGAATGAGCGGCCACCAACAATAGGTAAGGGTACATATTCTTCTTCGAATGTTTCCTCGACAAGGATAGGTATCGTTTCCTCTAGTTTTGTAGATCAGGTGGTGACTCTGGTCAAGGGGGTTACGTCATATTAGATATTTGAGTCTGTAACTCTTGTACTTTCATACATAGCACTGTCAATTCTTCCAAGAGATTGGTGGTGCCACTTTCTGTGCAATAGTGTGTCCCAAAGAATCTTTAAGCAATAAATTTTTATTGGTTTCCTTGAGGGTTCGACATTCTTCCTGTAAATGGTCGTAGACCTCAAGCACACATGCATGGTCTTCCAGGAGGATCTACATCGATTTAGGGTGAACAAATTGAAAGCGAGACGGACTAAGTGGTGTATCCAGATTGTCCAACGTAGCTTCAATATTCTCACGATTTTGCTATTGCAGACATTGATTTTCCTCCTTTGCAGTGTTGAGGTGTCAGCGAAGAAGCGCCATATTGCATGATAGTTGGGCATTTTGCATCAAATGAATGTCTAATTGTGATTCAGCTTCTTTCACACATTCTTGTACCTGAGCTTCAAGATTTTTCTGTTGTGTCTGATATTCGGTTTCCAAGTTTTGATATTTTTGGTTAAGCTCCTCATTCTGTAGGGTGAGTGCATCCAATCCTATCTGCAAATTTTCATGTGTATTCTATTGTAAGGCGAAATGTTGTTGCAAGCGATGAATATTCTACATTAATTTGTTGGAGACATTGTATCATTTGCTAGATAACAACATCAACAGTGGATGATGAAGATGATGCAAGGGTGGGGAAGGCGACATGTGGGGTGGTTTGTAATGCAATGGGAGTGGGAGTGGGGGTAGGGATAGTGGATGCAGTGGTGAGTGACGGGAGTGATGAGCGAATAGGTGACATGTGAGATGTGGTAAGTGGTGTGGTGGATGCATGTAACTGTGTGTCTGGCAAAGCAATGGATGAGATGTCCATGTCACTAGTGGAACTTTCAGTGATTGCCACATGAAAGAGTGTATCGGTGCTATGGTGCATGGTGGTGGGTGCAATTGGGTGGTGAGAGGTGAGTGAGGAGGTGTGCTTGGTGGGAACTTGTGGGCAAAATTCCCGCAAGGGTCTCACAAATGGAAAAGGTGTAGATCAGGGTTGCAAAAAGGATGTGAAAGAAGTATAAAAAGAGGTTGGTTGTGTGGAGACGGGAAAGGAGTATAACAAATTAGTGGTATATGAGGGAAAGTGAGGGGGCAGAGAGATGATGGGTGGTGTCATAATGGGGGAATGGAAGGGGAGTGGGAGCAGTAGTCACGATGGGGCTAGATTTAGGGGGCCAAGAAAAACGGGTGACGAAATACGAACCTCAGGGCTATCTACAACATCACGGGAGGTCGGGCTTGGGATCGGGTACGAAGGGAGCGTTTTGCCAAGGGTATATACAAGGGAAGTGTCTTCCTCGGTCAAGTCAATCGTGGAGGAACCCACGGGGGGTGCTGATGTGATCGGACCAATAGGGATGTGAACATGTACCTGGGTGTTTGAGAATACGAACCCATCGAGGGTCGAACTTGGGTAAGGGCTTCTGTAACAAAAATTGTAATGCTTCTGGCGCGCCAACAGATTTAACCAACTCATGCATAGCAGAGATAAAAGTCTCTTCGAACCCACTTCTTACCAGTTCCTATTGTAAGATGGCTTCGCTTTGTTCTTCTGTTAATCTGGTTCGTGCTCAAACTTTATGCATGTTATTGTAGAACCGTCAGATGGCAATGGTGTAAGCTACTGCTTCGGCCGTTTCTTCTTCATAGGTGCTAGCTTCTCCTGAGACTTCAACATGTGCTTCCAATTGGTGTACTTCTTCCTCTCTAGCTTCAGTATCAGTGTCGCCTTCATCAATCATTGTGCGGTCGTCCTCTTCCTCTTCAGAATCAGCATTCACTCCCTCTGATGGTGTAGTGGGGTAAGCCGGACATTGAAATTCTTGAGAGATGACATGGGTATCTAAAAATTGAAAATCACTAGACAAGACATCGGGGATCTGGAAATCAAACGTAGTATTGATGTCCTCAATGCCCAAGCTTGTAACTGGGAAGGTGAAGGAATCAAAGATGAATGTAGAAATTGTAATGGGAGCTTCTTCAGTCATGGTGGCCATAGTCATATTGGTAGTAGAAATGGTGGTCTCTGCCTGTGAAACTTCACGGAGTGTGGCGGAGCAGTGCAGGTGAACACGAAGAGGAGGAACCGTTGGTTGTGGTTGAACTGGAGATTGTTGGGGAGAGGTTTCACGTGTAGGCTGAGGTGATGGTGATGCCGGCACTTGTAGACATTGCCACGCATGCGGTTGACTCGATGGGGTTTGGGAGGTCTAATAGTCTTCTTAGAGCCTTTATATTGTTTCAATTGTTCAGCTAGTAGGGCTCTCTCGATAGTAATATCATAGGCCAGACACATGTATATGATGCATGTGAGAACACAACATCCATGAACGACCTTCTTCTTCTCCCATCGATGTCTAGCCAATAAAATTTGATCTTGTATGTAAGTGGGAATATCAATTGTCTGAGGCCTTGTGGTGGCCAAATACAAACCAAACCAAAGACGCTTGTGTGGGGTCGTGAATTGTTCCTGTGCAGGGAAGGCAAAGTGTTGTGGACAGATTCTGAGTGGAGTGGTTAATTGAGGGGTGATGGCAGAGATGGCGGGCCATTTATCAACATCACTTTGCTTCATTGGTTATGGGATGAGATGCTCCTTCTCTATGGGCGTGTGAATGCCATGAATCTTCAACACAATCTTGATTAAGTCCAGAGACAATGTAAACTTCTTAAAAGATGGGTCGTTCATCAAGGATGGTAATATAAAGATAGGGTCCAATTCCTTGCACTCTTGCTCTCTAATAGAAGATTCTAAATAATAACACTGATAAAAATCTAGTTTCCAGAGTCCCGCATTGTGATGATCCCCATATAGTGTTGACATATCGTGAGTGGTTGTGATATTTGGCCATATGGTGCATTACAAAGCTCTGTTGGTGTTCCATATGAATCTAGAGGAAGTAGATGTGCCACTCTTTGTATTTGATGGTGAAATCTTCAATTCGATAGCTAAATTATCCTCTAAGACCACACACTCTTTAATAGAGCCCCACAAAGATTAGAGTGTATCTCCCAATCCATATGTCATATTTAGACGTGTAAGATATCATTGGAAAGCTATTGGAACAAGCATTGCAGTGGAACACTAGATTTAGGATCCAAGATACCTTGCATGGGCGAGAACTAAGTTCAAGAGACCAAGGTTGAGAGCAAGGCAGCTCTGTAGGCTAGTGACCAAGAAGTAGAAAGGCGAGGTTCAAGATACCAAGGTTGAGAACAAGGCAAGTCTATAGGCAAGTGGCCAAGAAGAAAAAATCCAAGGCTCAAGATACCAAGGTTGAGAGCAAGGCAAGTCTTTAAGCAAGTGGCCAAGAAGAGGAAAGACAAGGTTCAAGAGACCAAGGTTGAGAACAATAAGGTTCAAGATCCTATGCAAGGGTGAGGACATCAATTGAATGGGAGATCAAGGATTGATCATTGAGCATGATGATCTCTAGAATGGGAAGAGAGTGTTAGACTCAAGAAATGATGAGAAGGAGATGGTTGAACCACACCCTAAGTGGAAGGATTAGGAATTAATCCTCAACCATGGCTTTTAGGGAAAGTGGTTAGCCCATCATACTCCTAGCCAATAGGTCATGAGTTCAATTCCCACATTACCATCTGTCTAGTGGTGTGGGAAGAATTTTGAGTGTGTCAAGATCACCCATGCAAGCCAAAATCACTATTTCTCCTTTCTCGTTTGTATACTTAGGATTGGAAGTGAGCAGATGGTCCCTTCCTTATCTTTCTAGTGGTCGATGCAAAATTTAACTACTGAGTGGATCAACTTTTAAGTAGTATGAGGTTTTTGTTGGAGTCAGACTTATGCAAAAGCGACGACTTGCTCTGATACCAATTGTTGGAGTTAAGACTTTTGCGGAAACACGCGAACAACACAAGGAAGAAGAAGAAGCTTGGAGCACAACACACAATACTGAATGTATTACTAGAGAATGTACAAAGATAAGTAGCCCATTAGGGCAATAGGCGTATATACAAGCCGGGGAAAAAAACCTCCTAAAGAGGGAAAAAAGTGCCCTGGCGGTCCTAGTGTGTTCACACACATCACTACCTAAACATATCAACAGTCTTAATCCTAAACACTTGTCGATTGAGTCCATCTAGATAGATGCCTATCCTATGGGCATTGAATTTTTGGAACTAGAGAATGGTTCGATAGTCCTGCTCGATGCTCTTGCATTGTTCGGATTCATGACGTTCTTGTCCATATCTTCAAAAGCCGTTGTATCATCCCAATTCAATTTAGACTCATTACATAATGAGAGTTTTTGTCTGTGGCTAAAGGATTGGAAACTACTTTCGACAAAAGAGAGATTGCTTTTGCTAGACTTTGTTGACCCAATTGTTTACTCAATCTCAAATGCATGTACAAATGATAAAAAATAATATAAGAGAGGTTTTGGTAGGGGTATCTGTGTGAGTGCACGTTCCCTTTCAAATGAAAATGCTCACACACACACGCACACACGTTAATGAAATATGATTTCTCTCCTTTTTGTGGTTTCTTGCTTCAGTCAAAACAATCATTCAAAGAGCGTTAGAGGTCCTTTCAGTGCTTTTTCAGGTGAAATAAAACCAAAAAAAAAATGGAGTTCTAATTCGTGGCTCAATACCTTCTTCAAAGAATTCAAGAAGTTTCCATTTACCTCATTTATTCTTCTATTTCTAAGTCTCTTTGAAGCCCTCATCTTTTGATCCTTTGAAATGAGTTCTCTTTCAGATGTTTTAGTGCTATTCGATCTTCACTACTTCCACGACTTCTCCAAACTTCCTTTGCACAGAATAATATCTTCTTACCGAATCTTTTAAATTAACCATGTGCTACTTGATTAACCATGTGCAAATTAAATAAATTGGTGCAACTTGATTGGCTAAGCTATTTGATGCTCGTGCTTTTGCCTTTGATGAAGGGTGTACTAGGTATGTACCACCCTTTATATGTGCCAGCCGATGTGATTTTCCTCTTGCTACTTCTCGTTGTTTGTCTCCATAACATATGTGGACTTTTGAGAGCTATGATAGTCATTGCTAGGCTACCCTTACTACCCAATAGCCTTGATTCCTAGGTGATGTTCAACAAAATCTTATAGAAAAGGTTAAGGTCCTGATGGAGGAATGAAACGATCAGCTTGGTTGATCCTACATATGGAAAGGCTTTGTGATCCTCTCGCTTATTGCACTACAAAGCTTCTTGCACTAGAAAGTGCCATATGATTCTTATGTCTATGTGCCTACTAGGCAATGTCCAAATGGTGAGCTAAGGAACCTCTACTCAAAAACCACAATTTGTTAATCGAAACCTTTTGAATTGGCGACTGTCGATGCTTATCTTGTTAAGCAATACTCTTAAAAAATAAACTTTGTGTCACCTGCTCGATTTGTTTGAGCCAATATTGAACAATCCTTTTTTTTTTATGTGATACCTAATGGTTGATGTCGGATGCCTTTGATGACATGGCTAAGAGTTGTGAATGGGGTTTTATGAATGGGCTAAGAGTTGATGTCCAAACTCTCTAATGGTCCATTGGTGAGAGTGTTGGAGCAAGTCTATGACAAGCCTAAGTATTGGCTTGAGTCCCACAAAGTCATGAAAAAAGCTTTAAAATGAAGACTATGTAAAGTTCACTTGTGAACTACCTCTTGTAACTTTTGAAGAGTTTACTTAATGTAAAAGTGAAAGAATCTTAAGTGGTTGAGTCCACTTGATCAAAAAGGGAAAGAGGAGCCATGAATTCGTTATTTGTGGTAGGTAGAGAATCAAATCAATCATTGATTGATTGGAGAGTGATTGAGGGAAATTAGCCTCCCAAACTCAACTATAAATAGATGGCAGTTTTAGTCGTTGTTAGAGAGACCTATGTGAAGACCTCCAAGAGCTGAGCTTTATGCCATATCAAGGTGTGATTCCAAGGCACACATATGTATCAGTAAGTCATTGTATTTTACAAGCAATATACTTTCATTTTCTTGATTATTTGAGTTCATATGTCCATGTTTATGTGAAGTGTACTACTCACTGCCATTACTCTCAGTTTTCTCAGTCAGATTGCAGAGATTGTTTCTCTCAGCTTGGTGCATCATTTTCAGTGATTTTACTTGGTAAAGTTAGCTCTATAAGTCTAATATATGCTCACAAAGTTTCATTTCATTTGAATATTGCAATCTTCAGTTATGTTCAATTGAAGTCAACAGTGTCTGTTCATCTTCACTTCTCTGTCAGGTACCCGACTTTTTCACTCACCTTGTCAGAGCCATTTCTCAATTTTGAGTTATGTTATTTTTTTTGCTCACTGGTCTCAAACTGTAGAAGCCCGTGAAAATCAGGATGATGTCATCACTTGTTAAAACTCATTCTCAGTGTGTGGTTTATTATTTTTGATGAAATTACTCTTGAAAGTTAGCTCTTTAAGTTAACTAAACTTCCCCAAGAGGAATTAAGCTAATTGTTGTTGTGCTCAGAGAATTATGCAAAACACTGGACAGGTGTATGAACCAAATTAGCAAGTTTTTCACCTCTGAGCTAACTCCAACTTATCTGTTTTGATCTATCTTTTTGAGAGTGATCTTCCAAGGTACATAGGGTGTCTAATACATCCATTGGCAAGCTAAAAGGGCCCACCATATACTCCTGGAGTTCAATTGGCTGGTGTAGGTCAAGGATTTTGCAACACCTCTTCATTTTCAAGCACATACCTATCCATCTCTTCACAGTGGTATCAGAGCAAGGTTGGACAACATGTCAGATGGATTTCCTTCATCAATTGACAAATTGGATAGAGATAATTACTCCGCTTGGTCATTAAGAATGGAAGCTTATCTCCAAGGTAGAAGTTTATATGGTTATGTGGCTGGAGATGAAGTTATGCCAAGTTTCAGGAACAAAAGTCAACCAACACAAGAAGATCTTTTTAGGTAATTTCCTCTTTGCTTAACATATATTACCTAGAAAATGTTCCTTACTCTCATCCACCCCATTATCTTCATCCATAATTCTATACTTATGTGTGACATAATCCTACCAAGAGATGGTTGAACCATACCTTAGGAGAGCAGATTAGGAAGTAATCCTCATCCATGGCTTTTGGGACTAGTGGTTAGCCCATCATACTCCTACCTAGGAGGTTGTGAGTTCAATTCCCAACATTGGTATCAGAGCTACAAGTCGTCCACACAAACACATTGCAAAGGAATTGAACCCAAGACCTCACCCTTCACAACCTTGGGACTTAACCAGTAGGCTAAGTGTATCACCTTTTTAGGAGATCACATGAACTTATGCTTAAGTGTAACCCCTAGATCTTTGGCCATACGCATCAGTGACCAAACGATGTTCGATTTCAGGCCTATTTGAACCAATCAGACCCTTACATCCTAGACTTACTTTATTACATTCTTTTCCCCTTGGGAAAGATTTTAGTCTTCGAAAATAAAGCTATATGCTCCAAGGATGCACTTGCAAGGTCTTATCTCCTCAACTCTATCTCAGATTTTTTGTTGCCTCACATTAGAAGTTGTAAGACATCTCAGGAAGTGTGGGATGCACTTGAAGCTTTCTTTTCTTCAAGTACTAAAGCTAGAAAGCATCAACTATGGCTGGATTTTACAACTCTCAAGAAGGCTCCCAAACAAAATGTGACTGATTTTGTCACAAAGCTCAAGGACATAGCAGATCAGTTGGGAAGCATTGGAGAGGTAATAGATGAAGAGCAAATTGTAAGGCAGGTCATCAATGGCTTGAAGGCAGATGACAAGTGGGAAGCATTCACCACAGCTATGGATTTGTACATGGACATGCATGTACCTGATTTCAATACACTCATTGGACAACTACTTACTCAAGAGGCAAAGCTTATCAAAAATGGAGAAATCTCTAAAGGTAATCAATCTTCAGCTTTATACACTAATAAAAGCAAGTCCAAAGATAACAAAGGAAAGGCAAAGAAACTTGATGATGAAGCAGGTACATATCAAGCTAACTATGCAAGTAGAGGAAGACATGGCAGAGGTAGAGGAAGAGGAGGTAGACAAGGCAGGGGGAGATCCCAAGACTCCAACCCATGTTCTATTTGTGGATTAACTAATCATACAACTGAAAATTGCTTTAGGAATTCCAGGAATCAAAGAGGCAGAGGATACAATAGAGGAAGTTATGGCTACTCAAGAGGAAGGTTCAACAATTACCATGGCAATTACAACAACTACAATCATTCAAACTATCAAGGAGGCTACAAAGGAAGGAGAGACTACAATAACTACAAAGAAGACTCAAACAAAGAGGATTCATTATTGATCATGAACATGGCTATGTGGTGTCACTCTAGCACATACACACACGCGCACAAGGTAAGAGCAAAGAGTGGAACAATGGAAGATCTTCGATAGCAAATGAACTCTCTTACAAAGCTGAAATCTACAACAAGCTAACCTCAAAAATGAGCTCTCCAGCCCTTTTTATAGTTTGTGAGTGGTTTTGGTCCTGTCCAGACCTAGTGTCCTGCCTAGTTAAAAATTAGGTTCTCGGGCTTATTTGGGGGCTCAAACGGAATCTAAAAATTATGAAAATTGGTAGTATGATACATCTAATACTCCTCAAGCTCAAGGACTCCTTGGCTTGAAAAAAATGGAGTTGTAAAAATAGAAAATGGTATTTACAATGATTTTTAGTGATAAAAATCACTATTTTTCTAGGGATTTCTTCTGAAAATTTGACAGGTGCTTCTTGGAGCTCCCTACTTGCTCCTTCTTCTTGTGTCTCCACTTCCTTGATGCGCTTTTATGCCTATGCTTGACCTTGAGCTTCAACACTACTCCCCCCCCTCTTGAGTCTGTCGTCCCTGACAGACCCTTGTTGTAGTGGTTGTTCCATGTAGTACGTTGAGAGGTAGTGTTCTTTACGTTCAACAAGAGCGATCCATCTTCCCAATGTAGCCTGATCGTTTGTCTGCTAGCTCTTGCAGTTTGTAGTCCCTTTGTATGTACTTCTTCCTTGTATTCCATCTTGATGGTGCATTTGTGAGCTTTCCAAAACTGTTGTTGCTCAAAGGAGGTGGTCAATGTTGATTATGAGCAAATCTCGGTGGTGGATGGCTTTCTTGCTCTTGTAGTGGTCAGCCTGATGTCCTCTAATTCTTCCAAAGATGGATTTCGTAGTTTTCATGCCAAGTACTTGTAACCCATAATGTATGATGGGTAAGTGCATTAGTGCATGGGTTGAACAAAACATGTGCCTTGTGCATGGCCTTGTAATGTGGCCCTACGTATGCATACTTGGAAAATGCATGGGAAGAAGTATGGTGCAAGAAATTGGGTCTTGAGCGAAGTGCTCAAGGGTATGCCGACGAAGAGGTTTCCTAATCTGTCATGGTTATAGTGTTGTTGAAGCATGCATATCTTACCATGTTGAAAGGTCTGTTGATCTTCATCTCTCCGTGTTGTACTCTATCATGATGATTGACCATCAGCTTGTCTTCTGTTGTCGATGGTTCACATTGGGGATTCGTCAAACACACAATCCCATTTTATTTTATTTCTTTTTTAACAAGGTCACAAAACAAGAAGAAAGATGTTAGTATCAATAAAATATTTTACATATGTCCAATGTGTTGCATGTGCTTGGGATTCTCAATTGTGTCTATGCACGACCGTGTAATGTGGCCCTAGATTAATGCATACTCTGGAAATGCATGACCTGAATGGTGCAAAAGATAAGGTTATGCCAAAGGCACATGGTTGTTGCACATCGAGGCTTTCAATGTTGCTGGTGGATGATGATGCAGTCTTTGTTGGAGGTAGCGAGTGGATCTTGAAATGACATAATCCTTCTTATAGGGATCCATTTCAGGATAGTATTTGGCCCCATAGACGTAAGCTCTGTCCTCTTTATCTTTGGGTGGTTTTTGAATTTTGGTATCCATCGTGGTTGGCTTTTTGGCTCTGTGGAAGCCAGTGGTACCCATATCCTTTGTGATTGTCTTTTTATTATCGGCCAGGAGATGAATTCATCTTCTTTTGCTCTCTGCCCGTGGTTTCGACTCCTGCTTCTCCGTGGTGTATTTGCTGAGATTTTCGTCGTGAGGGAGATCAGATGGTTTTGTGCATGTAAGAGTGCCTTGGGTACCCACATTTGTAATCGCTCTTGTTGAGCTGCCGCTAATTTCTTTGGCACCCAAATTTGTACGTTAGTCTGGTTGGCCTTCATCGATTGCTTTGGTACCCAAATTTGTCGAAGACCATGGTATTGAGTTGGTCCTCGTTTCTTGGTGCTTCTTGTAGCATGGTTGGCTTGCCTCACTGGGAAGGGTTGTGGCAAAGCTGGTGCTTGTTCTCCTTTGCGTACCCAAATCTGCTTCATGCCCTGAGCTTCTTTCTTCTTGAATTCTGTCTGTCGAGTTGAAGCAGATGTCTTTTTGCTTGCCTCTTTGGTCGAGTTACATTTGCATTACTATGTGAAGAAGAAGAGAGGTTTGCTGGCCTTTGAGCTTGTGCTTCCATGATTGAGTCCTTTTGCTTCGTAGGGTTTTTGACACACACAACATTTTCTTTACGAAGATTAGTTTCGGAAGAACTAAAAGAATGAGTGACGTTTGGATTTGTGAGCATGCAATTGTCTAATTCTAATGTAATACATTGTTCATGTGCCCAAACTTGAAGGATTTGACTTCTTAGGTTCAAGTTGACTACATGGTCGTAAATCCAATCTTGACCCAAGACAAGTGGCTCTATAATGTCTTCATCATGACATACTAGCATTTTGACTTTCAGTGGAACAGAGACAATGTGACCTAAGATTTTACCTTGACGTACCATGAACACACACTTCTCTGGGTTCAAACACACTCGATATTCTCTACACTTGTTGAAGATATGTCTGAGCTCAGGTATGTGGTATCTTCACTCTTGGGAATGAGCACATAAATCATCCACATATACTTCTAAGCTCTTTCACAGGAACTCTTTGAAGACATGACACATGAGTCTTTGGAATGTTGCAGGTGCATTGGTGAGCCCAAATGGCATCACACGAAATGCAAAGATCCCCCACTCTGTGGCAAAAGTTGTTTTATGTTGATCTTCTGGGGCAATGGCTACTTGATTGTAACCTGAAAATCCATCAAGGAAGCTATAAACTTCCTTGCCTGCAACACGCTCCAATAAATGTTCAGTGATTGGAAGCGGATAATTATCTCTTATCGTGGCAGCATTAACTTTTTTAAGGTTAATACACACACGTAACTTTCCATTCTTCTTGGGCACCACTACAATGGGGGACACCCATTCTGTATGCTCAATCTCATAGATAAATCCAGCTTCAATCAATCTATCAATTTCTTCTTTTATTTTGGCTGCATAAGTGTCATTATATGTGTAGGGCTTATGTTTGGTGGGCTTGGCATCTGCTATCATGGGAATCGTATGAGAACAAATTTTCGGATCTACTCCCTTCAAGTCTCTATAGTGCCATGCAAACACGTCCTTGTATTCCCTTAATAACGCTACCAACTCTACTTCCTCTTCTTCACTTAGATCATCTCCTATGTATGTACATTTCTCTTCGTTCTCTTCGATGGTGACTACGATTTTTTTGGTCTTTTCTTTATTATCATATGCTTCTCCTATTGTGGCCACTCTCTTCGGCATTCGTACCAAGATTTTTTGGTCTTCCACTTCATATTTCTTGAAATTTTCTGGTACTTCAAATAATTGCTCCTCCTCTCCTTGTTTCACTACTTTTCTTTTCTTTTTCTTTTTACTACCTTCACTCCCATCCTTTGAATTTACCGTTTTGATGCTTGTGAGAGGTTCTTCTTCTTTTTGTGTAAATACTCTTATGTCTTCTAGATAGTGCTCCTCTGAAATAAAGCAACTATCCATCACAATGGACTCTAGATCATCATCGTTCTCTTCTTCTTCTATAACGTCCTTAGAGTCACTTTCTTCTAGCAAGGGCTGACACATGAACAATGAAATATCATAACCCTCCTCATCACAATGAGGTGTCCATTGTTCTTCATTGACAGCAATGTCCATGGTAGCTAAGATTTCTGCCCAACCATGAGGCTCAAATTCCTCATCTGGAAATATCATCGGCGTATAGGCTGGGTCTCGGACTAGTCTATCTCTTTGAGAAGTTCCTTTTTCTCTTGCCTTTAAGCGTTTCTCCTCTTCCTTTGCGACCTTGCACATCCACAAATGAGTATCTTCATGCATCCAGGATGCATCAGATGAACTTTTAGAATGCACAAAGATTGAATCTTCTTGCTCCTTGTGGATAGGATTCCACTCTAGGGGTGGTACATCTCTGAAGGTGTAATCCTTCAAATTGACCTTGGTTGTGACCCCTAAGCGCTGCAAGTATAAGGAGTTGGTTCCCCAATCCTGTACAACTTGCAATTGTCATAGAAAGGGCCTTCCTAGAATCATCTTGTAGACATTATTTTTTTCAAAGTTACATATAGCAAATGTGTGTTCAAACTCTACACCACAGGTGGTTAGAGTTATCCCTTTGAGCAATCCTAGAGGTCTTTCATAATGACCGTTGGCCATTTGAAGAGTCATTCTAGTTGGTCTTGATGTGGGCTTGCCCCATCGCTTTCACAAGGAGGTGGTTGCAATAGCAGCACCAGCACCTGAATCTATGATCGCTTTGGTTGTGTAACCTTGGTAGGTGATTGGAAGATAAGTATTACCTTCTTCACCTTCACTCATGTCCCCTATTTTATCAAGAGTTATCTCTGGAACTTTCTCTTTAGAGACTGCTTTTGGCATTTTGGAATCAAGTTCGGGAACCTGATCCTTCACGTGATTCCATAACTCCGGTTTTACTTTGAGCAGCTCTTCTAAAGTGAGATGACACTGAACCTTAGTGTTTTTCACGACTTCAGTGTTTCTTGGAACCACCGAGTCTTCATTTCTGATCAATATTGTGGGAGCTCTGATTTGGAGAGATTCAGATTCCCATGGGCCTGTGAACTGTGGCAACTCTTGTAAAGAATTAGACTCAAAATCTAATCGTTCAACTTCTTGTTGCTCTGTTTTGTCTCCATGAATAGATGGGATGTCTTGTGGAAATTGATCATGCAGATCATCAATCTCAAGAATAGGAGGAGGATTATCCTTCTCTTTCGCCCATTTCTCTTCTTGTATTTCCTGCAAGAACTTTTGAGAATGTTGTTGAATTGAAAGAGGCTCTCCATCATCTATGGAGTCAGGAACATAGACTTTCTTTGGTGATGAGTTTTCTCTTTCAATAGTTAGTTGAGCCTGTGGAGGTAAAGAAACTTGAGGTTTATTTACCAACTGCTCTAATCTTTCTAGTAAGCCTTGGAAGTGCAAACCCAGTGTAATAGCATTTGTCTGATTGAACGATTGATTGGCCTCGAACATAGCTTGAGCTAGTTCCACCATTTTTATGCACATTTTTGTCCGTTCAATCTCTAAATCTGCTCTAGGGTAGCTCTTGTCTAGGTTTGCAGGTGTTGGCCCTTCTTGAAGTCGATCCTGGTATGCCTTGAACATCATGTCCAAGTCGTCTGGGGTTGGATCTGCAAGAACAGACCCTGATTGTGGTGGTCTATTTACACTGGTTGGTGGGTGGGGATGAGGTGGTGTGGATGGAGTTTTGAGCTCAGAGGGGCTTTGAGAGGCAATATCTTCTATTTTTGTTTTTGCATCTTTAAGGCTTTCTTCTAGTTCGGATAACATCTTGGTCCACTTACGATTGGCCTTCTCTCTAGTATCCTTCCATGTTCTTGTTCTTCGCTTACTAGGCTCTCCTGCTTCACTTGGCTCTGATTGCTCAGCTGGTTTAGTTTGTTGTAAGGCTTGTGCCCTAGTAACTGCGTGTATAGGAGCCACATTATCACTACTGGAACCTGAATCCCTTGGTAGGCCTACTACATTAATGGGTGTAACCTTTGGTGCACTAGCGGGATGTCCGGGACAATCTCTCAGGAGCTGTTCTTTGCCACACTCAAGACAAACAACTTGTATCGTGATGTTCTGCCCTTGTGTGGGAGCTAGTGTGAGGGGTGGTTGTTGTCTTGGCATAGGTTGAGGTTGGCTATATCCTTCATGTTCATATAGTCTAGGGAATCTTTGTGGTCCTGGACATGGGTTATGCCTAGGAACTTCTCTGCCTTGTTCTGCAGGAGGGTACCTATATGGTCTACCTTGGGGTGGTACAAACGGTAGTGGCTGTCTATTCATTGGATAGTTTTCAGTGTTGTAGTTGACGTACTTTTGCTCACTATAAGAGTACATGTTAGGCGCTTGAGTTGGTTTTCTATCGTAAGGGTAAGGTTGTGATAACCCTAATGCTTCTCCCGTGCAGACATGAGATGGATGATCCCCACCGCAAAGTGTGCAGCTTCCTAACATTGGCACTCTCAAGGGGGAGTTCTGGTAGTTCCTTTGTCCTTGTACTCCTGATTTCTTGGCCACTAACTCTGTCACTTCCTCCACATAACTCAAACTAGAAGTTTCATTGCTTATCATATCCTTTGACTTGGTAGGATCTTGTGTGATTTTGAGGTCCTCAGCTAAGTTGTCTTCCAAATCTACGCACTCCTGAAGACACTCACTCAGAGTTTGTAGCCGTTTTACGTATACTAACATTCTTAGTGTTCCATTCGTTAGACCTTCTAAAAATAGGGATATCATTTTTTTCTGAGAAGGTCTCTCTGTCATAGGGCATCGGGCTACGTATTGCTTAAATCTTCGTGCTGCATTTTTTACTGTCTCATTAGGAGCTTGTTTGAAACTATGTAGTAAGGATGAAGAATTGTGCTTGATCCCTCGCTTAGTGAATTCCCAAATAAGTTCTTGGAAGAATTGTTCAATATTGCCAAAGGAAATTGGATCCAAGGATTGAAACCAAGCTAAGTCTATTCCCGTAAGGGTTAGCCCAAAGGATTCATATTGCATGAAAAAGTCATCCACTTGCTCCGCTCGCAACACCTGCTTGAATTTTGCAATGTGGTCATAGGGCTCTCCTGTGCCATCGTAACCATTTCGCATACATTTGGCCAGTTGGATTGGTCTTAGTCTTCTGTTGGGCTCTGGGGATCGCGTTATGATAGGGACACCTTGGGGCGGTTCTGTCCTAAAGGTGGGTCCATTCATATTTCCCATTCCCTGGCTAGAGTGGCCATGGGGGTTAATTCCTGGCGTGGTGAACTGCTCATATGGCCCATTGGGTATACTACCTTGGCTCGTTTGTCCTAACAACACATTTTCTGTTCTTTGCTGAGTCTCAAATGGGTTTTGTGAGGTAGTTGCCTGATCTCGAGCTAACTCTCCTCTTTCATTAATCTGATCAGGATTTTCAGTTACTACATATATCTGGCCCATCTTGTCCCTATAAACTCCACTTTCATACTTGACATCTGGTCTTGGAATTATTTCAGATTCTGTGGTGTTTATCATTCTTGCTACTGTCCTCTGTAGACCATCAAGGTAGATGGGTATTCCTTGCAAGTTAGTGGATATGTATTGAAGAGACATCCTATATTCCCCTTCCACTGTAGGAATAAGACCTTCCCTTGGTATGGATCTATGAATGTCTTCAGAAGCCAAGAGTCTCTCCCAGTTAAGTGACATTTTTTACTGTCTATGAGCTCAGCACGTAGTGTTAACCCTTGAGTTGTGAGTCCCTGACTTGGTTGTGCAGTTGACCTTAGTTTCAAGTGATTTGGTACTTTATCTATCTCTTCCTAAGTGTCTACTTGATCTTAGGTTCATAAGCCTTGTCTCCAAGTCCACAATTGTCCTTTGAACTGCTCAAAATCTTGTGGAACCCCTTGCTTCCTAGTCCAACCTGAGGGTCAACTTAAAAATACCCTATCTAATAATCCTGGTATTAATTTTGTATGAGAACGGATTTCGTATGAGAAAGTTATGCCAATTCAGGGTTCTAGGGGTTAAAACAGGGAAACATGGCCTCTCAAGAAATGCTTCAAAATAGGCGATACACGATACTTGGGAAGTATCGCAATCGGGCAACCACGATACTCGATATCCGACAGAGATCGTGAGAATTTGACCATGATACTCAATCTTTGAACCAGACGATACACGATATCTGCCAAAAAAACGATACACGATACCTGAATGCACACGATACTCGATACTTCAAAAACACGATACACGACACACGATACTTGATCAGGAATCACGATACACGATACTTGAGCAAATGCGATACTCGATACACGATACTTGAGCAAACGCGATACTCAATACACGATACTTGTGAAGTATCGCGATCAGGGATCTCACGATACTCGATACTTGTGAAGTATCACGATCAGGGATCTCACGATACTCGATACTTGTGAAGTATCACGATCAGGGATTTCACGATACTCGATACTTGTGAAGTATCGCGATACTCAACCACAGGAGATCATGATACTTGTCAGGTATCATGATACCTCAACCGCGAGAGAAACACGATACTTGGATTTTTTGGAGTCCAAATTCAAAACTTTTTGCAAATATGAGTACCTTGTGTCCTCCTTGTCACTCCTATGTGTCTGTAGGTGCCAAATCTTCCTTCAAACCCGCGATATTGCACTCACGATACTTGGCGCAGGTTTTATAACTTCACGAAAATGGCCGCTCGGATTCTTGGTATTTAGAGAGTGTTTCAAGAGTTTTTCTTCAGCGATTCAGTTCCGCACCCCCCTCTAAGCTTCTTGTTCACAACCACAAGTAAAGAGCAAGGTGAATGTACTCTAAAAAATGGAAAAAACTGAGAAGATGAAGGTGGGTGGAGATGGTGATGATGATGAAGATGAAGAAGAAGGAAAACTCAAAAACTGAACTGAAAATGATGATTTTTTTACCTTCCAACGTCGCTACTCTACGTCTTACCATCACACACTCATCCTCCAAGGCTCTCCCCGGCAACGGCGCCAAATTTGGTGTCACTCTAGCACAATGGTGAGTACCAACGTGAGGAGCTTCACCTCATAAATGTCAATCTGTGGAGACGTGAGGACCGGTATGAAGACCAAGAGCATGTGAAGTGCACAAGTGCATGAGTGAGAGCACACAAGCATGCACACACATACACACACGCACACAAGGAAGAGCAAAGAGTGGAACAATGGAAGATCTTCGATAGCAAATGAACTCTCTTACAAAGCTGAAATCTACAACAAGCTAACCTCAAAAATGAGCTCTCCAGCCCTTTTTATAGTTTGTGAGTGGTTTTGGTCCTGTCCAGACCTAGTGTCCGACCTAGTTAAAAATTAGGTTCTCGGGCTTATTTGGGGGCTCAAACGGAATCTAAAACATATGAAAATTGGTAGTATGATACATCTAATACTCCTCAAGCTCAAGGACTCCTTGGCTTGAAAAAAATGGAGTTGTAAAAAATAGAAAATGGTATTTACAATAATTTTTAGTGATAAAAATCACTATTTTTATAGGGATTTCTTCTGAAAATTTGACAGGTGCTTCTTGGAGCTCCCTACTTGCTCCTTCTTGTGTCTCCACTTCCTTGATGCGCTTTTATGCATGTGCTTGACCTTGAGCTTCAACACTATGCCACAAGGTAAATCTGATGAGCATGTTTTCTACATAGATTTAGGTTGTTCAAATCATGTGGCAGGAAATGTGGCACTCCTATCAGATTTAGAAGATCCAAGGAATAAGCATGAGGTACAAACAGGAGATGATACAAAACATCCTGTGGAGAAAATAGGCAATGTCAAAGCACCGGATGGAAACATCAACCTACTCAGTAAGGTACTCTATGTCCCTACCATTACAAAGAATTTGATAAGTGTTGGGCAGATAGTAGAGAAAGGGTTGCAAGTCAGGTTCACAAAGGCAGGAGCATTTGTTGAAGATCCAAGTCAAGGATTCAGAAAAATCGCAAAAGGTGAAAAGACAGGTAGATTGTTCACATTTGAATTATAGGACACTAGAAACATTGCTCTCTTTAATTATGGTAGTCAGACACTCACAGAATTGAAAGTATGGCACAAAAGGTTAGCACATATTGGTGAAAGGTCATTAAAGCAAATTTGCAGGGACCAAAGTGTACTTGGACTCCCTAATTTGTCAAAACAACATATGATTTATAAGTGTAGTGCATGTCAATTTGGAAAGTCTCACAGGTTACCATTCATGAAGAAAGGTTATATGCATGGAGATCTCTTGGAGTTGGTTCATACAGATAGAAGGGGACCTAGCAAGGAAGCTTCAATATCTGGATCAAGGTACTATGTCTCCTTTATTGATGATTGCAGCAGATGGACTATCCTATTCTTTATGAAACACAAAGATGAAGTTTTTTCATGTTTCAAAAGATATTTGGCTCTTGTGGAGAACCAAACAGGTAAATCACTAAAAAGGCTAAGGTTAGATGGAGGGGGAGAATACTTCTCCCATGAGTTTGATTCTTTTCTTCAAGAAAGAGGAATCAAAAGAGAGGTAACTACAAGGTACACTCCTGAGCAAAATGGAGTGGCAGAAAGGAGGAATAGGACAATTGTTGAAGCTGCAAGGTCTATGTTAAATGAAAAGCCACTTACTTGATTAACAGGTTGCCTTCAAAATCCCTTGATGGGATGACTCCATATGAGGCTTGGAATGGAAGAAGACCAAGCTTAGATCATTGTAAAATTTTTGGATGTATTGCTTTTGCTCATGTTCATTTACAGGTTAGAGGCAAGATGGATCCAAAGGCAGAAAGGTGTGTATTTATTGGATATGACAACAATCAAAAGGGCTACAGGTTATACAACCCTACCAACAAAGGATTCTTGGTAAGCAGAGATGTAGTTTTTGATGAGAACAATTCATGGTATGAAGATTCATGCAGGAAGGTCTTCCATTAACAGGTATAAGGCAAGGCTTGTAGCAAAAGGCTTTGCACAAACTCAGGGAATTGATTATGAGGAGACCTTTTCTCCTGTGGCAAAGATGCCTATTATTAGGGTTTTGCTTAGTATTGCCTCTTCCAAGAATTGGAAGATACTTCAACTAGATGTAAAGAATGCATTTTTGAATGGCTGGATAACAGAAGAGGTATATATGGCACAACCACCTGGTTTTGAGAATCAAGTTTATCCTGATTATGTGTGCGAACTTAACAAAGCATTGTATGGTCTCAAGAAAGCTCCAAGAGCTTGGAATTTCAGGCTTATTTCATTCTTGCAGGACAAAGGCTTTCAACCAAGCAAGGCAGATCCTTCACTCTTTATTAAAAAGAGTAATTCTGAGGTCATCTACTTATGTGTATATGTAGATGATATTATATTGATAGGAAATGATGCAAATGGTATGAAGAAGATCAAAGATCAAATGAGAGAAGAGTTCAAGATAAGTGATTTGGGTTCACTTACCTGCTTCCTAGGCTTGGAAGTTGTCTACAAAGATCATGGTATGTTTCTCACTCAAAGAAAGTACATTAAGGACATGTTGGCAAAATTCAAGATGCAAGATTGTAAGATTGCAGGTACTCCAATGGAGGTCAATCACAAATTGAGCTCACATGAAGGTGAACTCATAGAGGACATCACATCATATCAAAGTCTAGTGGGTAGTCTCAACTATGCCACATTGACAAGAGTAGATATATGTTACAGTGTGAGTGTGCTAAGTCAATTTATGCACACACCAAGGAAACCACATATGGATGCTGCCAAAAGGATTCTCAAGTATCTCAAAGGAACCATAAATGAAGGACTTTATTATCCTTATGTATCTGATTTAGGTTTGAAGCTATTTTTTGATGCAGATTGGGCTAGCTCCAAGGAAGATAGAAGGAGCACTTCAGGTTATCTTACCTTTGCAGGTTCAAAGCTTATTTCATGGTCATCCAAGAAGCAACCCACAGTTGCTCTCTCTTCTACTGAAGCTGAATACAAAGGTCTTGCCATAACTACTCAGGAAGCTATGTGGATGAAGACATTATTCAAAGATCTTGGATTGGAGTTTTGAACTCCAACTATTTTTGGTGACAATATGAGTTCTATTCACTTAGCTGCTAATCCTATTTTTCATGCAAGGACTAAACATATTGAAGTTCATTATCACTATAAACGAGAGAATGTTCTAAGCAAAGAGATTCAAATATCATATGTGTCCACTCATCAACAATGTGCAGATATTCTAACCAAAGCATTGGATGGTACAAAGCTTTGCAAATTCAAGGCTATGATTGGTTTGCAGGTAATCTTGGAAGATTGAAGACCTCAAGCATACTTGGCTTGAGGGGGAGCTATTGGAGCAAGTCTATGACAAGCCTAAGTATTGGCTTGAGTCCCACAAAGTCATGAAAAAAGCTTTAAAATGAAGACTATGTAAAGTTCACTTGTGAACTACCTCTTGTAACTTTTAAAGAGTTTACTTAATGTAAAAGTGAAAGAATCTTAAGTGGTTGAGTCCACCTGATCAAAAAGGGACAGAGGAGCCACGAATTCATGATTTGTGGTAGGTAGAGAATCAAATCAATAATTGATTGATTGAAGAGTGATTGAGGGAAGTTAGCCTCCCAAACTCAACTATAAATAGATGGCAGTTTTAGTCGTTGTTAGAGAGACCTATGTGAAGACCTCCAAGAGCTGAGCTTTATGCCATATCAAGGTGTGATTCCAAGGCACACATATGTATCAGTAATTCATTGTATTGTACAAGCAATATACTTTCAGTTTCTTGATTATTTGAGTCATATGTCCATGTTCTTGTGAAGTGTACTACTACCTGCCATTACTCTCAGTTTTCTCAGGTAGATTGCAGAGATTGTATCTCTGAGCTTGGTGCATCATTTTCAGTGATTTCACTTGGTAAAGTTAGCTCTATAAGTCTACTATATTCTCACAAAGTTTCATTTCATTTGGATATTTCAATCTTCAGTTATGTTCAATTGAAGTCAATAGTGTCTGTTCATCTTCACTTCTCTGTCAGGTACCCGACTTTTTCACTCACCTTGTCAGAGCCATTTCTCAGTGGTTACTTATCCAAATTCAATGATTTAAAGCTTGTTGTATTCAACTTACTGTTTAGTATAACCATACAAATTTTCATAATTATTGGATTCCTACAGTTTGAGTTATGTTCTTTTTTCTGCTCACTGGTCTCAAACTATAGCAGCCTGTGAAAATCGGGATGATGTCATCACTTGTTAAAACTCATTCTCAGTGTGTGGTTTATTATTTTTGATGACATTACTCTTGAAAGTTATCTCTTTAAGTTAACTAAACTTCCCCAAGAGGAATTAAGCTAATTGCTGCTGTGCTCAGAGAATTATGCAAAACACTAGACAGATGTATGAACCAAATTAGCAAGTTTTTCACCTCTCAGCTAACTCCAACTTATTTGTTTTGATCTATCTTTTTGAGAGTGATCTTCCAAGGTACATAGGGTGTATAATACATCCATTGGCAAGCTAAAAGGGCCCACCATATACTCCTGGAGTTCAATTGGCTGGTGTAGATCAAGGATTTTGCAACACCTCTTCATCTTCAAGCACATACCTATCCATCTCTTCACAGAGAGGCCCATGTGAAATATACAATTGGGACCCCTCCTCTTCCACTCAACCAATCACAAAAGAAGAGTGGCTCGTTTTGTTGATGCAATTGAGCAAGAATTCCTTGGTTGACTAAGAAACATTCTGAATCATATCAATTTGATTCTTGCTAGTCAATACTTCATGGGGATTGACCAAGGTGCTTCTAACAGTTGCAAGTCAATTCCCCTATTCAACTATTCAAATAAGAACATAAGTTTGATCTCCTAGGAGACATCTAGACTTGCTCCTTTGATGTGGGATTGAATGATTTTATTCATGCTTGCTAGGAGGTACCCTCCATCATGCTCTTCAATCCTTCTGCCAAGATCTCAAAGATGGCTTTTATAAAGTTGTTGAAGACTTGCTAAATGATGTGTATTATATTCTATTCAATCTCTTTAGGAAATGTATATTGATATTCCAAGTAGAGGTCTAGTTGATCGATTGTTGTCACAACCTACTACTTAATCCTTCCAATTCTTAGTTGATGTTCATGCTACTAGATCCTCTATCATGGAATGTGATGCCTAGTGGAATGAGAGTAGAGAAACTAAAATAAAAAAGAACAAAAAAAGAGCAAAAAATGATGGTTGCACTACCTACAAACTCAAGAAACATCTATCTACACTAACCAACCACAATCACCAAATCTCACCCCTAAGGGCAAGAGTGATGTATGAGTGACTTTTTGGTTGAAGAGTAAATAGTTGACTTTCATGGAAAATTTGACAATCATGGTGAGTGATACTCATACACGATAGTGATGTCCATCAGACCAGCTACCTAGGCATGAACCTTGCTTTCTCCAATAATAATGCCAAAATGTGTTGAGTCATAGCCTAGGGCATGCTCAAGCACTTCTAATTTATCAATCCGAAAAGAGTAGACCTTAATCTAGTTGCAATTGGCACGATAAGCAGATGTGGTGGATGGGTTTCAAGACTAAAAAATGCAAGAGATGACAATACAAAAAGAAGAAGTGTAAAGCCCTATATAGATCTCCAAAACTTGTAGAATTTCATATCTTCAAGCACTAATCACATACAACGATTGTTTAATCACTTCAAAATGATGCAAAAAAATAGATGATAGTTCCATAACTTATAAAGAAGTGTCACACACTCACAATCATTCACTAAGATCACTCAAAATGTGGAGAGAAGCACAAGTACAAATTTGCAAGAAGAGATCTCACAACTTCATTCCACCCAAAGGTCTCTTTACAAGTGATTTTTGACCTTTATATAGTCTTCTCTCAAGAACCTTCTCTTTTTTATTTGAAAAAGGTCCTAAAAAATAAAAGCAAAAAACTTTAAAATTCTTCTTTCTTGCGAGATTTTTTAGGGGAAACTCTTCTCTAAAATTACAAAGAAATACTAAAAAAGTTTTGAATATATATATACAACTCTTCTTTGCTACAAAATTTAAAGGGATTTTTACAATTTTAGATAAAAATACAAGGGATATCCATCTAAAAATGAGTAATTTTGAAAGTAAATTTAAAAGGAATTTTGAAGAATTTTTGGGGTTTGCCATAGTCGATCAGTTACCAAAGGTTGGTTAAAAACATCCACATTAGATATTTTTACTATATTCCACTTCTTACCAACATTCATTAATACTTTTCCCAACTAGAGGACTACTATGCCATATTGCGCTTTAGAGTTCCTTTCACTTACTGAGCAGCCAATTGAAAATCAAATCAAACCCGAATCTAATTTTAAAAATTGTGTCCAAGTTAGGCCACTTTCTAAAAGACAACTTCTTTGGATTTATCCACTTAGGCATCCTCCGAGATTTATGTACAAATTGTACATGATCATCTCTTTGTGTTATTCTCCCATACCCTTCCCCTTAAGAAGTCTAATAAAAGATAATCTTAAAGGTGGGAAACCATCTTAGAGGTGCCAAGTTGAGGAACTTGGGCAAGATGGAGGTGAAGGCACCTCAATTCGTGGGCATTTCCAAAGACACTTGTCCATATTGGGTGTGAAATTGGCCTTGGATGAAGGCGCTTGGGCATTTGGGCACCCATAGAGGTGGGATAGCTCCAAAATCGGTCTTAGTGCTAGAGTTTGAGGTGGGTGGAAGCACTCATACATGGAAAGTGGATGTACAAAGAGATGAGTCAGAAGGGCCCACAAGTGAGCATTGAGGGCAATGCTCAGTCTAAGGGGAAAGGAATGTCACATAATTATAGCAGGGGGTGGTTGAACCATACCTTAAGAGAGAGGATAAGGAAGTAATCCTTATCCATGGCTTTTGGAGCTAGCGGTTAGCCCATCATACTCCTAGCTAGGAGGTTTTGAATTCAATTCCCATTATGGAATCCAATGCACCAATGTTGATAAGTTTTGAACCATTTCCTTCCCCCGTCAAAAGAATTTTTGTCCTTTAACGCTTTATTTAAAGATGGAGAGTCAAACACAATTACTCATGTTATTTATCCGAGAACTCTAATATTCACTAACTCTCATAATTTTCTAAATCTTAAGCGCACCCTTTGTAAGAATATATGATAGAAAAAATAATTATAGGATTAGTATTTAACCAACCATCTTTCTTAACCGAAATGTTCGGAGAAATTATTTTAGCTTAAAGGTTCTTTGTAGCGTAAGAGTCTAAGATATGAGGATGTTGTGATGGTACCATCCTACGTAGGATAAATGTGAAATCACATGAGCAAGAGTGATATTTCTTTTCATCTCATTGTGATTTGCCTTCTTTGGAACCTTTTCAAATGACCTTCTCTAATTATCTCTTATTAGAGTTAGCCTTGAATACTCTCTCTGCTCCCTCTCCCTCTCCCTCTCCCTCTTCATTTTCATAAAAATTTACAAAAAGAAGCGAAGATTTTTTTAGCATCAAATTTGTAGGAGTTGTCGTGGAACCTTGAAGATCTCTAGATTCTTGATATGCGTTAATGATTGAGATGGTTGGCATTCACGTTTTTTAAATCTGCACTCATTCTTTATGTGGTTTGGTGGCGATGTGTGTTTGTAGTCAGAACCGTTGGGCTCGTTGGGGTAGTTGAGGGAGTTAATTCCCTTCATTATGTTCGATTATACATGTGTACATGGAAGAGTTGTGTGCCATAACTTTCTCTCTACGGGGTTGTGTGCCATAACTTTGGCCTTTCAGTCTTGCCCCCATTTTGGGGGGTCGAGCTCGTTCACGAGCTCTCCCTGTGGGCGTTATGGCGGGGAGGATGCAGACTCGCACAGATGACTCTTACCCTCGCCTCGCTCTGGGCAGATCTGTGCTCTCCTAGTTAAGCCTAATCCGTGCTTATTCCAGCACGACGTATTCGGTTTTCTCTCCACCTTGGCACACTGGTCTGGGCGAGCTCCCCCTCCATCTCCTTGGTTTTGCTTCACACCAAAAGACATGTGCAGTTGTGGGGCATGGTTGTATGACGCCATTTCGACTGCTGCATATTCTCCTCCATGGGCTCCTTGAGTCTTTGCATGATAGGAGGATGCAAGCATGGAATTACAGTCTGCCGGAGCGCTTACTACATATCAACTCCGACCGAATACTTCCTTACTAAGCATCGCATGCAGATATAAACTACCAGTCGACTCTTTTGTGATCTCAAGGGCTGCTATTTCCTATCTACATGCTCATTTATGTGCCCATATTCCTTTTGTTTTTCATTCACTCGACCCTGGCTTCCCTTCCGAGGACCAAGTGTTGTTGCTTCTCCGGGCACACTCCACCTATTGGTGTGCAGTCTCCTATTGGTGTCAAGCTCCCCGTAATGAGCTATGGTATTCATTCGAATCTGTATGGAGTCTCTGCTCAATGATTTTAAATCATGTCTTTTTGCTCTTAGCTTGTGAAGGACGTTTGCGTTTTGGGGCCCTCGGTGGAGATGATAGGGAGTCTCTATGGCAGAGTCGGGCTCTGATATCCTCTTATGGAGCTTTTTGTTTGGCGATGCTCTATTGCCTCTACCTTTCAATGCCCCCTGAAGGAGAAATCTGCCAGGTTGCAGTCCATGGGTTTTGTTTTATGCTTCAAGGTGCGCATCCATTGGCTTGCCTGATGCTGGTGCTTCCGAATCGGGCTGATCTTCTAAAAGGAATCGATATTCTTCAGTAAAGCTTAATAGCATTCGTTTTGATTGTAGTACAAAAATGCCTAACACAGATTCTCTCTTGATGTATTAACTCTCATGATACCATTTTGTCTATAATCTTCCATATGACAACTTACCTATTCTAGCATCTCTTTCTATGATGAAACAAGGATAATCCTAGGGGTGGCCTAGTAGTTCTTTACGTCTGAACAGGTGGATATAAGTACATGTCTTATTATGATTGTGTCTAATGCATCAATCACCGAGCAATGGCCACTCTATAGGGATCGATACACGGAGCTTTCTGTGATGTTGTATGTTTAAGCTTTGGATCCCTGCTTGCTTTTGTATGGGTTTTGATGTATGATTTGAATGACTATATGCGATTATAGCAATATCTATGTGAGCCTCAAGGTGGATGGTCTTGTCTCTATTCATAGTTCTTGATCTTGATTTCTTTTTGCACAACTGAGAGAATTGCAAGGGCAATGTATGCTATACAAAACTGAGTGTCCAAGATATTAGATGATAAAGCGACAAGTGATGCTAAAATTGTAACATGGAGAGCTATTTTATGCCTTGTCAATCGTGTCCAATGTTGTTGTCAAGTTTTCTTGTTGCAAGTTACTTTGAATACAAGGCTGCGAGTTACTTGCAATGTTGAAGATAATGTGGCATTCAGGAGCCGCATCCCAATCCAATATGTTTAGCAATGCTCCTATCTGGCTCTAGACCCTCCTTTTGGTGTGAACCTGGAGTAGTTTTGCCTACTCTTCTTCTGCCTCACCAATAAAGTTGATTGTAACCCACATATCTAGATAGTTATGACCACATGAGTCTTCATGCGCCCTCAATATGCCTTAGTTAATGAAACCTCTAATGCACTAATGATCCACAATGATGTCATGCACACGATTGTGACAACAAACATCATGGGGAAGCCTATCTGGAACTATGTTGAGGTGACAAATTATTGAGCATGTGCTAGTTAAATTATAGGCTAAGCATGATATATGAGAATGTCCTTAAACCGGAAAATAGGTGAGAATGTGTGCGTTCAATATAATCTCTGGGAGTCATGTCCTTCAGCTTGCAGGAAATTGCTCACCGAGGTGTTCTTTGTGGAGACCTGCTAGCACTTCTAGGTACAACATATGTTAGATCTGCAACTTGGAAATATGTGCATCATAACTTGACTACTCTCTTGATCTTCTAATGTGGCAAACTTCTAGAAAACTTAGCTCTGTCTATCTGTGTTTTATGAATGGTTGCAGCTTCTAGTTATTTTGTTTTCATGTCATAGGCAGGATCGACAAACATGATGCTTGGTTACTCTTCCTGATGGTTTGTTTTGGATCATCATACTTGTTGAATCATCACCCTGGATAGAGCCTTTGGGGATTTTGGATGGTCTTTGAGGACCTTATACATGTGAAGTAGCTCTTCAAATTGCCCATTTAGTGATCTAATCTGTCTTGTCTCGGTGTGATACAGGTCTGAAGGTGGGATAATGGTGGCTTTTGGTCGTTGGGGCTAACCATTGACCTATACATGCTAGCCACTACACCAAGTCCTTGAGAGGAAATAACATTTGTGCTTCATGATATGTTTGATGACTTTGGATAATGTGTAAGGGTTGTAATGTTTGTTTTCCTAAGGAATGAATATGAGCTTTGCAAGGATCTAAAATGATTAGAGACATAATTGTGGCATTCATTCCCTTCCTGATGAATGAGAAATTCATGATATGCTTTATGATCATAAATATATGTGCTCAATTTGTCTTTAAGTGTTGCAGGTTCAAAAGAAGGATGACGGTTGATTTTTGAGGCATCCTTGCACTTTTTGGCAGATATTCAGTCGGGAAGTATGGAGTGTTTGGCTCTGATTGATCTGAGAGATGTAGGCTTCAAAAAAGTTGACTAATAAAGGATTTGGAGTCTGCAGCGCATCTTAAATTTAAAAGCATTTGTTCTCCTAAATGATCCTGACTCTTAGGAAACTAAGCCTTGTGTATCCATGTTTTTGAATTTTTAGGATGGAATGAAATAATTCTTTGTTGCTCTTCTTGATCAATTCATAGGCGATATAGACATGGCTGGATTACAGGCATTAGAGTTCGTGGTTTTGCCTTGCAGCTTAGTGTAGTTGGGTTGGACTTTTCTGTGACTAGATGCATTTTTTGACATTTGTGCTTGGGAAAGAATCACATGTTTATTGAATGCATGGACACCCTATTTTCACCTTCATATACTACGAGGAAATGATGATTAACTTATCTTGTTGAAAATAGACCATTGCACACTAATTTGAGGCACTAAAAGGGCAACATTTATCTCATATGTTTCAATGCAATATATCACACATGCACCTGTTTGATAACACATCAGAATCAATTATGGTATACTTAAGATGTTTGAGATAGGGCAAACTATGAAGCTCTGAGCTCCTTGGAGCTATTTTTTGATTTGCAAGGATATGGAGCACTTCTAGCCAAACCATGTTAATTTTGCAAAATCTGACTTATCTCTAGTAGAACAAGTCAATAGGATCTGATGCTCCCTGAAGTGGAAACTAAAATTAGACTAAATTTTATTGTCAACTTCTTTTCAAAAATAGTCTACTTGTTGTGTATGTGTAATTTTAGGTTTGGGAGCTCCTTGGGAAGTCTTTATCAGTCCTACAAAGGACTAGGTAGTAAAATGTATGTTGGGCTGACTGCCCCCAAGGGGATTGTGTCGCTCAGCTCTGAAGACTGAAGAAACGCAGATTGAAGGAAGGACATAAGACTTGTAGATTGGTAGATTTTTAGTGTTGTAGATTTGAAGATCATTGAAGTGTTGAAGACCTAAAGACCTAGAGCCTGAAGACTTGCAGACTGAAGAATTATAGATTTGAAGACCTGAAGCTTTTCAGAATTGAAGACTCTAGCTTGGAACAGTTCAGTTGTGTATGATCCTCATATCTTAGCTTTGCCGAGGACAATAAAATCTAGGGGGAGGAGAGTGTTGGATTGTAAGGTATGCACACATCTTCAATTGTGCATGGAAATCCTCCCTAAACCATGAGAATAACCTTTGTATAAACTTAGATTGTCACATGCGAACACTCTCCTAAAGCACTTTTTAATATTTCCTTATACCATAGTGTAGGAGACTCTTGAATATCTCCCCTTTTTGGCTCATCTAGGACAATCCCACGTAAAAATCTCACGCACGGAGTTTCTTGGGATTTGTTTGTTACAAGAATTGATTTTGGAATCTCCTAGAAGATGTGTTAGTTAGAGAGATATTCCCTTTTTGGCTTTTCAAAAGGATCACATGGGGAATAGAGCTTAGCCTATATATTGAGTCTCATTTTTGTAAAGGGGAGAGCTTTTGGTCAACGTGCTCTCATGAAATATCTCTTATGAATGGGAGAATGCTCTCCTTTACTCCAAGACTATTTACATTTATGTATTGTCTTTGTGAGTGTGTGAGAGTGAGGTGTGCGTGTGTGCCTATGCATGTCTCTCCTTTGTGTGAGTAGAGTAGTTGCTATTACTTGTATTTTACTCATGGACTAGGATCCTTGAATCCCTATTCTCCATGTTTTCAAGCATGTGGCATAGCATGGGGTTCATGGCCAATGGCTTGAACATGTTAGAGCTAGGGGTGGATGAGAGGAGAGTCACTCTTGAGCCTTCCTTCTTGCTTACATGCAAGGTGGTGAGGGTTTTGGTCTTCTACTACTACAACTTCAACAACCATCCACGTTTACATGAAAATATTTTGACCAATATGGAGTAACAAGAATAGGTGATTCCACAAGCTTTGATCCTAGACCTTGGTTATCTTTTCCTCTTCTTCAACTCACTTAAATGGGGCATCTTTACACGTAGGCCTTGCAAGCGGTCAAGCTATAGCATACATTTTAATAAACCTTCTATGATATCTAGTATGCCCCAAAAGGTTTTGTATTTCCATCCATGCCTTAGGCTTGGGTAGCTTCAATATATCGATAATAATATAGGGACCAAGAGCCATACCTTTGGCAGATACTACATGTCCAAGAAGGGTACCCTTCATCATACCCTTCATCATTAGAAAGTGATACTTGTTTGGATTCAATTTTATCTTAGTTTCCCTACATCTATTGAAGGCCTATTGCAATTGTGCTAGATGATCATCTAACCAGTCACCTGAGTACTACTACAAGTACCAAAAGCAAGGGTGCAAAGATAAGGTTCATAGTTCTGTTGAAAGTGCTATGAGCAATTTTTAGTCCAAATGGCAGTTTTACATGAACATAAGTTCCCCATGGTGTGATTAAAGCTATCTTGTCTTGATCCTCTAGGTGAATGGATATCTGGTTGTTCCCAAGTTGTACAGCGTATGCCCAACCACTTCTTCAATAGCTTGTTTCCTTTTTAACATTTGAATCAACTTCATCTATGTTGTACTTGAGAGGTGGTTTCTTCCCTCTCATATGACATGTCACATGCTCACCCAATCCAACATCCTATATGGTCTCTTCTCTTCCTTCATTCCCTTCTACACTGGTTACGTCCAGAGAAATTCCATAGTAGGGAAATGAGTTATGTGTTTCCAACCATGCTAAAATGTCTTCTTCCTTTTCAACATCCAATATTGGGATTTCCATCGTGTCCTTTCCCATACTAATTCCAAATATCTACATCATGTTGGTCTGTCCATGAATGTTTGGCCCTTATTCTAAATGGATTTGTTTTAGCTCTTTCTCTTCATGATTTACCCACATTGTATCCTTACTGGAGTCATGCAAAACACTAGCATCCCTCAACCAAGGCCTCCCAATCAATAGTGGAAAGCCCCCATACACTTGTAGCAGTCTCATTACAATGAATTTGAGAATAAAGATGTTACCTTGTACCGAAACTTGAACTCGAAGAGCTACTCTCAAATGCTTTACCCTACTCTTGTTTGCCAATGTTACTGTGAAATTGATTGGACTTGAGGGTTGAATCCCCCTTTCCTTCACACAAAGTATCAATCCTTGCGACTAAAATATTGTGGACACTCCATATATAATTTGCAAAACCTAAGGGATCAAAAATACTAACCTCATTCTTATTGATTTTATCAGTCTTGAAGCTTTTGATTCATTAGGAGCCTGAGCGATGTGCAAGTCCTCTAGCTCTTATTGAGGCATATTGTGTGCTTGTCTAATTGCCTCATTTATGTTTGCAAGATCCTCTTTTGATTGGATATCTTCAATAGGAGTTGACCTTCATCTAACTATCTCTTTTCCCTTGGTCACTCCATGTATCATGGATTTTCGACTAGGTCATTCATGATGGATCTTTCCTTCTTGCTTATTTGCATCACCATAGCTTCAATTTCTTCTCAATGTAATACTCTATTAGCTCATGATGGCATAGTGATTTCCTTTGTACTATCTTCTTTGTCCACATATATCATTTGTATATGTAGTCTTGATGTGGATGCTTTGTTTTTTGGGAAACACATGGTGTAATGATCTCTGGTCTCCAGGCAATTTGTGCATGGAGGAGAACCCTCTGGTAGAGGACATGTGCTTTGGTTATGCCCACATTTTCCACATCTAAAATAGATAATTGGCCTCCTTGATCCATTTCCAAAGTTTTCGCAAGGACATGTGTTTTGAGTACTACCTTGAGTTGGAGTCGCAACCATTAAATTTGGTGGTAGCAAGGGCATTGTTTGGGCTCCTCCTATCCTCAATATGCTTATGTTGGAATCCCTTGTGCTTGAATCCCTCGTGAGTGGCACTCCTAAGCTTCATGCCCAGACTTCCTGCATAACTTGCAAGTTACATTTAAGAGAAGACACTCATTGACCACATGTCCTTGTTTGCTACACTTTGTAGACCATAGTCCACTTTTGAATCCACTTCCTACGCAGAGTTCTTATGGCTCCTTGAAGATTTGTGTCATCTCTTTTGCTTGGTGCTGCCCTTCTTTTTGGAGTTTTAAGTCTTCAATTTTGTGCCATAATTGTGCTACTGCATTCTCTTCTTCCTTCTAGGCATACCCCTCTTTCGATTCTCAAGTTCCTTCCTTAATTGGACCATTGGGTCCTTAAATTCCACGGACTATGGAAGATTAGAAGAAGCGACTCCATATTGTTGTTGTATTTGCTGCAAACTTGTTGCTATGGTAATGAATTCATCAATGGTTGTTATAGGAAGCACTAATTCCTTTATATTGCATTGGGTAGATACTGACAATGGCTTAGCAAAACACTTTTTGACAAAAAATGCATGTGGAGGATCTAATAATTTGGCCATAACTGCGTTGGGCCTAGAGAAAAATTTCAAAAATGTCTCCCTAATACTCGGTGTTATGTAATTTAGAAGGAATCCTTGGGGAGTGGGTGTGCAAAACCACCCCCAGAAGAGAGCTCATGTGGACTCAAACATGATTGCCTTGTGGCGCTGATATGAGAGGACACATGCCTCATTATATGTGAAGAAAGGGAGATTAAATGCCTCATTATATGTGAAGAAAGGGAGATTAAAGGAAAAATGTTACGTGGTTGGTAGGACACACCTAACAAAGAACATCTCGGTGTGCATGTCACTCTGATTATAGCCGACAAGCTAACTTCATCTACTCTGTTTTTTTTTTTTTTTTTTTTTTTCAATGGAGGTTCGGCCGAGGCCTACTCACCTCAATTTTCGTACATGACTTCATTTTTTTTTTTAAATGGAGGTTCGGCCGCGGCCTACTCACCTCAATTTTCGTACATGAAGTCTCCAAAATGAGGAGCTTCATCGAGAGTAATTCAATATTGGCATCAAAGAAGGTCTAGGACCCATGCATGAGCAAACACAAATAGAAGACCCACGTGCATGTAAGATAGGCATAAGTACTTTCACACATAGCCTTCTGCCTCTTCTCCCTCATACATGGCCTTCTACCTCTCCTCCCTCACCTCCTCCTCTTGGGCAATGACATACATATGCTTGCGTTCGTTTTATACCCACAAAAGGTGGCTTCAACTTTGCATATGGGATTTAAATTCCTTCCTCATAGGAATCTGCGAATGTAGAAGTTCAATTCTCTCGTGGGTGAAAAAGTTCGAAATTTTGAGGTTGTTTTACAAGTTTTCCATTAATAAATGAAATGTTTTTGGGATAATTTGGGGCAAATGAGCATGCACCTATGTCCTATGGAATTTTTATTTTGAGGGGAGGACAAATAAACCATCTAAAGAAGCTTCATAGAGTCCGTTTTGGAGCATGCAAAGTGACCCTCCCATCATCTTTTTCATTCCACCTAACCACACCCACATCATCAACTTTCTTGAGCCATAGCTTCATGTTCAGAGATAGGATTGAAGAAATTTTGGTCTTAATTTGAAGGTTATCTCAAAATTTTCTTAAATACAAATTACATGTAATTTGGATGAGATTTAACAGGTTAAAAAGTTCTATATCACTTCAAAAAGAACTTTTTGATCACTCTCGAGCCTTGTTTTGGAGCATTGTCCTCTAAAAATAGCAATGATCTGGGATGGTCTAGTGCTGACATGTGGCCATCATGCAACACTCATCCCTATTACTACCAAATACCTTAGGGTATCCCCCGAGCTTGGGACCTTGGCTAGCTAGCCCTTGTTCCTGATCCCTATAGATCAATATCATGATCCCTATGGATCAATGTCATGATCCTTGTGGATCAATGCTTGACGCTCTCTCCTCCTTCTAAAGGTCATTGACCTCAATGATGTATGAGGGAAAGTACTTGTGAACCATAGCTTCTGATTCCCAAGTAGAGTCAGTAAGTGGTAATCCTCTCTAGGCTACTAGATACTCCTGGATGACACAATTTCTCAATCACTTCTGTCTCTAATGTAGTATCCTATCTGGAGAATGATTTGTGATATCACTGTCGTGCAAAGAATCAATACCCTCTATTAGATTATCCTCCATGGAAATATACTGACATGAAACATTGGATGGAATCTGCAATCTGGAGGAAGCTCTAATCGGTGTGCAACTTCACTTAGCTTTTTGACTATCTTCCAAGGTCCACAAAACCTTGGTGAAAGCTTACTACACTTCCCTATGAAGAGTCAAGTAGATCCAGCTAGTACCTAAAGAAAGGCTATGTCTCCTTCCTTAAAGGATCTAGGAGATCTCTTCCTATCAGCATACTCTTTAGTCCTATCTAGTTGTTGCATCTTGGCTTTAGCTATTTCTAAATTTGATTGGAGGTTCGCTAAGAACTCTGAAGCACTATGACATTTCTTTGGCATGCCTATGGTACTAGGAGCATTGGGATTCATGCCATGGTTCATCTCAAAAGGATACATACATGTCACCTTGTGAGGCCTATTGTTATAAGCAAAGTCAACTAGTGGCAAATAACTATCCCAATATGTCTATCTCTTAGACACATATGCCCTCAACATGTCCTCTAGAATATGGTTGACCCTCTCAATATGACCATCTATCTGAGGATGATCACCACTGCTCATCTTTAATGACACTTTCAGTTTGTCAAATACAAACTTCCAGAAGTCTCCTGTGAATTTGACATCCCTATCTGAAACTATGGATGTTGGTAACCCATGAAATCTGAGGACATGTTGGATAAACAACTCCGCTAACTGTGGAGCCTCTATTGTCTCTTGCATGGGTATGAAATGAGACATCTTGCTCAATCTGTCTACCACAACTAGGATAGTATCCCACTTCCTTTGGGTCCACAGTAACGCGATTATGAAGTCCATGGATACACTATTCCACTTATGATCTGGAATCTATAAAGGATGCAAAAGACCTGGTGTCTTTACCCTTTTTGCTTTGTTGAATAGACACATAAAGCATTATTAAACATAAGAGTGGAGATCTCTGGCTAATCCATGCCACCAAAATGTTCGTCTAATAGGCTATATTGTCTTGTCCACACCAGGATGTCCTACACAAGGCACATCATGGTTATCATGCCTAAGTTTTCTTCTCAAATCTTGGGAATCTGGTACGCAAACCTTTCCTTTTTGTTAACACGACTTTCTGCAGACATGTAAGCTAGAAACTTCAAATGATCATAGCTCCCTCATACAAGCACCAAATCAAATGATTCAAGTGCCTTTTCCATGCCATTTCTCATGTAGATTTGAAATATCATAATGGAATTGGGATTACAAGAGTGTATGAGTAGGTTAAAGAGATTCGTGTTCGGATAACTTCACTAAACTGATAACAGAAGATGAATATGATAGAGATTACTCCTCAGGGACTTCATGAACAAGTAGAACATACATCCACAACTTCATAATCAACCAAGCAACACATCAACACTTCCATAAAGCACAGAGAAGACAAAGGATGCAAGACATGACACATATATCACAGCCAAAGAAGCTTCTCTTCTCATTACTGCAAAAGATACAAGAGAAAATGGCCTAGGATTCTTCACATTTGTGGCTTTTATACCCTCTTGGAGAGAATCGCAATTTTTTGCCTCGAGAGAGTCGTGATTTCCTGCACTGTTCTTTTCCACACAAATGGGAAGACTTCTTCTGTCTACTTGGGTTTGGATGCTCCTGGGTCACTACAAGAAGACTCTTCCTAAGTGTTACAAAATTCGGAGCTCTTATGTACATGACATTATGGTAAAACACTATTTGAGGTATTTTGTCAACATTTCCTCTCCCTCCTAGACCCTTTGATGTCCTCATTAAAATTTGGAAATATATACATCTCCTAAGGCTGTGGTTTTTCTTACTCTATTGTATACCTAACTTCTACTAGTGTTTATCTCTGTTTGTACATTTCTTGGAGGTGCCTGTGTTGCTCCTGCTCTTCCGTGTTGATATTGTTGATGAGCTCTATTAAGGCCTTCCTCCAATTAACCACCGCGATCAATGCATCTATAGTATTCCAGTCCTGATATTCTAGGTATGTTGCTTCATATGCGAGGATGCGTGCCTCAAGACCCAGAGAGACTCTCCCAAAAATCTTTGAGTCCGTCTCAAAAAAGCCCATAGAAAATGCATCCTCGAATGTTTGTAAATAGATGCTCTACATAAACATGACGTGGATGTAGTATGCCATCAGACACTGTCTATCTAGCATTTCACTAAGGTCAAAAGGGAGCATATTTATGCTTGACAAGCCCAAAAATTTTAGAGTTCTGATGTTGACCTCTAAAAAACTCTCTAGATAGGTCTTTATCACGGTTAATATTGGGGTTTGTACAATGATGGCATAGTCTAGTACATCACTCATGTCTTCCAAAAAAGGTGTCGATTACTTGAAGCATATAAGATTTGGTTGGCCAACCACGAGGAGGTCATGTTAGCTTTGAAAATTCAACCACATGCATGGTATCTATCCACTCCTCCAGTGTTTCCAAAATGTTGGCCAATCCCTTAGGTGAGCACATGGACAATATGTTGGGTTAAGCTTGAGGCTGATCGTAGCATTTGTCCACACGTGCCGGCATTCTTTCTATGTATTCAAAAATTCCCTACGCCAGTGTGGGTTAACCTTATGAAAAAACTCTTTTGTTCATACAAACTGGCTCTCCGAGTACTCTAAAAATTGGTCAGGCTCCTTTTGCAAAATATCTTCCTCGTATTCCTTTATTGACTCACATTATGTAAACTATAGGCATGTCCAGGATATCGAAATTGGATAGCATTTGCAGAGGCTTCTTTAACTTGAATAGTAGAAATCTGACTACTTTAAACTTGTATCTCTTATATAGCTGCTTTAGGTACTTAATTCTATTGTTCCTCTCATTAATTAATGTACATGTGGGAGGTGGTTCTTCAAGATCTAGATCATCAGTTTTGTCATTCATTGCTTGTGTATTGTCTACCTCCATCTCTGCGTCCTTGATGGGGCTTCCATCTCCTTGCTCTATCTCCTGAGCCTTTTCTCGGATTTGAGCTTGCATCTCTGAGGCTTTTGTTTCCCATAAGATAAGTTCTTATTTCCATCTCCACTTCTTGTCGACATACTTCTACCGTTTGTTGAATCTAAGCCTTGAATGCTCTGAAATATGCAGATATTTCTCTTGAAGTTTCCTGCAATTGTTTTATTTTCTATTCCACCATTGCCTTTCCCTCTAACTGTGCTCTTGCCTAGGAGACCTCTCTTCTGGCTTTTGCTAGTTCTCTTTCTAGTTCCTTTATTCTATTTGATTCTTGACTACTCTAGAAAGTTGTGCTACTGTGCGGATCCAAAATGGAGAGCAACTCATCATTTTGCTCCTTAATCTTTTTAAATGATGAATACAGAACCGAGTATTTCTTTTTATGATTTTCTACTTCTTTGTCTTTTCCAGAGTGTTGTACCTCTTTTTGCTTGAGTTTCTCTAGGAGTTCTTGGATTGTTTGGTCTCATACGTGAGCATTCTTTATCATTTTGCCGAATTGGCTTTCTATTTCTTGACGTTCTTTCTCTGCTTTAGTCCTTTGGTGTCCTACAGCTATAATTTCCTCTGTTACCTTTACTATTTCTTTCTGAAGAACTTCGTTGTCCCAAACCAAAGCCTTATTTTGCTTGATCAAGTCTTTCTGTTCCAGCTTCCAAGTTTCTACTAAGTGTCTTTTCTCTTCTTCATTCATAAACCCACCAGTAGTGCCCATCTTGATCCTTGAGAGAATTGTTTTGTTCTTTGATTGATCATAGTCTTGATCTCTAATAGGTGCTTGTGCTCCTCCTTCTCTTGGTCTTGGGTCGGACACAACTACAGTGCTTTCTCCTCACTTTCTAGATTTTTATGCCCTAGTTGCATTGACTTGGCTTCTTCTTCTTTCACTTCTTCCTCTGCTTCCATCACAACTTCTAGGTCCTTTTGTTCATCTTTCTCTTTATTTTCCCCCAACATTTGTTCCTCCTCCCTTGGATCTCCCTACTGTTTGATGTTCCCCTGAACTACTTCGCTCCTCAGAATAGCTTTCTTCTTGAGGTTGCTCTTCCTCTATCTGTAGATTATTTTGTGGTCTATCCCCTTCTTGGAGGCTCTTTTATTCACTTTGATTTGTCACTCTCATTTCCTTAGCTATGCCTCCAGTTTCCTCCATAATGACATCTTGTTCCTGGTGCACCATTCCTTCTTGCTCTTGATCTTTGTTTTGACAAGTGATTAGAACCATTGTTTCTTCGTGTGTTGTGTCTTTCACTGCCTCTATTTCAAATCCCATGGATGCATCAAAAAAATAGTACAGTCAACCTCTTGCTCCTTTTCTCTGTGTTTTTGGACACTAAATTCTTCTCGTGCTCTTTCTGGCTCTATTGAGTTCAAAATTTGTTGCAGTAGCTTTCTTTCCTCCTCCTCTTCTTCTTCCAGATCTTGTGCTTCCATATTATTTTCTTCATACTTATCTTCTAGTTCCTGAGGTTGTGGTATGCACATAAGTTTCATATCTTCTCTGCTCACTAGGGTGGATCCGCCTTCCAGGAGCTCCGGTGGGGGTTCTAGTAAATACGGCATGGGATGCTCATACTTTCATTTTTCCTCATCCTCCTTCAGGAATCTGTTGTTGCTTTTCTCAATGAGTTGTTGTCGATGATCTTCTATTGTCTCATCTCTTACCTCTTTGCTTTTAGTGAGAGGCACCATTTTCACCTTCTTGGGAGGTACTAACTTCCTTTGATCTTTAGCTAGATTTAGTTGTTCAAAGATTCTCCTTAATACTTTTTTTTTCTTGAAAAAAGTTGCCTCCATCTTAGAATCCAACAGGTTCTCATGAGCTTTCTCGTAAACCTCCAACTCTTCCTGTGTCCAGTCAGTTGCCTTATCTAAGTAATCATCTAGCATCTTTTGGTATTGCTTTTCATAGGCCAACCTTTTATCTTCACAACCTTGTAGGAAATATGTGTATAACTTTTGCTTTTCATTCATTGGTGGACATGGAGCTAGATCTGCCTGAACTTCTCTCTGAGTTGCCACCACTTCCTCCCTAGTGGGTTCCATCATTTTTGTAGCTTCCTTCCTTGGGTCTTCCTTCACTCGGATAGTGACATAGTCTCTCTTTTTCTTGCATCCCCTGTTTTTCCTATTCTTCTTCTTGTGGGGCTTTACTCCTTACTCTCTCTGAAATCCTCAACTTCTTCTTGGTAGGCACATCATGGTTATCATGCATGACTTTTCTTCTCAAATTTTGGGAATCTGGTACGCAAACCTTTCCTTTTTTTTAACACGACTTTCTGCAAACATGTAAGCTGGAAACTTGAAATGATCATAGCTCCCTCATACAAGCACCACATCAAGTGATTCAAGTGCCTTTTCCATACCATTTTTCATGTAGATTTGAAATGTCACAATGGAATTGGGATTACAAGAGTATATGAGCAGGTTAGAGAGATTCGTGTTCGGATAACTTCACTAAAGTGATAATAGAAGATGAATATGATAAAGATTACTCCTCAAGGACTTCATGAACAAGTAGAACATACATCCACAACTTCATAATCAACCAAGCAACATATCAACACTTCCATAAAGCACAGAGAAGACAAAGGATGCAAGAGATGACACATGTATCACAGCCAAAGGAGCTTCTCTTCTCATTATGCAAAAGATACAAGAGCAAATGGCCTAGAATTCTTCACATTTGTGGCTTTTATACCCTCTTGGAGAGAATCGCAATTTTTTGCCTCGAGAGAATCGTGATTTCCTGCACTGTTCTTTTCCACACAAATGGGAAGACTCCTTCTATCTACTTGGGTTTGGATGCTCCTGGGTCACTACAAGAAGACTCTTCCTAAGTGTTACAAAATTTGGAGCTCTTATGTACATGACATTATGGTAAAACACTATTTGAGGTATTTTGTCAACATTTCCTCCCCCTCCTAGACCCTTTGATGTCCTCATTAAAATTTGGAAATATATACATCTCTTAAGGCTTTGGTTTTTCTTACTCTATTGTATACCTAACTTCTACTAGTATTTATCTCTATTTGTACATTTCTTGGAGGTGCCTGTGTTGCTCCTGCTCTTCCGTGTTGATATTGTTGATGAGCTCTATTAAGGCCTTCCTCCAATTAACCGTCGTGATCGATGCATCTATAGTGTTCCAGTTCTGATATTCTAGGTATGTTGCTTCATATACGAGGATGCGTGCCTCAAGACCCAAAGAGACTCTTCCAAAAATCTCTGAGTCTGTCTCAAAAAAGCCCATAGAAAATGCATCCTCGAATGTTTGTAAATAGATGCTCTGCATAAACATGACGTGGATGTAGTATGCCATCAGAAACTATCTATCTAGCATTTCACTAAGGTCAAAAGGGAGCATATTTATGCTTGACAAGTCCAAAAAATTTAGAGTTCTGATGTTGACCTCTGAAAAACTCTCTAGATAGCTCTTTATCATGGTTAGTATTGGGGTTTGTACAATGATGGCATAGTTCTATACATCTCTCATGTCTTCCAAAAAAGGTGTCGATTACTTGAAGCATATAAGATTTGGTTGGCCAACCACGAGGAGGTCTTGCTAGCTTTGCAAAATTCAACCACCTGCGTGGTATCTATCCACTCCTCCAGTGTTTCCAAAATTTTGGCCAATCCCTTATGTGAGCACATGGACAATATGTTGGGTTAAGCTTGAGGCTGATCGGAGCATTTGTCCACACGTGGTGGCATTCTTTCTGTTTATTCAAAAATTCCCTACGCCAATGCGGGTTAACCTTATGAAAAAACTCTTTTGTTAATACAAACTGGCTCTCGAAGTACTCTAAAAATTGGTCAGGCTCCTTTTGCAAAATATCTGCCTGGTATTCCTTTATTGACTCACATTATGTAAACAATAGGCATTGGATAGCATTTGCGGAGGCTTCTTTAACTTGAATAGTAGAAATTTGACTACTTTAAACTTGTATCTGTCATATAGCTGCTTTAGGTACTTAATTCTATTGTTCCTCTCATTAATTAATGTACATGTGGGAGGTGGTTCTTCAAGATCTAGATCATCAGTTTCGTCATTCATTGCTTGTGTATTGTCTACCTCCATCTCTGCATCCTTGATGGGGCTTCCATCTCCTTGCTCTATCTCCTTAGCCTTTTCTCGGATTTGAGCTTGTATCTCTGAGGCTTTTGTTTCCCATAAGATAAGTTCTTATTTCCATCTCCACTTCTTGTCGACATACTTCTACCCTTTGTTGAATCTAAGCCTTGAATGCTCTGAAATATGCAGATATTTCTCTTGAAGTTTCCTGCAATTGTTTTATTTTCTCTTCCACCATTGCCTTTCCCTCTAATTGTGCTCTTGCCTAGGAGACCTCTCTTTTGGCTTCTGCTAGCTCTCTTTCTAGTTCCTTTATTCTATTTTATTCTTGACTGCTCTAGAAAGTTGTGCTACTGTGCGGATCCAAAATGGACAGCAACTCATAATTTTGCTCCTTAATCTTTTTAAATGCTGAATACATAACAGAGTATTCCTTTTTATGATTTTCTATTTCTTTGTCTTTTCCAGAGTGTTGTACCTCTTTTTGCTTCAGTTTCTCTAGGAGTTCTTGGATTGTTTGGTCTCATACGTGAGCAGCCTCTTGGATTTTTATACATTTCTACTCCCAATTCCTTTGTTCCAGTCTACTTTCCTCCAGATCTTGCATGCACTTCTCTTTTTCTTGTTGGAACTTCGACACTTTGGCTTTATTGCTTTGGAGGTAAAATTTACATTCTTCTAGCTCATCCTTGACTATCTTTAGGGCATATCTTCCTAGCCCAATCTCTCTATCTTTATTCTTTATCATATTGCCGAATTGGCTTTCCATTTCTTGACGTTCTCTCTGCTTTACTCCTTTGGTGTCCTACAGCTATAATTTCCTCTGTTAGCTTTACTATTTCTTTCTGAAGAACTTCGTTGTCCCAAACCAAACCCTTATTTTTCTTGATCAAGTCTTTCCTTTCCAGCTTCCAAGTTTCTACTAAGTGTCTTTTCTCTTCTTCCATTCGTAAACCCACCAGTAGTGCCCATCTTGATCCTTGAGAGAATTGTTCTGTTCTTTGATTGATCGTAGTCTTGATTTCTAACAGGTGCTTGTGCTCCTCCTTCTCTTGGTCTTGGGTCGGACACAACTACAGTGCTTTCTCTTCACTTTCTGGATTTTCATGCCCTAGTTGCATTGACTTGGCTTCTTCTTCTTTCACTTCTTCCTCTGCTTCTGTCACAACTTCTAGGTCCTTTTGTTCATCTTTCTCTTTATTTTCCCCCAACATTTGTTCCTCCTCCCTTGGATCTCCCTACTGTTTGTATCATTATGTTCCCCTAAACTGCTTCGCTCCTCAGAATAGCTTTCTTCTTGAGGTTGCTCTTCCTCTATCTGTAGATTATTTTGTGGTCTATCCCCTTCTTGGAGGCTCTTTGATTCACTTTGATTTGTCACTGTCATTTCCTTAGCTATGCCTCCAGTTTCCTCCATAATGACATCTTGTTCTTGGTGCACCATCCCTTCTTGCTCTTGATCTTTGTTTTGACAAGTGATTAGAACCATTGTTTCTTCGTGTGTTGTGTCTTTCACAGCCTCTATTTCAAATCCCATGGATGCATCAAAAAAATAGTACAGTCAACCTCTTGCTCCTTTTCTCTGCGTTTTTGGACATTGAATTCTTCTCGTGATCTTTCTGGCTCTATTGAGCTCAAAAGTTGTTGCAATAGCTTTCTTTCCTCCTCCTCTTCTTCTTCGAGATCTTGTGCTTCCATATTATTTTCTTCGTACTTATCTTCTAGTTCCTGAGGTTGTGGTATGCACATAAGTTTCATATCTTCTCTGGTCATTAGGGTGGATCCGCCTTCCAAGAGCTCCGGTGGGGGTTCTAGTAAATACGGCATGGGATGCTCGTACTTTCATTTTTCCTCATCCTCCTTCAGGAATCTCTTGTTGCTTTTCTCAATGAGTTGTTGTCGGTGATCTTCTATTGTCTTACCTCTTTGCTTTTAGTGAGAGGCACCATTTTCACCTTCTTGGGAGGTACTAAGTTCCTTTGAACTTTAGCTAGATTTAGTTGTCCAAAGATTCTCCTTAATACTTTTTCTCTCTTGAAAAAAGTTGCCTCCATCTTAGAATCGAATAGGTTCTCATGAGCTTTCTCATAAACCTATAGCTCTTCCTGTGTCCATTCAGTTGCCTTATCTGAGTAATCATCTAGCATCTTTTGGTATTGCTTTTCATAGGCCAACCTTTTATCTTCACAACCTTGTAGGAAATATGTGTATAACTTTTGCTTTTCAGTCATTGGTGGACATGGAGCTAGATCTGCGTGAACTTCTCTCTGAGCTGCCACCACTTCCTTCGTAGTGGGTTCCATCATTTTTGTAGCTTCCTTCCTTGGGTCTTCCTTCACCCGGATAGTGACATAGTTTATCTCTTTTTCTTGCATCCCCTGTTTTTCCTGCTCTTCTTCTTGTGGGGCTTTACTCCTTACTCTCTATGAAATTCTCAAATTCTTCTTGGTAGGCTCGATAACTCCTACCACTTCCCAAACTCTCTTCATGGATTTTCCTGCCATTTGTTGTGTGGTGGGTTTTGGTGAATCTTCCACCTCCTTGCCCTTTCTTCCTGTTTTGATGGGAGAATTCACCTACTTTGTGTTTGATAACTCCTCCATTTGCCTTCTGTTAAGCATTAATTCCATGTCTTCATCCTCATCCAAAGTTGTGTATAATATCCTTGTAAGGACTTGCCCTCCTCCCAAAAATTGCTTCTCCTTCCAATGCATGGCTGCCTCATAGATATATTTCAATACGTAGCTTAATAAGTCCATTATGTCTGGACCACCTCATTTCATGAAGGCCAAGGTTACTGCTTTTTGTGGCATGGTGTTTTGAGTCATCTGAATCAAGCAAAAATGTTGATGGAATAGTCTTACTGCCATATTTAATACTTCTGAATCAAAATCCAAGAATTTCTTGATTTCTCTGTACCAGTCCATGCGCTTTCTAATATCATTCAAGTTATAGGTTTTTCCTCCTTCAAACTTTAAAGCTTCCCTCATCATGGCTTGGTTGATCTTGATGGTCTTCATCTCCCCTGTGAAGTCTGGTACCTGGCACATTAAATACTCATGTTGGTCATTTTCCTTCCAGGTGTTCCTATCCATGGTTTCCATAGCTAAGATACATCTAGAGATGTCTATCCCTTGCATCAAGGAACCAATGTCCCCTAGATTGAGCTATGGTCACGTTTTTTAGCATCTCTTCGGCCATCTGTCAAAGTCAATAGCTTGAGTTTGATTAGATCCTTCACATCCTTTTAAACCTATTATTGGATTTTTTATCAATTCATGACCTAAGAAAAACATCACAAAGAATCAAAGATTAAAGGAACATAGTAAGAGCCTTATGATCTTGGACCACACACTATTTATCACATAGACTCCCACTCACAATATGGTGAAGGCTTGCTATTTCTAGAATTAAAATTTTCAAATTAGCATTCTTAAAAAATAAAGAAAATTTTGAATCCCTTTTCTTTATGAAACGAAAAACAAACTTCCTAGCCCTATCATAAGCCTTTAGTGCGTGTTTGTGTTTTATTTTCAAACAACACTTAATCTATCTCTTCTTTGGCAAGGCGAAAACAATTCTTCTCTATACATCTCCTTCTTATTATACACCTTTTGGCTTTGCTTGTCTTGTTTTTATTTTTTCCTCCCCCCTCCTAATTCTTTGTAATATTGAGAATATAGGTTGAAGGTTGGTTGTCGCATTGGTGGTGGATTTGCTTGATTCGTGTGCACAAAATGACCTCCCTGTGCTCAGAAGCCTTTATTGAGTGTTTGTGAGTGTGTAGCTTAGTGCAAGAGCAATTAAAGTTTCAATAATTACAATGCATAAGCTAGAAATTCCCTTTCGCTGCTTGGACACACTTATGTACACTTATTCATAATGTGTAGATGAACATGCAAAAAGATGATACATAAAACAAACAAAAAAGTGTGAGCCATATACAATATCAACAATGAAAAGTAGAGTCAGGATTGCCTTATTTTTCTTTTATCTTCAAAATTCTCTCCCTAGCTTCTTGCTGAGCTTCTTCTTTGGTTTTTCTTTGCCTATGCATTCTTATGTGTAATCTCTGCCATTGTTGTTCAGTAAGAGGCTCTAGGTATTTTTTGAGCCTACATCCACTTATGAAGTTGAGCATGACTTGTCCTTATAGGGTTGTGAGTTGCATGGCTCCACTGTTACTAATCCTATGTAGGATATATGGTCTATGTCCCCTCTTGTGCAGTTTCTTGCCCATTTCCTTGATGGTGAATGTGAGGACTAGTCTCCCTTATTCAAATCCTTCTTTTTTATGTGCATGTCAAAGTACGCTTTCTATCATCTTTTGTTAGCATACAAGGAGTTGATGGCTTGTAACCTAGTGGGTCCTAACTTTTCCAGTTCTAAGATTCTGTTTACAAACTTGTGTTCCATCCAATCTAACATCTTTGCCACTTTTAGGGTTGGGACCAAGAATTCCATGGGTAAGATAGCATTTTGTCCATACACCAAATTGAAAGGTGTTGTTCCAATGCTGGTTTTATAAGCAACTCTATATGCCTAAAGAGCATGATGTAATTGCTTACCCCAATCTGACCTTTTATTATTGACTATCTTTTGTAAGACTCCACACAAAACCTTATTGGTGCTCTCTACTAAACCATTTGCTTGGGGTGATAGGGTGTTGAGAGTCTGTGCACTAGTAAGAGCTCATTCAAAAGATGTTCTATGACCTCATTGACAAAGTGAGTTCCCCTATCACTGGTGATTTCTAATGGTAGCCCGAACCTCACAAAGATGTTTTCAAATAAGAACTTGGGTATTGTCTAAGCATCATTTCTTTGGGGTGGCTTTAACCTCTACCCACTTAGTTAAGTAGTCAATTGCTACTATGATGTAATCTACATGTGTGGTTTTGGATGGTGGTGAAATGGTCCAATGAAATCTATGCCCCACTTGGAAAAAGCTTTAAAGCTCATTATTGGTCTTAGTGGCATATCATCTTATTCTTATGGGATTATTTGTTCTTTGAAAAATGTCACATCTTTCCACAAATATCTTCACGTCTTTATGTAGTGTTGGCCACCAAAATCCTGCATAGATTATTAGCTTGGCAGTTCTTTCTACTGAAAAGTGTCATGATGCTTCTCCTCCATGTGTCAATTGCAACATTCTCACATACTCCTCTTCTCGAAAACGCAATCTTAAATACCCACCTTTACCTCTCTTATACAATTGATCCCCTATCAATGAGTAGTCTTTGCATTCCAGATTCATCACCTTCTTTTTTCACTTGAGGTTCTTGTGTTTTCAATTGTTTTATGATCTCTTCTCCCTATAGTGGGTTCTTGTTTATCCAAAACATAGTTGCCTTCTCCAAAAGTTCTTCTTCCTTTGCAAACTTCACACAGTTGAACAAAATAATGTATGTCTTTCTTCTAGTCGGGCCAATGTACCCCTAATCTGTGAAGTTTCACTAGGGTTTGAGTTTTCGAAGCATGGACTAGGTTACGAGGGTTATGTGCTCTTTTTAGGTATCTCTTCTGTTCCTCATCTAGGATGTAGCTTAAGATTATGCCTGAGTGATGGAGATAGTATAAGTGTCCTAAGAGCAAGACGTAGTTTTTGGTTTGACCTAAGACTTAAATCATGTCTTTTTTAGAGAGTTGAGGTCCAAAACTCAGTAATGGAACAAGGTTTTTTGCCCAAGTAGGTACAGCTTCAACCCTAAATAGATAAGTATCTAGCAGTTCATCATCCACACCTTGGGGTTCTTCTCCATTGCATAGTCTAGATAAATGATCTACCCTGATGTGAGTCTTACCTTGTTTCACGATGACCTTACTACTCTCTTTTTAGGTACTTCTCCCTAGTCATTGACATTTTTTGGATATGTGGTCACCATGTAGGTGGTCCCATCTCTTTCTATGTAATGCCCATTCTCAAATTGAGTGATAGGTGTCATGTTCAGCAAAGGGTTTGACCTAAGTCTTACCACATACCTCTAGATCCCATCATTGTATATGTAGGCTCCAAAACTATCAGTAAATTCAAATCTAAGTATGTTTTCAAAGTCCCCCTCACTCCCTTGCTCTTCCTGCATTTTGCTGGTGGTGGCTTCCTGGTTCCCTAAGTTTTGAGTTTGGTCCAGATTAGGGTTAGGGTTGGGTTCAAGGATAACTTTTCTTCCTCTCAACTACATGGAGAAATGTGCACTAATCTTTTTGAGTTATTTCAAAGATCAAGGCTTTTCCACTGGTTTCCTTTTCACTACACTGAGGTTCTCTCTCTTTGCGGTCAGTTCTAAAAATCACGATTTTCTAGCAGAGAGTCCCGATTTTCTACCTGCAAAATCCAACAATTTTTTATCCTATCTTTTCTTTTCTCTCAAGTTTCTCCCTTTCCTATTTTCCTCTCCTTCAGTGTGCCTTGAAGCTATCCTTCAAATTTTTCTTGCAAAGAAAGTCACGATTTCTTTGTAGAAATTCGCAATTTTCTCACTTTTTTTAACTAATGAAGCAGAATGCATGATCTTCTCCAAATAATTTGTCAAAGAGTCGCAATTTTCTTCATGAAATCCTTTATTATATTTTTTTCAGAGATTCGTAATTTTCACAAAGAAATTCACGATTTTCTTTCCCAACTCAAGAGATTCATGATTCTGTTAGTTGGGCAGAGATTCGTGACTTTCTCATAGTTGAGAAGCCATGATTCCCTGGAGTTAATTTTTATTCTCTTATTTTTTTTGTTGAGAAAATCGTGATTTTCTTGTCAAATACCCCGATTCTCTAGAGGTCCCTCAAGAGAATTGCAATTGTCTCATCTGAGAACCTGATTTTCTGGACTTAATATATTTCCCTTCATGGTGGTCACTACTGAGAAAGTTGTGACTTTCTCAATCTATTCAAAAAATTATTTTATTCAATTATTGCTAATTCAACATGTCACGATTTTCTCCCTCAAGTCAACCCAGAGAATCGCGATTCTCTGGAGATGACTGAGACCAAGAGTTTTTCTATCCCCCCTATGCTCTAAAAAGGTGCCTATCAGTGCTAATCAAGTTCCCTTATGTTAAGTTGACATGCAAGTCATTTAAGGCCCTCAAAAATTCAAACTCAGAACGTCGCGATTTTTTGTATTATTCAAACACACTCTTATACTCGAGCACTGATTGTCAAACTATTGAAAGAAGATGTAGGAGTGTTACTTGAAGCTTTCTGGATGCTCAGACTGCTTGAAAGGGTTGCTAGTTGGGGACATATTGAGCTCACAAAAAGTCACACCTCTTTTTTTTTGCTCTCACACACTCAAAAAATGACAAAGTCCTGAATGTACTGGTTTTATAGCCAGGAGAAATTCGTTATTTTCTACCACAAAGTCGTGATTTTCTCAATTCCATAAATTCATGATTTTCTTGGAGGAATTCACAATTTTCTCATTAGTGCAAAAAAATTTCCAAGTGTAGAGAGTCGTCTCAATTGGATACATTCACGACTTTCTTGGAGAAAGTTGCGATTTTCTTGGAGAAATTCGCAATTTTCTCTCAAATGTTTTAAGTGTAGAGAGTTGCCGTTCTTTTCTAGACTTCTTGGAGAAACTCATGATTTTCTTAGAGAAATTTGCGATTTTCTCACATCCAAAAATTTTGAACGAAAACCTTCCACTAAATCTCAAGGATCCACAAAATCTGAAGAAAATCTTGGTTTTCTCCCATGTGAATGAGGTTCGTGATGTTCTGGCAGAGAGTCGCGATTTTCTTGGAGAAAGTCATGACTTCTTGCTATAAATTTAATTCTTCCCTTTTCAAAAAATTAGACCCCTTCCACTTGATCCCTTGAACTTTCACTCAATCCCCTTTGATCCTTTCACGTCAAGAAGCTTATTAGACATCATAATTATGAATTTCTTCCTAAATTAGTACTCCTGATAAAACACGATTTTCTGAGTGGTAATTCACCAAAAGTCGTGATTTTCGAAGATCTCCTACCACACTCAAAATGAGTCTTCAAGGACTAGTTTTCCCCATTCATGCTATCATTTCCCTCCTCTTTTTGTGTCTTTTTATTTTATGTTTGTTGATTTTTTTCATTTTTTTGGTATTTTGGTTTTTAAGGTTGCAAAAAATAGAAAGTCACACTTTTTTGAAGGAGGTAATGAAAGGAAAATAAATGTTTTGTGCTTCAAAAGGTTGGCTTTTCACTCTCTTCCCTCAACTTTTCTCCTAATCTTATTCTCTAAGGTCCTCCTAATAGAGGCAAAAAAACTTAATCAAAAGAAATTGCAAAGTTTCAAACCATTGAGCAAGAGGCAACCATTTTGAGTGTGCTAAACTCCCACATGGCCATCCTTTCACTTCAATTTTACTGAAAACTTCACAAGGGCCACACACACTTGATCTTCTATGCATCAAATGAAAAGTGCATACCTGGCTTGGCCTTCCATCAATCTTGCAGCTCCCATAGTCTAGCTTGTCCAAATGTAAAGAGGAAAGTGCTACTTACTTGTGGATTTGACACCTTCAATTTAGGTAACTCGTCCCCGGCATTGGCACCAAAAAAGAGAGCTATGTTGACAACCTTACCTTCAGCTTCCAACAAGTCTCTGTCCCATTGTAGCAGTAGGGACTTGATGACAAAGAAGTGGGAAAGGAAATCCCTTTTTAATTTGTCAATCCAAGAACAAACTAACCCGATTGATGCTTAGAGACTAGTGCTTCACAAACCGCACATCAATCATGCACAATGGATGCAAGCAAGCACAACTGCATGACGATACATAAGGAGTGAATATGATTTAACAAAATGAAAGTATAAAAACATGACTTTCTGAATAACACGACTTTTTGTAGACATGTAAGCTTGAAACTTCAAATGATCATAGCTCCCTCATACAAGCACCAAATCAAGTGATTCAAGTGCCTTTTCCATGCCATTTTTCATGTAGATTTCAAATATGGTAATGGAATCGAGATTACAAGAGTGTATAAGTAGGCGAGAGATATTCATGTTCGGATACCTTCACTAAAGTGATAACAGAAGATGAATATGATAGAGATTACTCCTCAAGGACTTCATGAACAAGTAGAGCATACATCCACAGCTTCATAATCAAACAAGCAACACATCAACACTTCCATAAAGCAAAAGAAGACAAAGGATGCAAGAGATGACATAGGTATCATAGCCAAAGGAGCTTCTCTTCTCATTACTGCAAAAGATACAAGAGCAAATGGCCTACAATTCTTCACATTTGTGGCTTTTATACCCTCTTGGAGAGAATCGCGATTTTCTACCTGGAGAGAGTCGCGATTTCTTGCAATGTTCTTTTCCAAACATAAGGGAAGACTTCTTCTGTCTACTTGGGGTTGGATGCTCCTGGGTCACTACAGGAAGACTCTTCCTGTGTGTTACAAAATTTGGAGCTCTTATGTACATGACATTATGGTAAAACGTTATTTGAGGTATTTTGTCAACACAAACCTTTCCTTTTTGTTTGACTATTCCATTCTCTTATGAGAAATTGGAATACAGAGTGGACTTGTTCACTCTGCTAGGGGAACAGATAGCTAGAACTGTCCCATCTCCTATAATAGAGTCATCACTGATGGCTCTGATAATCAATCTATAACAAACGTGGATCTTCCACCTATGTTTCCTTTATATCTTGAAGCAATGAGCTTTCTAAAACTGTAAAGCTCATTTGATACATTATTTGTGATAATGCATCAACAATTAAATTCTTTTTGCCTCTTCTATACAAAATTTCCATGTGAAACTCTTGTATGAGCTCAACCCAACGAGCCTGTCTGCCTTGAAGATGTGGCTGACTACAAAAATACTTAAGTGTATGCTGATTTGTGTATACCTTAAAGTCTACACCATAAAGATAGTGTCTCCAGACTTTAAGTGCATGCACCACTACCTACAACTTCTGCTCATGCACTGGCCAATTGCATTGTGCACTACTCAATCTCTTGCTTTCAAAAGCTATTGGCCTGCCATCTGTTGGTGCAAAGTTCAAGCCCACACATTTCGCTTGAGATTCATGAACATTTGAAGCTCCATGGAAACCATTGCTAGGAAAATATTTTATCTTTACCATTTGTAAAAGTCATCTTTTGACTTGAGAGAATATTTGTAATCACCTACCAAAAATTTGTGGACTTGCTAGATAGAAAATTAACTACTTCATTGAGGTAATATTTCCTAGATTGAAGGATTACTTTTAAAGAGAGCCAAAATTTGAATTCAAATTCAAATTTGAATGTAACACTTATATAAAGTGACTTGAAAAAGTCGCGTGTAGAGGTCCCTAGTCCCGAGTTCTCCATTGCCATATTGTATGAGATTGAGGCCTACATTGTAGCTTACACTACTCACCATCATTAGGCTATGATTGTTAAGCCTATGATGTTGTACAACATTGTTCATTAATACATTAGATCTACATTGTTCATCGATGATCTCTCTATCATAGTCATTCATAACTGTCAACTTGTACTGCTCATATCTTAGTCATTTCTCCACCATTTTCAATGACTTATAGCTTATTGGAATAAGATTCAAGTTCTCTACATGATCACAAAATTTTAAGGAAATCTATTCAGCCAATTTGGAGAAAAATGTGTTGAAGCACTCACTGGTCAAACTCTATAGAGGTCCTAAAAAATCAAGGGTAATGATTTATTTCCTAAATTGATTGCTCTGTGTATAGTGCATAGATTCAAGTGATTCCACTTGGAATCATTAGCTTACTAAGCTAACTAGATACATATAAAAGGAATTTTTCTAATTCCTACTGTACCGGTAGCACTGAACATAACAAGCAACAGGTGTGTGATAAAAAATCGAAGGTTTTCATTGAACCTTCAACCTTGAAGTAGTCTTTTTTTGTTCAACTTTTTCTCATATCATTTCCAAAGTACATTGGCACTTATTTAGTATCATTGGAAAGCTAAGAGGGCCCACAACTCAACTCTGAAGCTAGAAGGGCTGGTACAAAGCAGGATTTGGTAGTACCTACTCATTTCTTGGAGTGTCCATCCATCTTTCCCAATAGTGTTATCAGAGCAAAGCTAAGGTAAAATGGGAGATGGTTTTCCTTCTTTCATTGATAAATTGGACAGGAACAACTATCAAGCATGGTCCTTGAGGATGAAGACATACTTGCAAGGAAGGAGCCTTTATGGATACATCTCAGGAGATGAGGAGATATCCATATTCAGAAGCAAAGGATAACCTACAAGAGAGGAGCATGAAAGACTCAACACATGGTGTGCCAAGGATGCATTAGCAAGGTCTTACTTATTTAACTCAATCTCTGATTTTCTTCTTCCACATATTAGGAACTATAAGACATCCCAAGAGACTTGGGAAACATTGTCTTCATATTTGTCTTCCAACACAAGGGCTAGGAAGAACCAATTGTGGATTGAGTTTACCACTCAAAGAAAGAAACCTAAGCAAGGGATCTTAGAGTATGTGACCAAAGTCAAAGATGTAACAGATCAATTAGCAATCATAGGAGAAGAAATTGAAGAGGAGCAGATTGTAAGGCAAGTGATCAATGGCATTAAAGCTGATGACAAATGGGAGAGCTTCACAACTGCCATGGACTTGTACATGGACATGCAGATTCCATATCTTACCACACTCATGGGTCAACTATTTATCCATGAAGCCAAGCTCAACAAGAATGGATATTCATCAAGAGGTAATAGCTCTTCTGGCCTATACATTGATAAAAGTAAATCCAAAGAGAAAGGAAAGAACAAAAAGGTTAAAGATGAAGGAACTACCTCCCAAGCCAACTATGCAGGGAGAGGTAGAAACTCAAGAGGAAGGGGTAGAGGAGGTAAGCCAGGTAGGGGGAGATCTTACAACTCCTCACCATGCAATATTTGTGGATTGTCAAATCATACCACAGATGAGTGTTACAAGAAATTCAAGAATCGGAGAGGTAGAGGATATCAAAGAGGTGGATACACACAATCAAGAGGAAGATTCAATCACCATCAAGGATACAATAACAACTACAACAACAACTACAATAGCAACTACCAAGGAGGCTACAAATCAAGGAAGGACTACAACAACTACACAGAGGAGCAATAAGATTCTCTTTTGATTATGAACATGACTTCAAAACTAGGTATAAATGACGACAATCTCTTGTACATTGACTCAGGATGCTCAAATCATGTGGCAGGCAATGTAGCTCTTCTCTCTGACCTTGAGGAACCAAAAGGTAAGCATCAGGTACAAACAGGTGATGACACAAGCACTCAGTGATTAAATTAGGAAATGTTAAGATCTCATATGGAAACAAGAATCTATTGAGCAAGGTTTTATATGTACCTACAATTAGCAAGAATTTCATGAGTGTTGGACAAATTGTGGAAAAGGGTTTGTAGGTCAGGTTCAACCAATATGGAGCATTTGTGGAGGATCCCCGGCATGGGTTCAAAAGAATAACCAAAGGAGAAAAGACAGGTAGATTATTTACTTTTGAACTTGAAGATACAAGGAATATTGCACTTTATAGCCAAAGGAGAAAAGACAGGTAGATTATTTACTTTTGAACTTGAAGATACAAGATCAAACACTTTCAGAACTCGAAATTTGGCACAAGAGATTAGGGCATGTTGGTGAAAGAACTTTTAAACAAATATGTAGATACCAATGTGTTCTTGGGATACCTAATGTATCCAAGCAACACATGATTTATAAATGTGGTGCTTGTCAGTTTGGAAAATCTCACAGATTACCCTTCTCAAGGAAAAGTTACATGCATGAGGACTACCTAGAGCTTGTCCATACAGATGTATGGGGACCAAGTAAGGATCCCTCAATCTCTGGATCAAGGTATTATGTATCTTTCATTGATGATTACAGTAGATGGATTGTATTGTGCTTTATGAAGCACAAAGATGAAGTATTCAATTGCTTTAAAAAGCATCTTGTACTTGTTGAAAACCAAACAGGGAGAAACCTAAAGAGGCTAAGGTCAGATGGAGGAGGTGAGTACTTCTCAAATGAGTTTGATGCATACTTGCAGGACAAAGGAATCAAAAGAGAAATCACAACAAGTTATACCCCTGAGCAAAATGGGGTGGCAGAGAGGAGAAATAGATTAATTGTTGAAACAACTAGATCTATGTTAAATGAGAAAAAATTATCTAATTACTTATGGGCAAAAAGTGTATTTACTGTCACTTAACTTGTAAACAGGTTACCATCAAAATCTATTGATGGGATGACCCCATATGAAGCATGGCATGGTAGAAGACCTTCACTTGATCATTGCGATCTTTGGATGTGTAGCTTATGTGCATATCCCTTCTCAAATAAGAGGTAAGCTAGACCCTAAGGCAAAGAAGTGCATCTTCATAGGGTATGACTTGAATCAGAAAGGATACAGGTTCTACAACCCTTCAAACAAAGGACTCATGGTCAATAGATATGTTGTCTTTGATGAGAATGACTCTTGGTTTGATAGTGAATGCAAGAAAGTAAAACTACCTTATGACTTGGAAGAGGAGTTTCCAAGCCTCACTAAGGAGGAGCCTACTGAGAATGGAGATATCAATTCAGATGATGGGGACATCAACAACCCAAAAGAGTTCAAGGCATGGAAGTCCAAAGGCAAAGTCAAGATGAAGAAGTTGGAGGATATACCAGAATCATCCAACCAAGCAATCAGAAGGTCACAAAGGGAGAGCAAGAAACCAATCAGATATGGGTATGACACTTCCCTAGTTACTAAACACTCTGTTTATCTTGCAAAAGACTTATCATTTGAAGAGCCATCATCATATGAAGAAGCAAAGACCAAGACACAACGGAAGGAAGCTATGGATGAGGAAATTGAAGCACTTAAGGAGAATGATACTTGGAATCTAGTGCCAAAGAAGGAGTCTATGAAGGTAATTGGTTCTAGATGGATCTATAAGATCAAAAGGAATTCTCATGGATCAATAAGCAGGTACAAAGCTAGACTTGTGGCTAAGCGTTTTACACAAACCCAAGGAGTTGATTATGAAGAAACTTTCTCACCTGTGGCCAAGATGCCAACCATCAGGTTATTGGTAAGTGTGGTTGCATCAAAGAATTGGAACATGTATCAATTCTATGTAATAAATGCATTTTTGAATGGTTAGATTTCAGAGGAGTTATACATGTCACAACTTCCTAGTTATGAGGATCCAAGCAAGGTAACATATGTATGTAAATTGAACAAAGCTCTTTATGGATTGAAGCAGGCACCTAGGGCATGGAACCATAGGTTGACCACATATCTTCAAGATCAAGGCTTTATCATGAGTAAATCAGATACTTCCTTGTTCATCAAAAGAAGTGGTTCAGAGGTAATATACCAATGTTTATATGTTGATGATTTCATACTCACAGGTAATGATGCTAATGGCATCAAATAGATTAAGAATCAGATGATGCAGGAGTTCAAGATTAGTGACCTTGGATCATTAAAATATGTTCTTGGACTTGAGTTAGTCTATAATAACTCTAGAATTTATATTACTCAAAGAAAATATATACAGGACATGTTGAAGAACTTTCATTTGCAGGATGCCAAAGTTGCAAGTACTCCAATGGAGGTAAACCTAAAATTAAGTGCTCATGAAGGAGATGTGCTTTAGTATATACAGATTTAGGTTTGCATACTATGTCTCCAATGATTTTTGGGGATAATACCAGCTCACTACACCTTGCAGCTAATCCCATTTATCATTCTAGGACCAAGCATATAGAGGTCCACTATCATTATGTGAGAGAGAAGCTATTGAGCAAGGAGATTCAGTTGGCATATGTGTCAACCAATATGCAATGTGCAGACCTATTGACTTAAGAATTGGATGGAACAAAACTTTGCAGGTTTAAGTCAATGATTGGATTGCAGGACATTCATGAAGATTAAAGATGAAGACCAAGCCAAAATGTTTGGATTGAGGGGGAGCTGTTGGTGCAAAGTTCAAGCCCACACATTTGGCTTGAGATTCATGAACATTTGAAGCTCCATGGAAACCATTGCTAGGAAAATATTTTATCTTTCTCATTTGTAAAAGTCATCTTTTGACTTGAGAGAATATTTGTAATCACTTACCAAAAATTCGTGGACTTGTTAGATAGAAAAGTAACTACTTCATTGAGGGAATATTTCCTAGATTGAAGGATTACTTTTAGAGAGAGCCAAAATTTCAATTCAGATTCAAATTTGAATGTAACACTTCTATAAAGTGACTTGAAAAAGTCGTGTGTAGAGGTCTCTAGTCCCCAGTTCTCCATTGCCATATTGTATGAGAGTGAGGCCTACATTGTAGCTTACACTACTCACCATCAGTAGGCTATGATTGTTAAGCCTATGATCTTGTACAACATTGTTCATCAATGATCTCTCTGTCATAGTCATTCATACCTATCAACTTAAACTGCTCATATCTCAGTCATTTCTCCACCATTTCCAATTATCTATAGCTTGTTGGAATCAGCTCCAAGTTCTCTACGTGTTGACAAAATTTGAAGGAAATCTATTTAGTCAATTTGGATCTACATTGTTCATCAATGATCTCTCTATCATAGCCATTCATTACTGTCAACTTGTACTGCTCATATCTCAATCATTTCTCCACCATTTTCAATTATCTATAGCATCTTGGAATCAGCTCCAAGTTCTCTACATGTTGAAAAATTTTGAAGGAAATCTATTCAGTCAATTGGGAGAAAATCTACATTGTTCATCAATGATCTCTCTATCATAGTCATTCATAACTGTCAACTTGTACTGCTCATATCTCAGTCCTTTCTCCACCATTTTCAATTATTTATAGCTTGTTGGAATCAACTCTAAGTTCTCTATGTGTTAACAAAATTTGAAGGAAATCTATTTGGTCAATTTGGAGAAAAACGCATCGAAGCACTCACTGGTCAAACTCTATAGAGGTCCTAAAAAAACGGGGGTAATGATTTATTTCCTAAATTGATTTCTCTGTGTATAGTGCATCATTTCAAGTGATTCCACTTGGAAACATTAGCTTACTAAGCTAGTTAGATATCTCTAAAAGGAATTATTCTAATTCCTATTGTACTGGTAGCACTGAGCATAACAAGCAGTAGGTGTGTGATAAAAAATAGAAGGTTTTCATTGAACCTTCAACCTTGAAGTAGTCTGTTTTGGTTCAACTCAACTTATTTAGTATCATTGGAAATCTAAGAGGGCCCACAGCTCAACTCTGAAGCTACAAGGGGCTAGTACAAAGCAGGATTTGGCAGTACCTACTCAAAGTATCATAGGATTTCCAAAGTACATAAGCACTTATTTAGTATCATTGGAAAGCTAAGAGGGCCCACAACTCAACTCTGAAGCTACAAGGGGCTGGTACAAAGCAGGATTTGGCAGTACCTACTCATTTCTTGGAGTGTCCATCCATCTTTCCCAACACCATCTTGGCTCAAAACTGCCTCTATGGCCATGCCACTAGCATCTGTCTCTAACTCAAAGGGTTTCTATGAATCTACCACTTTGAGTATAGGAGCCCATCAAACAGATTTTTTTAGAGTATCAAAGCTCTCTTGCTTCCATGCAAATGGAACTTTGTGTTGAAGCAAGTTCATCATAGGCACTACTATCGACGAATAAGAAGAGACGAATTTTTGAAAGTAATCAGAAAGTCCTAAAAATGATCATAATTACCCCTCATCTTGAGGCATAGGCCAAGATAAAATAACTGAGACCTTCTTGAGATTCATCTAAACCCCATTGGCTGATACCACATGCCCTAGATACTCTATCCCTGAAAGAAACAACTGAGTCTTCTCTCGATTTACATATAGCTTATTTTCTTTTAAAACATTCAATACAGTTGGCCCTTGTCCCTCACACACATGGACTTATCCCTATGGATCAATGTCATGATCCTTATGGACTAATGTCTGCACCTCCAACCTGGCAACCATAAAGGAGAGAGCTCTAGGGAAACTCCCCTCCTGAAAGACCTTGAGCCAACCAAGGATGTCGTCTATACTTTCTTGCAAAAGTCAAATGACCTGCATCAATTGAAGGACACCCCTTGAGTATTGTGTGCTTGAAGCGAGTCTATTGCTTGGCCCACAAGCTTATAAGTGATGGATGAATCTCAACGGGGCAAACTCCATTCCTATTGATTGGACTCAGTTTGAAAATCTTTTCTTGAAAGATTTTCTTTGTGAGAATGAGGAAGAGAGGAATTGGGATGAGTGGGATAGTTTCACATAGAGGGGTAGGAAATTCTCAATCTACGTATCCCACTATAGAGAGATCATTTTAAATCTTATAGAACGATGATTTTTAGAAGATTAGGGGGGTTGTACAGGGTTAAGATAAGGCCATAAAGATATAAGTAAGGAGAAATACCCCTAAAACATGTGAGGAAGTGATCAAATATGCTCAAATATATAAGCATTGTAAACATCCTCAATATAATCCTATGGAGAAGGACCAACCCCTCAAACCTGTTAGTACCACTATAGGTAAGAAACAAATAGTTATTGGGAAAAACAAACTTTTCATAAAGAAACAAAGATCACAAGGACCCAAGCTACCTACTGAACAATATGAGAGGACCAAGAGGGAAAACCTATGTTTTAGGTGCTTGGCTCCTAATCATGATCAATGGAACTATCCACTTCATAAGGGGGAAGAAAAGAAAGGAGGGCTAAGGACTAATATGGACCTTTACAAGGGAAAAAAGGTCTTGTGTATACACTTCCAATACATGGCAACTCTAGTTGCAAGTAGGTGGAAGTGATTAATGAGGACATAAAGCGTAGATGTTTAATACAATCATTGTGGTCATCATAGTTTGGAACACATGACTTGGTTAAGATTCATGGTAGTGTTTATGGGACTAGGGTGAGAGCCATGATAGATGAATCTACCACACATAATTTCATAAACTACACTCTGACCAAGAAATTGAAGATTCCCCAACAACCTAGCGCACATAATATGTTTTATCTATGATGTAGGGTGAGGATAAGAGGGTATGGGAGACTATGAATCCAATTTGGAAGTCCAAATACAGGGACATGTAGAACACATGGACTTCCAAATAATGAACATGGAGAGCATAGACCTTGTCGTAGGTAGAGAGTGGCTTAGGGATTCGGAGACATAGTTAAACACAGTTACCAAAAATAACTCTTGAATTTATGAAAAATGGAAGCAAATTTTTTATTCAGGGAAAGAGAGGTATACCTAGTGCACCTCTCATTTGATCTTTAGAGTTACATATTTTGTTTCATTTTGAGCATGTACAACTGATCTTTTCATTGTATAGTCATGATTTTGAGCATTGTATAGGCACCTCATTTGATGCATATTTTTGTGACAATAATGTAATAAGGACATGGATTTCAATTATTCTTTTTTGAAGAGTGTGTAGTTAAAAGTTTTAAGGATTTAATGTTTGAGTTTAAAGATGTTCTTCTTGCTAACTTACCTAGAGGGCTACCACTTGAGAGAGGGGACATTGACCATGCCATTGAGGTAGTTACTTACACTGACCCTATTTGTGAGCCACCTTATAGGCTAAGTGTATCCCACCATGAGGAGGTAGTTGTCAATGCTCCTAGTTAAAAAGAAATATGGCTCTATGAGAATTTGTATAGTTTATAGGGAATTAGATACTTTAAGAATCAGAAATAGGTTCCTAATGCCTAAGTTGGAAGACCTATTCGATCACTTACATCAAGCTAGGTACTCCACCAATCTTGATCTTAGATTAGGATATCATTAGATTAGAATTAGGTGAAAGGATGTCCCTAAATCTTCTTTTAGGACTAGATTTGGTGATGTCTTTTGGTCTCACCAATGCTCCAACCGCTTTCATGAAGCTCATGAATATTGTTTTAAGAACATATATAGGGCACTTTGTAGTAGAATTCTTGGATGATGTTCTGATCTATAGTAGATCAGAACAGGAATACTTGGAACACTTGAAGAAAGTAGTCCAAGTGTTAATGGATAATTCACTCTTTGCTAAAGAATCAAAGTGTGAATTTTTTAAAATAGAGGTTAGATACCTTGGGCATATAGTCTCCCAAGATGGAATCCATATAGATCCTGATAAAGTATGGGCTATTATGGAATGGCCACATCCTAGGAACCTAGAAGGCTTTAGATCCTCTTGGGTTTATTAGATTTCTATCGAAGATTCATTAAAAATTATGCCAAAATTGTTGTTCCAATTATGGAACAACTTAAATGGAAAGGGAAAACCTTTCATTGGGGAGAGAAATAGAAGCAAAGTATGGAAGAGTTGAAGGTACCAATTGCCACAACTCCACTTTTACATATAACAAATCCCAATGAACCCTTTGTGGTTGATACTGATGCCATTGATTTTGCTATAGGAGTGATTTTAGTTCAAGATGGTCGATCAATGTCTTTTGAGATCAAAAAGTTAAAATCCACTAAGAAGAATTACTCCATTTATGAGAAGGAGATGTGTGCAAATGTCCATGTTTTGAAGAAGTGGCATCATTATTTATATGGTGCCAAAATTACGATAGTGTTTGATCAAGAGAACATTCAATAACTTTCTAATCAAATAGACATTAAAGGTCATAAGGACCATTAGGCAAAGACCCTTCAAGAGTATGACTATGAGCTTAGGTATAGGAAGTGTGTTCATTGATTCACTTAGCTGCATGTTTATGCTCAACGGATTAAGTTTTACTCAGATCACTAGTGAGCTACTTGAGTCCATTAGAGGGAAATTTAGGTTTGATCCTACATATACTAAGATTTGGGAAGCCATAGAAAAAGAGGATCTTGATACACATGTTCCGAATGAGGATGGAGTATCGATGGGTACTCAAGAAGGATTCAAGTGGAAGAATTACAGTATCTGTGATGGATACCTATTTTCTAAAGGTAAGGTGTGTATCCCTAGAGATTTTGAGATGAGACGAAACATCTTGTATGAGTGTCACGACACACCTAGTTTCAAAGACCCAAGAGTTAACAAGACTTATGATCTTGTTAAGAGCTAGTTTTACTAGCCTAGACTTCATAAGGACATCCTAGAGTATGTGCTTGAGTACACCAAATTCCAAGTCAATAAAGCTGAGAGGTTGATGATTGCAGGACTACTCCACACATTGGATATTCCCAATGGGAATTGGGAGATTATATCCATGGATTTTATAGTGGGATTATCTAAGAGACAGAGAGGGCATGACTTCATATGAGTAATTGTGGATAGATTAACCAAAATGGCTAGGTTTATTACAAGATGTAGTAAAATGAAAAAACTTGAGTTGGTTAGGTTAATTGTTGAGAATCCATAATAGCTACATGGTATTCCTTTAGACAATGTTTTGGATCGGGATAGGAAATTTACTAGCCACTTTTGGAGAGTGTCTTGAAAAGGTTGGATAGTAAACTAAGCATGAGTACAATTGAGCATTCACACACGGATGGGCAAACAGAGAGGGTTAACAAAACCCTAGAAGAAATGCTTCGAGCATATGTGAATGAAAGGCAAAGTAATTGGAAGAGTATTTAACTATAGTAGAGTTTGCATATAATATTTCCAAGCACTCTTCCATTGGACATAATCCATTTATGCTTATGTATGGGTTTCAACCAAGAGCTCTTTATGTAGTAGGATTGAAGCATGACAAAGCCCAAGCTAGAAAAGACTTCTTGGAAGAGATGAACAATATGCCTAGACTTGCTAAGGACAACATTAGGGGAGCTAAGCATAGGTCTACAACCAATGATGAACTTCAAAGGAGAGAAATAGACTTTGAGGTAGGAGACCAAGTCTATCTTAGAGTTCCCTCTAGGTTTGAAATCATGAAGATGGGACCATGTCCAAAATCATCTAGTAGGTGTTGTGGACAATTCTCAATACTAAAGAGAATAAGAAAGATGGCTTACCAGCTCCAGCTTACTTAGTTAGGGTATTTTTTTAGATCTAAACATCACCTAATCTCTTTTTAGTTTGCAATAAACATATTTGGTGAAAGGCTAGAACGAGTAATTCAGCATTAAATTAAATTGAATCCCTTAAATCGATTCATATACTTCTCTTTTGATAAAACATGGTGCTATTTTATTTCAATCTTTATTTGTAGTTGATTCGAACCCCTCCGATCATAGTCTCAAAATTGCAAGAAAATTTGTGAGCATAATTGAGCGATTAGAAGTTCAAAATAGCTTTGTTGTATGGCATCAAAATCTTGATATGAGCTCCTTTTGACCTTTGAATGCACTATCAGCGTGACTATGTAGGTAATTTCATCCCTTTGTGCCAAACATATAAAAATGTTTTAGTTCGTGAGTAGAAGCACGTTGAAGTCTGCTACACGTTTAATAGAGCTCGACAAGGTGTTTCTGTTAAACTTTTTTGAGATACATTCATTTTTCCACATCAAGGTAGTCACTGGCCATGGTTGAAAGCCATGATGATGTATTTTGTATGTTGGCACTTGAGATAAGTTGGATGGTGCTAATTACCCATTGTGGGCATATATGATACATCATGTATTGGTAGCAAAAGGGTTGTGGAACATTGTGAAGGGTGTTGAAAAACATCTGACTACACCTCCAAATACAATTATTGAAGGTCATGAAGATGGCATTAAGGATGATATTCTTCAAATTCATGTTCATGATGCACCTACTATAGAGCAACTTTGTTTGGATGACATAGATGCCCAAGCACATGGATTGATAGATTTGTTTATCAAACATGCCATTATCCCTCACATTCACTCATGCAAGGCACCTTTATACTAGGCAAGAAATGAGGCTCCCATTGTTTATCTTTGAAATTAGTCGAAGAGTGAGCATATGAATGAAGAATATTCTATGGACAATTTTTGACAAAGATCAAAGAATTGATTTCTATTGATGAATTCTTGCCAAATAGTTCACTTGTGCAGGCTCTTCTTAATGAAATTCCAGATTCATTTTAGAGTTTTGTTTATACTCTTTCATTGATGATGAAAGGTGATCCAAATGCCTTCACATTTGAGGAGTTGGTCTCTATTTTTTTGTAGAAAGATCAGTCTAGAAAGAACATGTCAATTAGGCCTCTATATGTAAAACAAAGTCTACTAATCTTGTTCAAAATGAAGAATGAGCATTTACTATTTGTTTGCAGCTATGACTGATCTTCCCATGATATAGTGTATGTTTGTAATAGATTCATATGTTTGGTAATTTGATAGTGGGGAAACTAAACATATTACCTCGCAATGCAGTTTCTTCAGTTCACTTGAGCCTACCCCTATAAGGAATACTATTACATGTACTCACAACTCCTATTATCTTGTAATGGAAGTTGGTAAGATCCTTCTGACTATTTCTGATGGTAGTTCTTTCACATTGTTAGATGCTTTATATGTGTCAAGGATCAAGAAAAGTTTATTGTCAGTTTCAACATTAGCCAAGATTGGCTTGGTTAGGAAATTTGTTGATGATAGATGCATATTTCATGATTGCTCAAATGATGATGTTATTATTGCTTCTGGCATTTTATGTTGTGGGCTCTATAAGCTCATAGAATATGAAAACTCGATGATAGATTCAACATGTGCAATTCAAGATTCTCAGGCTATCTCAGATGCAAAGCTTTGGCATGCACGCTTTGGTCATCTGAATTTTGCTAGTTTTGTTATGTTTGTAGAAATTGAAATGATGTCCTCTCTTCCCAAACTTGAAGTACCTTGTAAACATGCATGCGAAGGCTACATTTTAGGCAAAATGTAGCATTCCACCTTCCCAAGAGGTGGTTTAGTTTGAGGTACTAATAAATTGCAGGTTATTCAAGTGATGTTTGTGGTCCTATGAAGTCACCTTCTTTTGGGAACTACCTTTACTTCATGACTTTTATTGATGATTTCTCTAGAAATGCATGGGTGTATCCATTGAAAGCAAATTCAAAAGTGTTTATGTGCTCCAAACAGTTTTTGGTTATGGCTGAAAATCTATCAGCGTGTAAATTGGACATCCCCCATTCTAATTGAGGGTTTTATGATTTTAGTGCATTTCTAGTTGAGCATGGGATAAAACATCAGTGTACAATGTCGTATACACCTCAAAAAAATGGATTTGTTGAAAGAAAGAACAAGTATCTCATGGAGATGGTGAGGTATATGGTCAATAATTAGCTTTACCACATAACTTCTAGATTGAGGTTGTTATGACTGCATCATATATGCTTGACAAGTTTCCCACTAAAAAACTATAACGGATCATTCCATATGAGGCTTGGCATGGTGGAAAGCCATTTGTTGCTCATTTGTGTGTCTTTGGTTGCCATGCATATGCATTAATGCTTAAACAACAATGTAGGAAATTGAATGGTAAAGCAGTGAAATGTATTTTTGTTGGGTATAGTTTTGAAAGCAAAGGCTATCATCTATATCATTACTCTCATGTACCAAGGAGACTTGAGTTAGCTCTAAATATGTGTATGACACTTTGCTGCATCTTTTCATAGGTGGACAATCAAGTGTTGGTCCAAATAAAGCAATTTCTCATCCTTTATAGGTTCCATATGATGATGTAGATCATTCCATTTCTAATGCAAATTTACATGATGCACTTGGTGATGAGAGGGATGGCATAGAAGAGGCTAAAACTATGCCTAAATGGTTAATGTAGACTTTGAGAGATATCAAATTAGATGGACCTTTGTCATATTGTATTTTAGGCTCTCATAGTGCATCCTTTGCATTAGATGGCTATGGAATGGTTACCTCTAATCTTCATCATGAGAATGACGCTATTTCTTTTGATGAAGCACAAAAATAAGAAAATTTGATGGCTTATGCAATCAAAATATGGTGCTATCATGAAGAATGTTATTTGTTCTTTATATGATTTGTCTCGAAGTAAAAAGTCTTCAAGGCCAAAACGCTATAATAATGTGTCAATATATTTCATTTGACACAAAGCTATTCTACCATCAACTTGCATAAACTAAATGCCCAAATAATGATGCAAAAAATACCCCAAATCAGACATCTCAAATGAGGCATGCAGATCAGCAATATGCTTCTCATGAGGACCAGTGAGCAGCATGTCATCAACATACACAACAATGATCAGAAGCACATCATTAGTACGCTTAACGTATAAGGTGCTTTCAATTGGACTGTTCTCAAAACCATGTGCAATCAAATAGGCATGTATCTTTCCATACCAAGCATGTGGTGCTTGCTTTAAACCATATAATGCCTTTCTTAACTTGCACACCTCGTTTTCATGCCCTTTTTGCACAAAGCTAAGGGGCTGAAAAACATACACTTCTTCATGAAAATCACCATTTGAAAATGCAGTTTTAATGTCCAACTGATGTACATTCCAACCATGATGAGCTGCAAGTGCACATATGCTACAAACAATAGTCATTCACCAAGTAAGAGCAAATGTCTCATCAAAATCAATGCCTCTTTCTTGAGCATAACCCTTTGCAACAAGCCTAGCCTTATACTTGTCAACTGTTCCATCAGGTTTAGGCTTAAGCTTGTATACCCACTTAGTGCCAATGGCCTTCTTGCTAGGAGGCAAGTCACATAAAGACTACATACCATTTTTCATTATAGCATCATATTTAGATTGCATAGTAGCCATCCAATTTTTTGAAATTTTTGCTTCATCAAATGAAACAGGTTCATTCTCATCACAGAGACTAGAGGCAGCCATAGCTTAGCAATCTGATGCAAAAGAAGTACTATGAGAGCCTGAACTAGTACGATATGATAGAGGTGCATCTAATTTGTTGTCACACAAAGTCTACACCAACCATTTTGGCAGAATTTTTGCCTCCTCAATATCAACTCACTCATCAACAAGTGCATCATGTAAATCTGCATCAGAAATGAAATGGTCTGCATCATCACATGAAACCTGTAAAGGTTGAGAACTCACCTCATTAGGGATAGCACTAGATTGTCCACCTATAAAAAGAGGCAGCAAAGTATTGTACATGTCTTTGGAGCTAACAAATGTCTCCTCAATACATGAAAGTAGTGGCTGAATAACATCTTCCACAAAAACAACATCACGACTAACCAAAATGTGTTTATTTTGTGGATGATACAGATGATAGCCTTTGCTTTTAGAATTGTACCCAACAAAAATACATTTCATTGTTTTATCATCCAATTTCCTGCGTTGTTGTTCAAGACCTAATGCATATGCTAGACAACAAAAAATGTGCACGTGAGAAACAGATGGCTTGCGACTATGCCAAGCCTCATATGGATTGATAGGCTGCAATGCTTTAGTGGGACACTTGTTAAGTACATATGTTGCACATATGATAGCCTCAAGCCAGAAATTATGTGGTAAAGCTTGACTCTTGACCATACACCTCACCATCTCCATGAGTGACCTATTCTTCCGTTTAGCAACTCCATTCTGTTGACGTGTATACAACACTATACACTGATCTTTTATCCCACGTTCAACTAGAAATGCATTAAAGTCAGAAGACATATATCCCCCCCTTGATTAGAATGGAGGGTGCCCATTTTACATGTTGATAGATTTCCAACCAAATCCAAAAACTGTTTTAAGCACATAAACACTTTGTATTTTGCTTTCAATGGATATACCCATGCATGCCTGGAAAAATCATTGATTAAAGTCACGAAGTAAAGATAGTTCGCAAAAGAGGGTATTTGCAAAGGACTAGAGACATCGTTGTGAACAAGCTGCAATTTTTGAGTAGCTCGAACTGAACTATCTTTTGGGAATGAGGAACACTGCATTCTGCCCAAAATGCAACCTTCATATACATGTTTACGAGGTGCCTCAAGTTTGGGCAGAGAGGACACCATTTCAATTTTTTGTAGGCATAACAAACTAGCAAAATTCAGATGACCAAAGCGTGCATGCCAAAGCTTTGCATCCGACATAGCTCGAGAAACATGTACTACACATGCCAAATGATTCATAGATTTTTCATAGTCTATGAGTTTATACAGCCCCGTCGCCATTTGACAGATCATGAACTGTACATCTGTCATCAACACATTTCACAACCCAGCCAATCTTGGCTAAAGTTGAAATTGATAACAGATTCTTCTTGATCCCTGGCACAAATAAAGCATCAGACAATGTAAAAGAACTACCATCAATAGTAGTCAAAATGATCTTACCAACTCCTATGAGAGGATAAGAGGAGTTGTTGGCACATAATTTAGTATTCCCTGTAGAGGCAGGCTCAAGTGAAGTGAAGTAACTTCACTGCAAGGTAATATGTTTGGTTGCCCCACTATCAAAGTACCAAACATCTGAGTCTACTACAGACACACACTGTTCAGGATAAGATGGGTCAAAACTACAAACAATAGTAAATGCCCATTCTTCATTTTGCATTAGATTAGCAGACTTTGTTTTTGGTGTAGAGGCCTCTACAACAACCATTCTAGCCTCTTTTTTCTTTGCCTCTTTAACAACCAATTTTGGACAACTCTTTATGACATGATCATTTGCTTTACAGTATTTGCAAAATAATTTATGCTTTTTTGTTTTCTTCACATCTCTGTCATCCTTCTTTGATTGTGCAAAATTAGAAGATTTCTGCTTACTAGTATAAGAGCTCCATTTATCTTTGCCCTTTTGACTAGCCCGAAAAGCTTGATGCAACATGCATAATGGAACTATTCTACCTAGATTGATCTTCCTGCAATAGAACAGAGACTAACTCCTCAAATGTTAAGGCATTTGGATTGCCTTTCATCATGAAACGAAGAGTGGAAGCAAAACTCTAATATGAATTGGAAAGACCATTCAAAACAGTCTGCAAAAGTGAACTGTCTAGTGAAACTTCATCAGCAGAAATCAACTATTCCCTCAAATTTTTGATCTTTGTCAGGAAATTGTCCATCGAATCATCTTCATTCATGTGCTCATTGTCCAACTATTTTTGGAGGTAAGCAACACAAGCCTTATTCCTTGCCTCGCATAAAGTGGTAAGTTTATCCGAAGCATCCTTCGCTATTCTGCAAGAGCAAAAGTGAGGAATAATGGCACGTTTGACAGACGATGCTATCAATGCATGTGCCTGAGCATCTTTGCCATCCCAATGAATTTGCTCTGTAGTAGGTGCAACACAAATCGTAGCATGAACAGGAACATGAAGAATATCGTCATTTTCAACACCATCTGCATCACCTGCAGCAACTGTGTTTGCAAGTATAATAGGATATTTTTGAACACCCTTCACAATATTCCATAGTCCTTTTTCAACCAATACATGACACATCCTATAAACCCATAATGGGTAATTGGTACTGTCCAATTTATCCTCAACAACCAACATATAGAATACATCACTAGTTTCAGCCATGGCCACTCACTAAAATACCATGATGCAGAAAATTGATTGTATCTCAAAAAGTTGAATAGAACTACCTTGTCAAGTTTTGCTAAACCTGTAGCAGACATCAAGATGCTTATACTGGCAAACCAAAACCTATATGTATATTTGGCACAAAAAGATGAAATTGCCTGCACAAGCACTACAATAGTGCATTCGAAGGCTGAAACGAGCTCAGATCGCGATTTCGACATGACAAAGCGAAATAGTTTTGATTCCTAATCACCCTGAGTATGCTCACCAAATTTCATGCGATTCTAAGACTGTGATCGGAGGGGTGTCAACGATGCCCTAGATGAAACGACGACGTGGTTTGATACCAATTGTTTGAGTTTGAGGTTTGCGGAAGCACGGGAACAACACAAGGAAGAAGAAGAAGTTTGGAGCACGACACATAATACTGAATATATTACCATTAGAATGTACAAAGATAAGTAACCCATTAGCGCAATATGTGTATATACAAGCCAAGGAAAAAAAGCTCCTAAAGAGGTAAAAAAGTGCTCCAATGGTCCTAGTGTGTTCACACACATCACTGCCTAAATATATTAACAATGATGTTGAAGATTCATTTGATGTTGTTCAGTATCAGAAGCCTATTGGATGCTTGATTTACTTTTGCATAACATGACCTGATATTTAGTTTGTTGTCTCTAAGATGAGAAGGTTTATGCATTGTCCAAGTGTCAAGCATTGGCAGGCAATTAAGTACATCTTTCACTATTTGTCTGGTACTCGGCTACTTTGATTGTTTTATCCCAAGGGTGGATCATTACCACTAGATTTACACGATTTTTCTGACTCAATCTAGAGTGATTGCTATGACACTGGTGTGTCCACCAGTGGGTTTTCCTTCATTCTTGGTAGCTCCTGCATATCTTGGTTGAGCGAGAAGCGGCCTACTATGGTCACTTCTAGCCTACTACGGTCACTTCTAGTTGTGAGGCTCAATATAGGGAAGCTTTCACAATGACTATTGAGTGTGCATGGCTTAGATTCCTTTTGGCTGATTTGGGTGTTGGTGAGTCTTCTACTACCACCATATTCATTGACAATTAGAGCTCATTGGAAGTTGCGAGGAACCCTGTGTTCCATGCTTGCACAAAGCACATTGAAGTGCACTATCATCATGTTAGGGAGAGATTCTCTACTAGAGAGATCATTCTAGCTTATGTGCCCACACAAGATAATGTTGCAAACCTTTTCGCAAAGGCTCTGCATAGGGAGAAGTTTGAAGTTTTTTGCAAAGCTTTGGGCTTACTTCCTTTTGTGGATTTATCTCTTTCCACATAGCCTGGGACTTCCTTATACATGAGTGCTAGCTCCTTGTTCACTGCATCACTTCCAAGGTGGATGTGTTGATATATTTTGGTAGTAATGTGCGTGAACACATTTAGGATTGTCAGGGCACTTTTTTCCCTCTTTAGGAGCCCCCCCTTGTATATACACTTGTAACCACAACATGTGACCTCTCTTTCTAATTCACTTGGTAATACATTCTATAATGTGCTGTGCTCCATTCTTCTTCTTCTTCCTTGTGCTTTTCATGTGGTTCCACATAACTCAAACTCCAACACTCCCAATACTAAGGCTCCCAATCCTTATGATAATTAATCCTAAAGTTCAAATCCTTCAAATGGAAGCTTAAATAATTCCAATAACTCAAGGGTTCAAAGCATAGACTTAAAGACACTTTCCCAAGGGTTTCTCAATAAACTTCAATTGTTATCCAAGAAATCTTAGAACCTAAAAACCCATGTCTTTTGCCACTTGGACTTATAATTATACAAAAATTTATCTTCATTAATCCAAGTAAACAAGGAAATTCTATTTGTCATTCTCTTGGTGGAGAATGACATGGTTAAATAGAACAAAAAAGGTTGCATGCCTAGTTCTTTGGATGGAAAATTGAGAACACAAATACTCTTTGAGAACCATGATATACCTTGCACAAGAGATCGTGTAAAGAGAAGGCAATTTAGTTTGTTAGACAAATATATTGGTAGCTTGGTTTGGCCAAATACATTTTTGTATTAGTTTGAACATCAACTAAGACCTATGGAATCACTAGTGTATTGTCCTATTCATGATGGTCAGATGTATGGTTGAGACTTTATAGGAGACTCTAGAAGATTACTAGGCAAGGGCTATATATAGGTCGAGAGGCAAATCCACACATACCCAATTTTGGTTGCATACATGCTACAAGTAGCATGTGAAACCCAACTTTGATTCTCATAGTGAGGGCGTGCTTGGCTTCCTATAGGACATTCTCAAAAAGATTTTACTCCTAGTTATACATGTAGGTTCATACTTGAACTATCTTTAGGTAAAGTCACACTAAACTTCTCTACCCTTGAATGCATCTCTCAAAGGGACAATGCCACATGGCATCATCAACGAAATTTGCTTCTAATGGCTTAGGGGGCATTGCTACTCGTGAACTCCTTTAGACTTGTTTATATTATGTCACAAAAATTATGATATAGTTGAATGGTTTAATAAAAGTAGACTCACATGTCACCTTTACAAGCAGAGGAGAGACAACCATCCAAAAGTAGCAACGTATCTAGTAGAGATGATAGCCACAAGATTGATGTACAAAACCTAGAGTGGACACCTTTCTTATAATTTTCTTTTGATAACAAGGGTTTGAGTTTTACATCCCACCCGTTACAAGAGCTATTATTGATGGCCTCTTCTTTGCCCCTTCTTATGTAAGTTTCTTCTATTATTATTGAAAGACAAAGCATATATATGATGTGTAATTTATGTTTTATATACTGAGCAAATACCATGTCTATGGCATTTGCATTGGACTCCGGATTCAGACCACAGAAACCACAGAGGTAGAACTCGGGACCTTTATAGAGAGAGAGGGGGAGAGAGAGAGCATTCGACGTAAGAGCGATGGGGATCCAGTTCGAAGAGCCTAAGTACCCTGTTCTCGTCAAAGATCCTTCCGTCTCTACTATCTATTCCAACTTCAATCTTACGGACTACCTACGCATAACTACGTTCACTTCCGGTTCTCTTGTCTACGGATATCTAGCAGGTGAGTATAATTTTTGTCGGGGTAGGGTTCCCAGAAGTCACCCGATTGATTGATTGATTGATTGATTGAGAGAGAGAGAGAGAGAGAGAGAGAGAGAGAGAGAGAGAGAGAGAGAGAGAGAGAGAGAGAGAGAGAGAGAGAGAGAGAGAGAGAGAGAGAGAGAGAGAGAGAGAGAGAGAGAGTCCCTTCATTGTAATGAAGCTTTATGGATTTGGTTTTTTGCCTCATAGATGTAACTACCCATGTAAAGATTCTTGCATGTATGCGGAAGGCATGTATGACATGTTTGAGAAACCTGAACTCAAACTTTTGCTATGATTTTTTGAATCCATTACCAAAACAGACGTAATCGGTGGTGATATTCTTCAACAAAATATAGATTGACTCCAACAAAGATAAGGAAAAGAGAAATGGGATTTATTATTCTCTTCGTTTAGTGAAAGAGAATTCGGTACCTTTCTTTCCAAGCATGCACCCTTGCTTAAGATATACAAAGGAAAAGTATAAGAAGAGAACGTTTTATTGTTCTCTTTTGTGTAATAAAAGGGAATTGCGTAGCCGTTTTTTTTTGAAAGAATACACCCTTTCGTTTCAATTGCATTTCTTTTAAAAACTTTGACACTAAAAAATCTTTCTTGGGGATCTCAAATTTAATCTCTTATCATGAATGGAAAGAAAGCCCAAACACGAGACCGAGAGACACATAATTGTGTAAATATGGGAAAAACAATAAACATTTTTGGTGAAAGGCTAGAACGTGAGTAAGCTAGCATTAAAATAAATTGAATCCCTCACATCGATTCATATACTCCTCTTTTGATAAAACATGGTGTTATTGATTTCAATTATTTAAGTTTTTTTGGTTTTCCTCAATCCAATCTTTATTTGTAGTTGAGTCTCATCAATTAATCTCTTTGTTTGTTCAAAGAGGTTATCCTTTTAAGGACATGCTTCAAAAATCTAGCTCTTTTTTTTATTGCTCTTATTTGGTTTGTTCAAATTGATTAATAGCAAGTTTAATAGAAGAGGGTAGTTTTTCTGTCCTCTAATGTATTTTTTAGATATATGTATGTGTTTTATTTCTTTGTTTGCATTGTGTCATTAATTTATTTGTTCAATTATAAATTTATATATATGTTTATTTTTCTGTACTTTTGTTTATCTATTGAATGCCGGACTTTATCACGATTGATTTTGCTCTTCACCTTTGGAAGTGATTGAAACTCAGCTCATTGGTTTTACTAGTAGTTTTCATTTGAAAAGCCACCCTATTAGAGCCAACATTTACTTCAAAGCATTGATGGCATGGTTAGTGATGCCATACCGCCTTGTCCAAGCTATGCATGGTAAGGTTTGCAATTTGATACTTCTTGTTGGGACAAACATATAGTTGAAAGATACACTCCTTTTTGATATTTTTCATTTTCTACTTAAGATAAAATCAAGTACCGAGTTTTTCTGTCATTATAATTTTAAACTCAAATTTTATTTTATGTCTGACTATTTGCATTTTTCTTTTTGATTCATATTTTTATGGTTTTTAATTTGGATGATTTTTAATTCTTTATTTAAGTTCATTCTTCTTTGTGAATGGTTGTTATTAAATTTTCTATGCATGTGGTTTTGTGTTTTATACTTTTTGTTTGTACAATGTTATTCAAGGTTAATTTGAACCTTAGAAGGTATATATTTTAAGATAAAGAAATTGAAATAGAAAAAAGAGGGTTTTATTTTGCAACAAAACAAAAAATTGATGGCTCTATGACTTCAACCATAGAGCTATAAAAAGATTTGTGAGGAACAAAATTGTCAGATATTTGTCATATTGTACACATATCAATCTATTTGTACACTCTACTTGTAGAAAGGTTGTAAGTTCCAACGTTTTCCCAACTTCTTATGTGGGGGTAACCTTCACTAGGGATTGAAATTTAAGTGACCAGCCATGCATGAAAAGGTCAGCGTCCACATAAAAATTAAAGTGTGGCTGATATTAATTTTAGGAAAAAGTGGAAATCAAGGAAAAGAGAACCATAGGAAAGCAGCTTTTCCATTCTTTAGCAGAATTTAGAAAATACAAAAAAGGAAGCTATCCTTGGATTCATCCATCTATTTAAGGATGGGCTCATACAAAAGGCTATTAAGGACCTTAATGCTGATCTGGTTGGTGAACCGATAGGATTTAGGGTAAAGTGAGTTCAGTTCATTCGGTTCATTAAGGTGCATTCCGGTTCGTGTACAAGGAATCAATGTTCACTTCACACGGATACAAGGAAGCAATGTTCTCCAATCCGCAAATCCAGCAAATCCAGCAAATCCAGCACGTATACACTGTTTATTACTGCTGTAATGGCTGCAATCTTCCAGATTCTGATGTGACCCCTCCTGGACTGTATATGTCTTCAACAATATATTGAATATCTTCATATAATCTGAATATCTGCAATTCGCCAATCTTGCAATGTTCGATACCATCTATCTAAAACTCATGTAATCCATCCTTCAATGTATGTGTATGTTTTTAAGTATGTACTATGTATGTGTGTATTAT
>CM035434.1:92684050-92706550 GCA_020310875.1 Ceratopteris richardii
ATGGAAAACTATTTCCATAAATCCATACATAGAAAACTATTTCCATAAATCCATAATGGAAAACTATTTCCATAAATCCATATATATAATTAATGTTTAAGACAAAAAGTAGCAACTCTTTACACAAAAAACATTCTATTTTGGAAGGAGGTTAAGGATTTGTGGAGGTTCCTTGAAAATAGAGGAGGTAGAAACCTTCTCATGGGTTGGAAGTTTCCAAGAAGGTTCCCCCAAGTCTCTTCTATTCAACATCCCATCTCTTATCTCTCCACCATGGAAGATTTTTTTTTTGATATGTCAGTTCTCAGCCAGTCATGGAGCAAAGTCCAACCCAACAATGGGTGTAGAGAGCTTCTCCAATGTCTATCGATTTGCATGGCTACATCGGGGGGGGGGAACCCTTTTTCTATCTACGATTATAGAGGCTTCCTCAACACATGAGCCCTGGCTTTCTTGCCATGGGGTCATTGCCACTCCACTCCTTCCCAAAATTTTTTAGAGATGGTGTGAAAGAATGAGTGGAAAGCTTCACTGGTACCTAGTTGATGTAGTGGATAGGGTTTTACAACATGTATGGGTTTGCAAACGTCAAGAGGATTGGGCATCTGTAGTACATGTCGAGGGAATGGTATATGCCTCTACATATATGATATGAGTTTCAAGAGGTCTTTTGGGGCCACTATGTGCACGATGATATGGTTCGGGCATATAGGTACCATTGGGTGTGACTTCGCACATGTCAACTATTCAAGGTGTTATTTTGACCATTTGAGGAGACCATGGATGAGCTCTATGCTGTCGTGGTTTGACTTTGACTAGATAGTTAAGAGGATCTCTAGTGAGGTGTATACTTATCAAGATTCGAAGCCTTCATGGAAGTGATTAACACTTGACACAACCAATGATAAATAGAGGACCGAGCATGACTTGGTGCCCCTATGGATGTATGTCAGGTGCATCCATAGTTAGGCTTGCTAGGGGGGGGGAGAGAGAGAGAGAGAGAGAGAGAGAGAGAGAGAGAGAGAGAGAGAGAGAGAGAGAGAGAGAGAGAGAGAGAGAGAGAGAGAGAGAGAGAGAGAGAGAGAGAGAGAGAGAGAGAGAGAGAGAGAGAGAGAGGGAGGGAGGGAGGGAGGGAGGGAGGGAGGGAGGGAGGGAGGGAGGGAGGGAGGGAGGGAGGGAAAGGGGGGGGGGGGAGGGAGGGAGGGAGGGAGGGAGGGAGGGAAAGGGGGGAGGGAGGGAGGGAGGGAGGGAGGGAGGGAGGGAGGGAGGGAGGGAGAGAGAGAGAGAGAGAGAGAGAGAGAGAGAGAGAGAGAGAGAGAGAGAGAGAGAGAGAGAGAGAGAGAGAGAGAGAGAGAGAGAGAGAGAGAGAGAGAGAGAGAGAGAGAGAGAGAGAGAGAGAGAGAGAGAGAGAGAGAGAGAGAGAGAGAGAGAGAGAGAGAGAGAGAGAGAGAGAGAGAGAGAGAGAGAGAGAGAGAGAGCGCCATGTATTTCATGGTTTGATCGGAGGTCACACAGATGATGTGTATCTCTTGTATTGAGGGGTATTCAAGCTTTTGGATATCCAAGATAGTGGGATTGATCCACGATGAGTCCTTACGGTCTCATAGGCATGAGACCTCCTTACAAGATCGTCGTTTGGATTCTTATCGACACTTCTAGTGTTCTACCCCTATGTGGTTGTATCGGTTCCTCTTTGGTTGATCACTTTAGGTGATATGATATATGCTAAGGGATTGGTGGATGATAATGGAGGTGGTACATAGTGCCAATCTCCAGTTCTATAGGCACTTGATTTTGGAGAGGACTTCCACAAGGTGGATCATAGGCACGAAGCATGATTCTTGACATGCCATGGGACTGTCAGGGGTGTTGGGATAAAGGTCCTAAATGACCCCCTTATTTGTACACATTTGTATAGGCCTTTTATAAGGCTTAATGTACTCATTATTTATTCTTTTGGCCAAGTTCAATGTGAACTTGGCCAGGTCCTATAAAAGTGAACTCAAATAAACTTAGGGCTCACTTTTTTCTTTAGTGAAGGCCCCAAACAAGCTGCCCCTCTCCAAATTCGAATTTCTCTCTCTCCATCTCTGTCTATCTGCTGCGTGGGCTTCTCCCTGCACCTCCAGCCCTTCTACTCAGCCAAAGGGGGTATTACCACAGTTGCTGCATCACCTGAACACGTCTCCTCAGCTCAACAACTGGTATCAGAGCCTATATTGGGCCTCAAATCTGCTGCGCAGGCTCTCTACAGCAGGATACACTCACCATTTGGCCAAATCATCAAGTTTCATCACGAAGAAAGGGTCCAGAATCCGCTGCACCATCATTTTCAGTGATGTTCCAGCTTTTCGTCGCGAAGAAAGTGATTTTTCTCTGATTTTATCGCGAACAACAGGTGTTTTTCAGCAAAATCTCAAAGTTTCCAGCAAGAACATGTGTTTTTCAGCAAAATATCAGATTTTCCAGCAAATTTCTCAGTTTTTGCAGGTCTTCTCACTCTCAACTTGCTGAGCATACATAGTGGGAGATACATTTTGCTGTAATTTCTATAGTTTCAGCAAAATTGACTCATGTATGAGAAGTTGTGGAGTATTTTGCCATAATTTCTTGTAAAACAGTGGCAAAAAATTGGGGCTTTTGCTCCTGTGCATCTAAAGGCTGAGTATTAGCCTTATGTACATTCTTTGAGGTTAAAAACAACAAAATTAGTTGTTTTTGAGCATAAATTGAGTTTCTGAAATTCTCTGGGCAGAAAATTCAGAGATCAGTTTTGTGCCCAAAATCACCCCATTTTTGTCCCAAATTGCTCCTGTGACCATTTGGAGCTGTAGTGCATCATCTTTGGAGGTTGCACTTTGATTTTGGTGCATTTGCCCAAAATTCCAGCAGGTTTTTCATTGTGCAACTATGGCGTCATCCTCCTCAGATGTGAAGAATCTATTTGAGATTCGACGGTTTGAGGGAACAGGTTTCGACTTATGGAAGGAGAGAATTCAGGGAATCCTCTTCTTGAAGGATTGTGAAGGATTGTGACAGGGCATTGGAGGCAGAGAAACCAGAGGACATGTCGGAAGATGCATGGTTTACTTTGAACAAGAAGGCCATTATATACATTAAGATGGCTGTTTCCGATGAGATTCTAGTAGATCTCAAAGGTTTGACCACTGCTTTTGAGTTATGGGCAAAACTCAAGGCGACATATGAAAACACTACGCCTGTTAACCAAGTACACCTGATGCAGAAGCTTGTTGGCATGCAGCTTGATGAGTCCAAGAGTGCAGCTGAACACTTGTCATCGTTTACAGATACTTTGTTAGAGTTGCAGGACTCAGGAATGCCTCCTTTCGATGATAAGCTTAAAGCCATTTTCTTTCTTATGACATTGCCTCACCCTTGGGAGACATTGGTAGTCTCATTGTCCAATAACCCCAACTTGACTTTTGATGGTGTTAGGGGTTCTATTCTTAATGAAGAGATCAAGAGAAAAGCAGGTGGAGAAGGAGGCAGCTCGGCCAACATGGTTAGAGGAAGGAGAGATAAGAAGAGTAATTATGCACAGAGGAATAAGAGTAAAAGCAGGGAAAGGGGGAATAGCAGCAAAGGCAAAAGCAATGATGTGACATGCTATCAGTGTGGCAGGAAAGGTCACAAGAAACCCGATTGCCGCTATTACAAAGCAGAGCTTGAAAGGAAGAAGAATTCTGGAGATAAGAAGAAGGACAGGAAAGACGACAAGACTGATGCACAGGACAGCCAAAAGGACAAGGAGAAGGCCAATGTGGCTTCTAGTGTAGTCATAGAGGAGCTTTCATATGCAAAGGACATTTTATGCGCTACTTTATCAGCGGATGACAGTCATGCATTTGATCCTTCTCTAAATGTTCATGCACAGGACATGTCAATCACTAGAGTGATGTCATAGATGCTTTGCTGACCGTCAATGATGCATTGGCCCAGACTTGGATAGTAGATTCTGGTGCTTCATTCCATGTGACTCCTATCAAGGAGTGTTTTTCTATTTTTATTGCAGGCAGCCATGGCCATGTATACCTTGGAAATAATCATGCATGTTCCATTGAGGGTATTGGCACAGTGCATTTCGCTACAAATGGCACTAATGAGCTTGTCTTGCATAATGTGCGTTATGTATCAGGGATCAAGAAGAGCTTGCTTTCTGTGGGTCAAATGGATTTGCATGGTTATAGCATTCTCTTTGAGAAAGGATCATGGAAAATGACTAAGGGTTCAAGGCTGATTGTGAAAGGCACAAAGAAGGGAACTCTCTATTGCTTGCATGGAAAGGCCTTATCAGGCAAGTTTATTACATTGGTTGAAGTTCACTCCCATATGGAGTTGTGGCATAAGAGACTTGGCCATATGAGCCCAAAGGGTCTCACTAGGCTTTGTAGCTTAAAGAAGCTTGATGCTAAAGGCACAAAGCTTGATTTTTGTAATGAATGTCAATATGGAAAGCAAGTGAAACGTTCCTTTTACTCTAGTGTGTCTCGTAAGTCTTGTGTACTTGATCTTGTTCATTCCGATGTATGTAGCATGCCCACCAAATCTATGGGGGGTGCTTTGTATTTCATTTCCTTTGTTGATGATTTCTCTAGAAAAATTTGGGTTGATTCCTTAAATCAAAGGATGAAGCATTTGCTGCGTTTAAGCGTTTTCATGCATTTGTGACCACCCAAACAGGTAGAAAGCTGAAATGCTTGCGTACGGACAATGGTGGTGAGTTCAGAAGTGCTGAATTTAAGAAATTTTGTGAAAATTTGGGCATTAAGAGGGAGCTTACTGTTCCATACAGCCCCTCTTATAATGGTGTGGCTGAACTTTACAATAGGACACTTTGTGAGAGGGTGAGATGCATGCTGTCCACAGCTAATCTCCCTCATGGATTTTGGGGAGAGGCACTCAAAACTACAGTACATGTGTGCAATAGATCCCCTCACATGTCTTTAAAAGGTGACATCCCTGAAGAGGTTTGGTCTGGCAAACCTGCTTCATATGATCACTTACGTGTCTTTGGCTGCAAGGCGTTTGTGCATATAAGGCCTGAGCTGAGAAACAAACTTGATGCTAAGTTCATTAAAGGCCTCTTCATGGGATATGGTGAAGAAGGTGAAATGGGCTACAGGATTTGGATACCTCGGCTCCGAAGGTCGTACGCAGCCAGGATGTTGTTTTTAACGAGGCAAGGCTGCTTCAAAACAATTGTGCCTCAAAAGATGACCATAAAAGGGTAAGATTTCAGCATGACCAGCCACTTGTTAGGCCCAATTTTGACCCTCAGGATGCACCACAAAGGACTGAAAATGTTGACGATCCAGTGGTTTTTGAGCCAAAAGATGTTGGACAGCAAAATGAGGCTCCTGAAGGGCATATGCAGCCGAATAATAATGCTGAAAATGGTGCTGGAAACAATGGACAGCAGCCTAATAATAATGATTTGTTCATACCACCTGATGTAGACCCATTGCCTGACAATGTGGATCATTGGGTGAGAAGATCTACTCGTCTTAGAAGGAATGTGAGTAGATTTGATCCTTCATTGCATTACATTTTGTTGACAGATGAAGGTGAGCATCTCACATACAAAGAGGCAAAGGCATGTGAACACATCCATAATTATGGCATGTTCTGTATGTACATGCATAGATTGGATTGCATACATCAAATGTTGATCATTGTTTGATTTCTAAAAGTATGGATCAAAAGGCAATAAATTTACTTTTTTGATTGTTTGCAGGAAAGAGGATTGTGGAAACTATATGGCTATGCAACACAGAGAATGGTTGCTAGCAAATGCTTTTATGTTTTTGCATGTTATGGAGTCCATATATAAGTTTATGGCATGCATGCCATGGGCCTGTCAAGCCCTATGTTGTTGGGTGGCCTGTGTGCCATCGAGCTTATGGTAAAATTTTTTGGGATTCATTTCCTTGGGGAAATGTTATCGAAATTTTTCCCACCGCATGGCCTTATATACGCACTTGCCTTTAGGTAAGAATGTTATGGCATAGTAACATGCCTGTCTGCAAACATCAATAAGTTTTAGGCATGCTTATAAGCATGTATTTGATGGACTTAGGACCATCATAGTAGTATACATAAGGCAACTTCAGTAGTAACAGGATCCCTACACACAATCCTTATGGATTTAGACCATAGGATTGCTAAGGGAAGGAGCTACACCTTCACCATTAGTAATGTGCACAAGCAATCCTATAGGTTATAGGAAGTTGCATAAGAGGCACGGGAGATACATTTTGATAGGGTCTCACAGGATGATTAGGAGACTATGGGGTATTATTAGGAATACCCAAAGAGTGACTAGTTTCACTGATACACCTCACTTGAGAAAGTAGTGAAGCATTTTTGCTACACTACTAAGGAAACCAGTTAGATGGGATCACAAAGATGGGTTTCATGAAACAACATCGACGGATGCTTATGTGATTCGAGTGATGGTTAGGAAGGCCATAGGTCTGGCACTAGCTCTATGGTATAGATCATAGATTCCATAATCAAGAATAGTTGGGGTACCCAATACATACATAGGTATCTTGGGATCTACAGAGAGGTACCTAGACTTAGTCTTTGTACCTAGGAACAAGTTGGTTTGGAACAGAAAGGGATATCCATTGTCACATTACTGACTAGAACCAAACTAACTAGTTCGAGGATATGGGACTCTCTTGAGTCCACCTACATGATTTTAGGATATGGGATTCATTAGAGTCCACCTATATATTTCATTACATATATATGGAATATATATTCGGTTTAGTGTAGGTATGACACCGTGAATTGGAAGAAAGTTCCACTGGTATGGGACGGTGGAAACGACTTCCCTTTGAGGACTCTTCTTCTATGGCCAAGAAGAAAAGGACACATCATTCATTGTGTCATGTCTCACTAGATCGCAGGAGACCTCTTAGTAGAAATCTCCTTAGGATTAGCAGTTATCGTTCATTGTTTAGGGAAGATTTATTCTTCCAGTAGAGAATGTGACAGGTGATTTTATCACCATTGGTATCACATACTCATTTTGAGTTTTTCAGGAAGGATTTTCCATCAGTTTGATTGGATCATATAGATCCATGCACAGAGTATTGTTTGCAGAAATAGCTCTTTAGTATGGATACACATGTGTTTATGGTATCATATCATATCATTGCTGACCATTTTAGCAGAGGGCTTTGACCCTTGATAGGAATTTATTTTCTCCACTCTTCACTACATACACCTTCATTAGTTAAGGGAGATTTGTTCTCCATCTTCATAGGAATATGTGTAATGAGGGATTATGCATTAGTTATGGAAGAGAGGACTAAATAAATTCATGAGTAAGGAAAGCAGAAAGTGGGAATCAGTTCAAAGATCCATGAGAGATCTTACTTTAGTTCAATGGTCTCACTGTAGCTCCTGTTCTTTGAGAGAGAAACAAGGAAAGGAAAACATTATTTCTTCATAGGAGAAGAATAGAGTATGTTTTCCTTTAGATAGAAGAGGTGTTTGGGAAACATCTCTTAGTCTTTATTTCAGAAGGAATTCAGTTACTCTACTTTTCAGTGTAATTTTCCTTCACATGGGAGTCTCTTTCTCCACTAGTTTTGAAGGAAAACATGGAGAACTTATGTACATGTTCTTAGTTATGAGTAGAGTAATTGGATTCAAAAGAATCTCTTTCAAAGGGAAAGGGATAGTGGAATAGGTTCCACTGCTAGAGCTCTTTTCCTTAGAAGAGATTGAAGAGAGAGAGAGTTTCACTTTCTCACTTTTAGGTTGTCTAGATAGAAGTGGCACTCTTCTATCAAAGGCAAGAGGGAGATCAGTTAATCATGATGGTTAGATTGAGTCTCACTTGTAAACTCTAGAGAGAAGCAGTTATGATGTTTCAGTGATGGTCCTTAACTAGATGAGATGATCTAGTTATTGACATTAGTGAGACTGGAATTAGATGGTTGATACCTCTCTTAAGAGTTTCTAGGAGATAGGGATATATCTAACCTATTGGGGTACCAAACTCTTAGTTGATGTTACATCATGAGTATGATGTGTGAGCATCAATTAGGAGGATGGGTACTTAGGGATTATCTGAATCTCAAAGGGAACGCTTTCTCATTCATATGGCAAACTAAAGGGAAGAGAATATTTTAGAGTTTGCATTAGTGCCAATAGATGCTCTTCCAATAGAACTTAGTCCAAAGGTAATGGATAACAAACCACAAACTTCTTGGTTGGTGAAATGTAGAGATTGCATTTTACTACCAAGAAATTCTTATGTATGAGCTAGATGATGGAATTGCATATTCACAAGGTAGTTTAGAAGAAACTATTACTTGTGAGCACACTCAAGGGTAGGAAGACCTAGAGTGTTATGAGGGCAATCTGTCATTTAGTCTTAGATGGGTTTGGAATCATTTGTTATGGGACTTTGTTCTATATTTTAGAGGATTATATGGTTTATTATCTCCATTGTGATACGGTCAAGCTTATAAGTTTGATACTTTACACTTGCTTTTCGCATTATTGCTCCATAGAGGATACATCATATGGACTTAGGTCATTTGGATGATGGTGTATGTTACGGGAGTGATAATTTGGAAAGTGGAGTGTATATGGGAGATAGTAAGCACCACTTAGATGGTTTCCCATCTTTGAGATGATCTCATATGAGACTTCTTAGGGGGAAGGATATGGGGAAACAACACACAGAGATGACCATGTACATAGAGTACATGGGGTTCAGGGGAGTCCGAGCACTTTCTTCTACCATTACGGACATTTCATTTACATTTTCGAGGACGAAAATGCTTTCGAGGGGAAGGGAATGTCATATGATATTCATTGGGATATGATATTCATCACATGGGTATTTATATCACTTGGTAGAAGAGCTAAGGAGAGGTCTCATAAAAGAGGAGTCTTTTGGGATTATAGACTACCACTTCTCTTCATATAGAGTGTGGCTCGGGCGTGGCTGGGAGGAGAACACAATCATCCCTCTGTGTGTGACGATGACGGAGAGTAGCTTACACAAAAGGAAAGTCTCGCGATCTCAGAGACATATTAGTTTTGGAGCTCTCAAAAGTATCAAAGATAGAGGTATGGTTGAGAGTTTACCCTCATTCGAGCTACCAGATGATTCAGATATATGTGAAGGTTGTCTTGGAAGATAAGATGCATAGACTACCTTTCAAGAAACATGGTCATATTACAACTACCAGGAAATTGCAGATTATTCATTCAGATGTGAATGGACCTATGAGAGCATACTCTGTTAAGGGTTTCGGGTATTTTGTGCTATTCGTTGATGATTTTACGAGATACTCATGGATCTATGGTCTTAAGTTGAAGTCAGAAGTCTTTCCTATGTTCAAGAAATTTGTAGCTATGGTTGAAAATGAAAATCACAAAACTATCCATATTCTTAGAAGTGATAGAGGTGGAGAAACTTGTCAAATGAGTTCCAAACATTTCTTGATGAGAAAGGTATTACTCAATACCTTACTATTGCTTATACGCCTCAACAAAATGGTGTTGAAGAAAGAAAGAATAGAGTACTTGTTGAGATGATGCGGAGCATGATGGTGTCCAAGAAGCTTTCACCAAAATTCTGGTTTGATGCAGTACATACAGCTAATCACAGGTCATCTACAAAAGCTTTAAAGATAATCACACCTTATGAAGCTTATTATGGTAGAAAACCTAATGTGAGTTCCTTCAGAGTATTCGGATCTCTTTCTTATGTACATCTTGAGAAAAAGGATTGAGGCGAAGTTCAAACTAGATGCAAAGGCAAAGAAAGCTGTTTTTATTGGATATCCTGTTGAGATAAAAGGGTATAGGTTTTATGTTCCAGAGACAGGTGAAGTTATTCTATCATGTCTTATATTGCTGAAAATAAGGTTTATGATAAAGAAGCAAAAATTCCAGAGTTCATTAGTGAAAATGACTATGGATTTTTTAGAAGGAATTTGGATGTATATGTTCAATTATATCAGGAGGGAGTTAAAATTCCTAGGATTCAAGAAAGAGTTGAAAAAAGAGGAATTTCACAACCTTCTATAGAGTAAGTTCCACATGAGACTTTGATTCCACAGTCCTAGTACATCATAAGGACAAGTTCAAGAACCTGTGGAAGCTGAAGGATCAGAAAGAGCTTCACCACTATTTAAGGATATACCTACTTGGTTATATCAGACTTGGAAAGATAGTGGTATAAAGACTTTTACTAGAAGAACAAGGAGTCAGACTAGACAACAACAACAACAACAAAAAGATCATGTAAGTTTTGCTGAAGGCTTTGAGATTCATGATATTTTGGCACTTACGATAGTTGAAGATGAACCTGCATGTGTTAAAGATGCACTTAACATTCCTATTTGGAGAAAAGCTATGCAAGAAGAGATTGATTCTATTCATAAGAATCAAACTTGGTAGCTATATGAGTTACCAGAAGGAAAGAAAGCTATAGGTGTAAAATGGATCTTCAAAATCAAAAGGAAAGCAGATGGTACTATTGACAAGTATAAGGCCATATTAGTTGTCAAAGGATATGCACAACAAAAATGTATTGATTATGATGAGACATTCGCTCCTACGTCTAGGATGACTGTTATTAGGTCAATACTTGCTTTAGCAGCACATTTTTGTTGGCATATATATCAACTTGACATAAAGACTGCTTTTCTAAATGGTGATTTACATGAGGATGTGTATATTCAGAAGCCAGAAGGTTTTGAAGAGAAAGGTAAAGAACATTTGGTATGTAAGCTTATAAAAGCTTTGTATGGTTTAAAACATGCACCTAGAGCATGGTATGAAAAGATACACACATATCTTTTATCCATTGATTTCCATAACTCAACTGCAGCACCAACTCTTTATGTCAAAGCTGAACCAGGTATGATGATTATAACAATCATTTATGTGGATGATATTATAATCATAGTTCCTAGAGACGAAGATTTGCATATGTTCAAAGAACAATTAAAGCAAACATTTGATGTGAATGATTTGGGAATCTTACATTATTATCTTGGGATTCAGTTTCCGTTTAAAGATGAGTGTATCTATATGACACAGCACAAGTACATTGAGAAACTTTTGGAGAGGTTTCAGATGAGTGATTCTAAACCTATGCAAACACATATGGATCAGAATGCGTCTTTATAGATGGTAGCAGATGCAGAGTCATTTGATGCTACTTTATATAGTCAAGCAGTTGGATGTGTGATATATCTTTGTAATACACGTCCTGATATACAGTTTGCAGTTTCTCATGTATCAGGGTTCATGCAAAATCCGACAGTGTTACATTGGAAAGCAATAAAGCGGATCTTTCGATATTTGAAGGGAACTTCAAAGTATGCTATGGTATTTTCGAAATCTACACATTTGTTATTAAAAGGATTTTTAGATGGTGATAGAGACACAAGAAGAAGTACTAATGGATTTTGTTTTTATCTAGAAGATTGTCTTATCTCATTGCTTTCGAAGAGACAACCCACTATTGCAACTTTATCATGTGAAGCTGAATATCGTGTAGCATTTACAGCTACTCTAGAGTCAGTTTGGTTGCAAAAGATTTTCAGTTATCTAGATGTGAGAGTACATGAACCCATTCAGATATTTTCAGATAGCTCGAGTGCAATAGCTATAGCAAAGAATACAGAACATCATGCAAGGACGAAGCATATAGAGGTACACTACCACTATATTTGAGAGTAGATAGCAAAGAAGCACATTGATTCCTTCTAGTGAGAATGTTGAAGATATATTTACCAAAGCATTGACGAGAGATAATCATGAGAAGATGTGCACGTTAGTGAAGCTTGTACCAATATGACATTGAAAGAGGAATTGTTGGAAGCCAATGTACATATGGTCCACATTCGAGCAATTCTACATTTTGGACTTAGCATTTTTTGTACAGTTTGGGTAAAACTTTTTAGGCTAGATAGATAGAGCTTGGCAAGAGCTATCTAGTTCATTTCTTCATCAGAGATGAGAACAGGGAGAAAAACCAAACCCTAATTTAACTCAAAATGGAGGAAAAGCATTTTATGGAGGTCCAAACTTAAAAAGCTAGATCATATTGTCAAATCATCTGTCGCATAGAGGACGATATTCTTGCTTTCAGGAATGAGACACATCACTTTGGTAGACCGACAGCAAAGCTCCGAGAGACTCAGATCCAACCTCTCTCATGGTGGGAGAAATATGGTGCATGTGCACCTACATTGGTAATTTTCTTATTTACTTTGATTTTATTATTTACTAATTATTGCTTCTAAAGATTATGTTTTTGCTCATTTAATATCATTATGTGTTTGCTTAACAGAAACGTATTGCTCTTCGAGTTCTCTCTCAAGATTGTAGCTTTGGATCTTGTGAGAGAAATTGGAGTACATGGGCTCTTTTTCACACAAAAAAGAGAAATAAACTTACGAGAGCCCAACTTGAGAGACTTGTCTTCTGCAATGCAAACTTGAAGCTTTTAGAGAGACTTTCAACATCTCCGGATCCCATACAGAGAGATGTTGATAAGCTTGATATTGAGAAGGTGTAGCACATTCCAGAGATTCCTCAGGAGGGTAGAGATCTTTACACTTTGCTCTATGAGGAGTCGATTCAGCCCGCACATGATACACACTCACGACGCCATGGTGATAGGAGGAGGCATGCAGATGAGCCTATACTAGAGATATGTTATCTTCTAGTAGTGAGGAGGATATAGAGAGTGATGATGGATCCCAGGATTCTATTGATGTAGAATCTGAGTGATGTACTTTGTTTATGGAACATCTTTCATGATGATATGTATTTGACACTTCATTTTTTTATCTATGATGTATCATTTTGGCTTGGAATTTTGGATTCTGGAAGTATGTATAGATAATACAAGTCTTTATAAATTGTGAGGAGACAAATGTTTGATTAATAATGTGCATATGCCATAGTTGAACTTAATAATGTAAGAAATTTGAATGTTCAATGCATGTATGTATGAGTATATCATGTATGAGTAGTGAGTGTATGCAATGTGTGTGTGTGTCTATCTATCTATCTATCTATTTATCCATCTCTCTCTCTCTCTCTCTCTCTCTATATATATATATATATATATATATATATATATATATATATATATATATATATATATATATATATGTGTGTGTGTGTGTGTGTGTGTGTGTGTGTGTTTTTAACCGTTTCCCCCGTTTCCCATTTCCTTCCGTTTCCAAAATTTTGGAAACTCCGAAACTCCATTTCCGACCGGTCTGAACCGACCGTTTCCAACCGTGCTGGGCACTATGTAGTATGGTCTTCATGCAATTCTTCTGTAAAGTATTTTCATACTTCCAAAAGTATTTGATTGCTAACAGATCATCAACTTTATACTCCACACTGATAAATAAACATTTGTAATAAATAAACATTTGACTGAACTGTCTAATTCTCAATCTCTACTCATCTAGATTAAGTGTGTATGTCATATGTCAAATGTTAGAAGATGCTTTGAAACCATATGTTGGTGGTCTCGGAGCTCTGATACCAAATGTTGGAAATTAGGTAGGCCCATAACTAATTCCACAGGTCCCACCGGTCCAGGATCTACAACACAGATTCCAGCATCTTCCAAAAGTGACAAACATGAACATATAACACTTAATCATACAACGATGAGACAAAGATAGAGAGAGATTAGACAACATGTGTAAAGTGTTACGTAAGCCAAAGCTTACCCACACCATTATATATACAAATGTCAATTTACAATGTGGGAGTCAAAACCTAAACCACTCTATGTGAACAGAAATAGATGGAAGAGTGTATGTACAAAATTTACAAGAATATTCAGATGTAGGGACAAAAATCTGAATATGTATGAAATGTATGACCTGATAGGTTGTAGAAGAGTATTTATGAGTGACGGAAAGAGGAAAGATCAGTTTGAAACTGATATTCAGCAAACCCTAATCTGAATTTAGGCTATGGAGGATGCTAAAGTAACAAAACATTCCTTTCTCTTGCCAAATACGGAGTATTACTAAGATCAAATCCTAGAAGTAACAAAAAGTTTCATACCTGTGCTTGAAGGGGTTTCTCCCCTTCTCATTAGGCTTCAATTTGCCCCAACATGGTGTGCATGTGACCACATCCAATAGATAATGGGCCTCTAATCTCTAGCAAATAGGGAGAGAAACTCCCCTTCTTCTCTTTCCTCGACGATGAAAATAAAAAAGGTGAATCTCTGTTGGCTTCGTTGAGCAAAAGCTTTTTATGTGTGTGCATCATTGAATGGGATAAGATAAAAGAAGCGCTCCTTCTGTAGAATACGCAAAAAACCATAGTACATAGGGAGCATAAACACAGACTTCTTGGGTGTTACAAATGCGGTTGAACTCACCGTCGTCGCCCAGCCATGCCCGAGCTCTCTTTCTCTACATCGTGAGTTCCCCCTTCTAAAAGGCTCACATGAGAGTCCTAATAGACTCTCCTCTCAAGTCCTCTACCAAGTAGGGTTAGATGCCTCAAATGATGCCATGTGGTAAATGTGCCATCTCATTTAAGAAGTTGTGCATCCATGATGTGACATTTATTGACGACGGAGACCAAGACAACAGGCATGGTTTAGATCCATGTTTGGTGGATAGAGGAGTTCATCATTATTTGTGACACTGTCAACGCACAATCTATATTTTTTTATAGTGAGCCATGAGCTTTTTGATGGACTTATGCCAAGGACCACATAGGTTGAGTGCATTGGAGGTTGTGAGCTTTTAGGACTTTGTCTAGTGCACAAGATCAGATACTGGTTGAGGATATACCTATGTTGACAAAACCTCCGGTAGCAATATGTTGAGGTGGGCTTTTTGAGATACATTTTTGGAGAATATTACCTATATGGTGATTATCCCTCGGGTTGTATGAGTACTCTCTTTGGTTCCATAAAGGTCTCAAACTATGTAACATCTCTCTCTCTCTCAATTGGAACTTCCTAATGATTGCCATGGTGGTGCATCCAGGTTGTGCATGTGCTTTACGTGGTGCACCCAAGATGTACATTTGCTTTACGACATTATTTACACATTATTTTGTTTGATTATGGAACATGTATGCATCTCATTGCATTTGTTTTCTCTTTAATATATTGTTGATCAAGAGACCATATTATATCGTCATTTTGGCATAGCATGGATGCTCTCTACCAGATGTTCAATAGGCTTTGGGTAACCACTGTTAGGTAGACTTAGGATGATTATGTGAAACAAAACATATGTTGTGGAACTTCCAAGCTAGAACATCCTAAGAATGGGGTCTAGGTGGAGTAGTGCAGTGCTATTGGATGCACTGATCATTCACGTGTTGGTGGACACCCTTTTGGATGAGCCATGTCTTAAGGCATGACCATTGAAGACAATGATTGCTTGTCGGTACCTTCTTTTTATTGACGGAGGAGACCAAGACAACACACATGGTTTAGATCCATGTTTGATGGAAACCTCCGGTAGCAATATGTTGAGGTGGGCTTTTTGAGATACATTTTAGGAGAATATTACCTATATGACGACTATCCCTCGGGTTGTATGAGTACTCTCTTTGGTTCCATAAAGGTCTCGACTATGTAACATCTCTCTCTCTCTCCCTCTCGTTCTGAACTCCCTAATGATTGCCATACTTGTATCAGGTAGTTTGTTAAGGAGGTGATGAGTAGCAATACAACCATGAGACTTCGGATACCTTTATGACTATGAGAGAAAGATGGTTTGGAAGTATTTCACTACCATGGACTACTTTCAAGATAGTTCAAGGTAGATATGGGTAAGATAGGTCAAGGTAGATATGGGTCAGATGCGATTATGTCGACATCTATGACATGTCCCTTTATGTATCATACCTTGATCCTAATGAGCAGTTATTCTCCCATGATTGTAGGATGGGTTGTATGCGTGAGAGCTCTGGTACTTCATGTTATGGGAATAGCTTCATCGGTCGCCAGTGATGAGGAGGGAGACTCAAAATTGGTGTGCGGACTCCTCCTGTGAGCCGACGCTCTTTGTGGGTTTGGCGTTCCTTTGTCGGGAACACGTCGGGTAGGCAGTTTAGATTGGTGAGGAATTCGTTCCAAGTCCGCATACTCAGTGTCGTGACCGGGGCATTGGGTATCTCATCGCACTGATTCCTTGGGTCAGTTGACCACAATCTTCGGGTTGCAAGGTCACGTATAAGTCTTCTCCGGAAGATGAAGCGGCGGATGGATTCTGCCTTCTGAGCGGGTTAGCCTCCTTTGGTCCCCATCCCAGACTCAGAAAATCAAAAAAATTCTTTACGAGATGTTTGTTGGTACACATAGTGCCATGCCTTTGAGGACAGGCCCAAGGATTGTGCATATGTTTGTGACCCTTTGTATGAGGAGTCCATACACATGCATGAGTTGCCATGTCAATTGACGCTTGGCTCGCATGCAATGGGAACCTTCATTTGAAGGTATTTATCATGCCCTCTCTTGGGGTAGGGTGATCATGGATGGCATAGCCATCACAACACATATGTAGACACAATAGAGATGGAGCCAAACTTGGTGAAGGATGTTGCCCATGTTGGTAGCCCTCTTGGTACTTCACCTATGCGGGTAGCTCTCTATACTTGACATATTTCTCCTTTATATGGTCAGATTGGGTGAGTAAGCTTCCTTACTTGTGGCTTGTTCTTGGTGGTACTTCCCATTGGCTAGTGACTTTGCATTGAGGGATCCACTGAGTAGCTTATACGTTTCCATTCGATTTAGAGGAGGCGTTTTAATGTCTACTTGGTTTTTTGTAGGGATGCAGAAATTACAAGGAGGGAGAGGGGAGCATGAAGTTGACCTTGCGCTTTGTTGTCTTCTCAAAAAACAACCTAGCACTAAATTGTCTTCAAGTTTTCCTCCTCTGTTAGCATTGTGGTCCCAAGAGTGGTGGGGTGGGGAGCACCTTAGGGTAACCTGAGATTCTGAGAGGTTCTGAAACTGATAGGAAATTGACGTGTGCAAGGAGTTATCTTCCAAGGGCAATGGTCCTTGATGGATCACAGGGAAGGTAACTAGGGTGTCCTATGAGCTAGATTTTGATCAACGAATCACGATTCTTGTATTGCACATAAGCTGCTTTGAGTAGTGGCTTATGCAACATGATTTAGTGATGCGTCATGAGGAGTTCTGGATGCTTAGAGGACTCCAAGGTTAACCAGCAAGCTTGATTGCCCTTGAGGGGTTATGATGAATGTATTGCACACGATCCGCTTGAAGAATTGGGAGCTTGATTGGCCACGAGGGTCACAATGCTTGTATTGAACACGAGTCGTTGCGAGAAGTGGCTTAGGAATGATGATTTGGTTATACCTTAAGAGGAGATCGAGATCTCGGAGGATTTACATGTGATATTGCACTACAACTTGTGATGGTTCTAGACATATGTCTAAGAAGCTTAGCGAAGCTTCTTGTTGAGTTCATTGATTGGGTGGGAGCATGACCGTGAGTCTATACAAATTGGGAGTCAGTTGAGACGTTGAAGAATTGGTTATTCTGTCTCAACATCCAATTGGATGAGGTACATGTCTTCTGTAGATGCCAAAATGAGAGAGATGATTGTCTGCATAGGGTTTTCAAACAACAACAAGTATTTAGCTCAGTGAGATCTTCATAGGAGACAAGGAGATGGAACTGAATTTTAAGTTTGGTTCCTATGCAGTGAATTCATTTCTCATGGCATGGGTCTTTAGCACTTCTTGTCGTCCACCAGCATGCCTTTTTGTAGCAGAATAACCATTGACAATCTGTCAACATGTCATTAGCCATTGATGGACCATACTTTTCTGGAGGACATGAAATCTTAACTGAACTGAAATATGTCCTCGTGCATAGTGTGTTGGCTTGTTAAGTTGAGGTGCTGGTACACATTGAAGGTGTGTAAATACTGGCATTGTCTGGCTGAATAATCTCATTTTGTTGATCAGTCTTATAGAAGATGTGAAATCTGAGATAGTTGAACTAGCATATAGTCTGGCCATTAAACTAGCATATAGTCTGGCTAAATAATTGATTCATTGGTTAAGGTGTTGTACTTGTACATTACAAAGGCAGGGTAAATACTGGCATTTTGAGGGTTAATCCTTTTATTACCTGCTTGAAAGGTTCATAACATTTCGTCTTTGGTATAATGTGTTTTATTTGCATTAAGATGATAATGGCTTGGAACTTGTATTTGTCTAATCTACAAGTGTACACATTTGTGAAGTTGATATCAAACAGTTTGCTAAAATGATTCATTTTAGAATAAGTGATTTGAAATATTATCAGGCAATATGCAGGATATGGAGGTTGATAACAAGCTAATACGTAAATGAAACAAACTTCAAAGCAGTAATTCTATGGTGATGGAAAATTTGATGTTTTCATGCTCATGTTTGAATAAAGTGTTCATGTTCATCTATCTGCGAGTGCAGGCATTCATTTTTGAGAAGGGAAAGATGGTCCTTCTCATCTGCATAATATTTTTTTATGACATTAAGGTTCCATTTCTCATATCCAATTTTGTTGGTGTCCTTATCTTTTTGTCAGGAGTAAGCTGCAATGTGAGAGGTCCATCAATGTACACAGCTGGCTTGTTGGGGCTTGCTGGAGGAGTCATGTATGCATATCAAAATTCAGCTTTCCGTCTGATGGGTCATTATCCCAATCAAGAGGACATTCCAAAGTATAAGAAGCAGAAATCTTAAGAAAAATGAATCAGTGCTTCTTTTTAAGCATATAAGCTTATTTCTTTTCAGAGTTCTCCATTCGGTTAATCTGAAATGTCTGCTCATGGAGGAGTTTTCGCATGTCTGCTTCTCACCTTTATATGTTTTGAATAATTATCCGAAGGATATTTCTGATTTTCTTATCTGGTAGTCAATTTGGACATGTACTTACCTTTTCTTATTTGATAGTCATTTTGATCACAACAGCCTCAATTCATCAAGCTTTCGAGGTGTTCAACGTCTTGTCTGCATGTGGCATGTTCTTGTTGTCTGTAGCTGTGAATCCACTATTGGTGATTATGTGTTTATTGTATATGGTCAATACTATGCATGAGGGAGCTGATGGTCATATATCTCCTGGTTCTTTTGCTCTTTCTCATTTGATACTCAATTTGGTGATGACAGAACTCAGTTTGTTGAGATTTCAAGTTCACACTCCTGTGCGTGGCATGCACGAGGGCATGTATTCATCTCTAGCGCTACACCTACTATTGGGCACTGATGATATTAGTGGGTATCTTTGTAGCATTTGGTCAATACTATGTATGTTGGAGTTGATGGTTATATAGTCGTGAGGCCGACTGACAGGAGCTCATGATTGCATTCTTTGTTGCGTGATGGGTCTTACCTTGGTTAATCTAAGTATGTGTACTGATCTTAGCATGAGAGCAGTATTCATTGCTAGTTCTACACCTACTATTGGGGACTGATGATAAACTGATGATAGTATTGGGGAGTTTTGTAGCATTTGGTCAATGCGATGCATATTGGAGCTGATGGTAGTATAGTCTTGTGGTCAAGTGTCATGAGCTTATGACTGCGTTTATCGTTGTGTGATGGGTCTTACCTTGTTTAATCCGAGTATGTGTACTGATCCTACTAGAGATCAGGTTTGCTAATTTTTTCTTGTGAAGGGTGCTGATGATTGTGTTGTTTCTGCTTTGCACACAAAAATAGAGGATTACTGATCTCGTTTTGTACACTGAGATTAGACATCTTCCTATGCATTTTGGTCCCTAATAGTCCAACTATTGTTTCAATTTGGTTATTTTTATATCTCTTTTTTTGGGTTAATATACGATCTTTGACTAGCTTTTGGAACTTTAAATTATTGTAATTAGTATTTTAACAAGAACTTTAAAATTCTATAACAGAGCACAAAATGAGGAGGGAGAAATACAAAGGAGGTTGACTCTTGCCGCTGGGTGGGGATCCATCTTAATTTCATTTTGTTTCCATGGAAAACAAAATCCTGGGGGTATGCCTGAATGGAGAGTTACTTTTAGAGTTCCATTTTTTAGAAGAAGGTCAAGGAACTCTCAAGGGAGGGGTACATGCAGTTGTTGCTGAAGTTAAAAAAGTCTTTCTAGAGATGGAGGTCGTTGGAGCAAAGTTCCCTCCTGACAGAATCCACATCCAATATCTGAATGATGACCAATGTTGAACACCAACGGGAGTCTCTTTGTACAATCTCCTAAGGCCATACCCATTCCACTAAGTTTGCTCTCTCTCTCTCTCTCTCTCTCTCTCTCTCTCTCTCTCTCTCTCTCGCGTTGGGGATAAAGGCCCCAAGGACTCTCCTTTTGTATATTTTGACCCTTCCATGTGAAAGCTCTCTTCGAGAGCTTTCCAGACATATTTTTGTTATATTTTTTGGACCCAAATTGGGGAGTTATAGGCATTTACATTATTTTTATGACTTTTGGTCATTGGCCATTTGTGAACATGTCCAAATGACCTAAAAGTCACTTATCAATAAGACTTGGTCCCAAATCTCTCATAACTTGATTGGGACTTCTTCAACTTCAGCTTCTCCATCTTCTTCTCCAAATTTTTGCGCAGGTTTCTCTCTCTACTTTCTCTCTCCTCACGCCGCAGCCCACTCCCTTGGCATTTGGAGCAACTGAGTACACCACGACATAGCTCTCCGCGGCCTCTTTCATCTCTCTCTCACTCACACACACATGCAAACCGCATGAGAATATATATATATATATATATATATATATATATATATATATATATATACATACATACATACATACATACATACATACATACATACATACATACATACATACATACATACATACATACATACATACATACATACATACATACATACATACATACAAGAATTCTCACTTCATTTCATTGAGAAAAATAATGTACAAGAATGTGAGGTGGGAGGCTCATCTCGCTATTCCGGGGACCTACAAAAATCTAACCAAACGAGTACAGCTATATACACACACACATACATATACATATATATATTTACACACTGCGACAAAGTTGCTCAAAGTGCTTTTCTACTTCAGCCTATGTTAAGCTGAAGGTGTTTTCTTGCATTTGGGAGAATTTCATCGCGAAAAACCACCTTTTCTCGTGATGAAAGTGCTGCTTTTGGAGGATTACTTCAGCCCGGAGCAAGGCTTAAGCAAATTTTGTGCTTTTTAGAGAGTTTTATCGCGAAGAATCTCTTCTATTCTTCCTTTTGTATCCCTACAGGCCATTTTCAGCATCCACATTGCTGATTTTTTCATCTATAGGTCTTTTGTGGCAGAAATTCTCTCTCATTTCAAGTGGGAGGACATGTTCAAAGATAGAGGAAGTGCATACTTGCTGGAAACTTATTACAGGTCTTTTCTCTGATTTTACAGTTCATATTGCCCCGAAAATTGGGGCTTTTGTGAAAACAAGCACCCATTGGCTTGGTTTTGCATCTATGTATTCCTTTTGTGGTTGAAAAACAACAAATTTGTTGTTTTTGATGCAATTACAGCTTGCTAGAATTTTTTGAAATTTTTTGCAAAAAATTTCAGAAATTTATTTTTGCAAGTTTTGAACAATTTTTGGGCTTAATTTCTCAGCTATAGTCTCGTAAGGTAACTGCGCACAGGACAACAGGTGAATTTTACTTTTTTTGGTGAAATTTTGAAGCTCTTAGTGTGCAAACATGGCCTCTACCTCTTCTAATGTCAAAAGCTTGTTTGAGATCCAGAGATTTGAAGGTAATGGTTTCGATTTGTGGAAAGAGAGAATGTTGGGCATCCTCTTTCTTAAAGATTGTGAAGGGGCTCTTGAGGAAGTCAAGCCTGAAGATACGACAGATGCAGCATGGATGAACCTAAACAAGAAGGCCATCACTTACATCAAGATGGCTGTATCAGATGAAATCTTAGTGGATTTGAAAGGCCTTACAACTGCTTTTGAGGTATGGGAGAAGAAGCTGAAAGCCACTTATGAAAATACCACGCGTGTAAATCAAGTGCATCTTATGCGTAAGCTAGTGTGTATGCAGCTTGATGAGTCAAAAAGTGCGACTGAGCACTTATCTTCGTTTACAACTACTCTTTCACAATTGCATGACTTTGGATTACCTCCATTTGATGATAAGCTTAAGGCCATCTTCTTGTTGATGACCTTACCTGATTCATAGGAAACATTGGTTGTTTCCCTTTCGAATAGCCTCAGTCTTACCTTTGATGGTGTAAGGGGTTCTATTTTGAATGAGGAAATCAAGAGCAAAGCTAGTGGAGAGTGCAGTGGTTCAGCCAATGTGGCATGAGGAAGAACAGAAAAGAAAAGTGGAAATGTACAGAGGAACAGGAGCAAACGCAAAGGCAAGGCTAAAGTGACTTGTTATCAATGTGGTAGGAAAGGTCACAAGAAGCCGGATTGCAGATACTACAAAGCTGA
>CM035434.1:92714050-92844050 GCA_020310875.1 Ceratopteris richardii
GCAGCGTTTTGTGCCTTGTAGATGCAAAGAACTCAATTGTGAAGGGTGAGCATTCTCCCTCTAGAATAACTTCCTACAAGAACCTTCAGGTCCTTCATTCTTTACCTAGAGAGGCAATCAGTGGGTAAAGTTGAAATTATTAGCAATATCCTCCTCAGAAATAAGAGCACTGAAGTCTGTCCAATATCTGTTGCCTGTGTTAAAACATTTACAAGCTACGATGCTAGGGTGACTCTAATCAAAATAATAGATCCATCTCATCCATATGGAATCCTGCAAACAGAACTATTATTAAGATAGATATTGGAAGTCTGAGTTAACCCTTTTAATTTCAATCTGACAGTCAATGGGCTTCAAGCTGGCTGAATAGGAAAACTGAATGGCTGAATTCCAAAAGGACGGATTCTGCCAGTTGCAATGGCTGGTGATAAAACTTTGGATTCTAAATATTTTTCCATCTTCAATGCAAAATGCTTAATCATGGAACAGCTTATCAAGATATCAAAAGTTACGAGCATGCTCTGCCTGGATCAGAGATAAAGAGCAGCCATCTCAATGCTTATTTGAATACTCTCTCATGGATGAGTTTTTTTACTAGAAAAAATATTGAGTAGTAGAGAGTTGAACCTCACAGATTACATGGTCGTGAATTGCTGCAAATTTTTCCACAGACCATCAGCTGACTTATTTACTTTGCTTTTTTGGTGACACCTTTATTTTAGGTTGATAAGGGGCTACTGAGCATTTCAAAAATCTTATAGAAGAGATTCAACTTATGTGGTTTAAATTGGGAAGAATGCTACGTGGACGTTGCATTAGTTTAAAAACATGCCAAAAAGTGAGTTTTTAAAATGCCTTATAAAATGTTGGGTATATCATATTTTCAGCGAATGCTGCAAAAATAACCAGATCTTTTGGGTTTCTCTACAATGTAAAACATGACCGAAAGGTTTACATGTGCTCTTCAATGTATTGCACGAGCTTATGCATAATGAGTCTTTGTCAAAAAAAAGATTTGAGCTGCGCTTACATTGGATGTAGTTCACAAAGCATAGGCAATTTCCAAATCAGAGGAAAGTTTTCATCAAGAAGCACTCTTAATCTCATGAGATGGGGTCTTACATGGAAGTTTATTGGTCCGTATTATATTGGTACTTTCTGGTGAAAGTAACATGTGTTTTTTTCAAAACAGGGCATAAAAAGTTGTGAACTTGCGAGTCATTATGTAGCAATGCAGAGAAGCCCAATTACAGGGTTTTGAAACTGAAGACCGATGAGAAATTTTTAGGTCGGCTTTTCAAACTATTCTAGTCTATATTATAGATTCTCAACTAGATTGCTGATGCTTTGCAATTCAAAGGGAGATGGCTATGCATTTTTCTAATGACTTGTAGAACTATGTATGCATGATTATTGTATTATGTGATGGTGTCCTTATGGTTCAGTAAGTGCAATCGTATAAAACAAGAATACACTGAAGAAGATGGATCCAAGTCTACACATGCGTACAGATTGTGGAATTACATTAACTTCCTAACTTTCTAGGGCGTTGTCTAGATATCAAAGAGTATGCAAAAGAGATGGAGCTTACTTAATGGGACTTGCTAACACATCTAAAATAAGCCATAGATATGGCTTTTAGAATCGCATTTCAAGCTTAGGAAATGCATTGGGTGGGAATCAAAATCATAAAGCTTAGAGTAGGCGGTTCTAGAAAATATGTTACCTATTATCTTGTGTTTCAGTTTAACTAAAGAAATGTACCTAAAATGTCTTCAAAGCGGACTCCTAAGCATTCATTTACAGCATGGTGCAATTTGCATGTTTGTTACAACTAGTGTATAAAAGCGATCCCACAACTATACAAGGTATAATCAAGTGATGGATATCAATCAATTACTGTATTGCATGTTGATCATATGCTGGTAGTATTTATAATAATCAGATTGTAGCATTTATCCCCCTAACATAAACACTTTAGCTATGTTTAGTCTGGGCCTTTTTTAGTACTACTTGACATTCAAATCATATAGAAAAACCATGAGATTCTACAATCTCATTTCAAGTATTGTCTAAAATTCCATAAATTGTTGATAAAGCTGTATGGATGTGGATTGACAATAAATTTATTTTTTGATGATAGTTAAAATATTTTATTCTATATTTAGGTAATACCAAGCAATATTTTTCCTTATACATCACTTTAATGCAGGCAAATATGGATGATGTTATATGATTGAGTTATTTTTTGAAAAGGAATGATGCACCTCTTGAAAATTCTAGATATTTTCAGGGAATTCATGGTTATGCTGGGATGTATCTTATGGGAGATTTATGGCTTCAAGTTGTATTAGGATTCTTTATTTCTAATGAATTCATATACACATAGCTTGTAATTCATGCAAGGTCTAGTAGAAAGTTCTACCATGCGGATGGATTATGCAGTGCTACATAATGTGCAAGTATATGTGCTATATTGATTTTCAGTGAGATTTAGTGTCAATTCCACAATGTATGAAATTTTCACTAAACATGTTGAGGAATGTTGATATATTTAGGTAGTGATGTGTGTGAACACACTAGGATTGCCGGGGCACTTTTTTCCCTCTTTAGGAGGTTTTTTTACCCGGCTTGTATATATGCCTATTGCCCTAATGGGCTACTTATCTTTGTACATTCTCTAGTAATACATTCAGTATTGTGTGTTTTGCTCCAAGCTTCTTCTTCTTCTTCTTTGTGCTGTTTGCGCGCTTTCACATACGTTTAACTCCAACAATTGGTATCAGAGCAGGTCATCGCTTCATCTACGCTCCTCCGGTTTCAGTCTCAAAACCACACGAATTTTGGTGAGCATACTCAGGGTGTTTTAGAGATCAAAACTGCTTCACTCAGTGGGGTCAAAATTACAGTATGAGCTCGTTTCAGCCTCTGAACGCACTATCGCAATGCTTGTGCAAGCTATTTTATCTTTTTGTGCCAAGATATATACCAGTTTCGGTTCGTTAGTATGAGCATCTCAAAGTCTGCTACAAGTTTAGCAGAATTTGTCTTGGGCAGTTTTGTTCAACTTTTTGAGATACAGTCAATTTTTTGCATCAAGGTATTTTAGTCACTGACCATGGCTGAAAGCAATGATGTATTTCGTATGTTGGCTGTTGAGGATAAATTGGATGGTACCAACTACTCGTTATGAGCTTATATGATGTGAGATGTATTGGTTGCAAAAGGATTGTGGAATATTGTGCACGGTGTTGAAAGAAGTCATGTTACACCTATGAATATAGGTATTGCAAATACAGGTGCTTGAGCTGATGGAGATGGTATCGAAGACGATGATATTCTACAGATTCCTGTTCGTGCTCAGGTTTTTGCTCCACCTATTGCAGAGTAGATTCGTTGAGATGCAAAGATGCTCAGACCTGCATTGATAGCTTTGTTTGTCAAACATTCCATTATTCCTCACATTCACTCTTGCAAAACAGCTAAGGATGCTTGGGATGCACTTACCACATTGTACCAAGCTAGGAATGAGGCTCGTGTTGCTTACCTCCAAAAACAATTGGAGAGTGAGCACATGAATGAAGGTGATTCTATGGATAGTTTTCTAACAAAGATCAAAGACTTAAAGAAACAATTGATTTTTGTTGATGAATTTTTATCAGATAGCTCACTTGAGCAAACCGTTCTGAATGGTCTTCCTGATTCGTATCAGAGTTTTGCTTTTACTCTTCGGTTGATGATGAAAGGCAATCCAAATGCCTTGTCATTTGAGGAGTTAGTTTCTATTTTGTTGCAAGAAGATTAGTCGAGGTAGAAGAGGTCCATTATGTGTGTTGCAGATCAAACTTTCTTGGCTAGTCAAAAGGGCAAAGGAAAATAGAGTTCTTCAACTAGTAAGCAAAAATTTGCTAATTTTGCACATTCAAAGAAGGAAGACAGATGAGAAGAAATCAAAATAGTAGAAATTGTTTTACAAGTACTGTAAAGGAAATGATCATATCAGAAAGAACTGTCCTAAACTGGTTGCAAAAGAGGCAAAGAAAAAAGAGGTTGGAATGGTTATTGCAGACATCTACTCCAAAAACTGAGTCTATTATTGTTTCGAGTTTTGATCCATCTTCTCATGAGCAGTGCATGTCTGTAGTAGACTCAGATGTTTGGTACTTTGATAGTGGGGAGACCAAATGTATTACCTCGTAGCCTAGTTTCTTCTCCTCACTTAAGCTTGCCCCTTTAGGGAATACTGTCATATGCGCCAACAACTCCTCTTATCTTGTCATGGGAGTTGGTAAGATCATTCTGACTACTACTGATGGTAGTTCTTTCACTTTGTCAGATGTTTTATTTGTGCCAGGGATCAAGAAGAATCTGTTATCAATTTTTGCATTAGCCAACATTGGCTTGGTTATGAAATTTATTGATGACATATGTACAGTTCATGATTTGTTAAATGGCGATGTTATTATTGCTTTTGGCATGTTATATCGTGGGTTGTATAAACTCAGACTATGAAAAATCAGTGAATGATTTGACATGTGCACTACATGATTCTCAAGCTATGTCAGATGCAAAGGTTTCGCATGCACGCTTTGGTCGTCTGAACTTTGCTAGTTTGCTACGCCTGCAGAAATCTGAAATGGTGTCCTCTTTTCCCAAACTTGACGCACCCGGAAAACATGTATGTGACGGTTGTATTTTGGGCAAAATGCAGCGTTCCTCATTTCCAAAAGATGGTTCAGTTTGTGCTACTCAGAAATTGCAGCTTGTTCATAGCGATGTCTATGGTCCTATGCAGACATCCTCTTTTGGAAATTATCTTCACTTCGTGACTTTCATTGATTATTTTTTTAGGCATGCATGGGTATATCCACTCAAAGAAAAGTCCAAAGTATTTATGTGCTTCAAACAGTTTCTGGTTTCGGCTGAAAATATGTCAGAATGTAAAAATGGGCACCCTCCGTTTTGATCGAGGGGGAGAATATATGTCTTCTGATTTTAATGTATCTCTAGCTGAACATGGGATAAAACACCAGTGTACAGTGTCGTATACACCTCAACAGAATGGAGTTGCTGAACGGAAGAACAGGTCACTCATGGAGATGGCGAGGTGTAGGGTCAAGAGTCAGGCCTTAGCACATAGTTTCTGGCTTGAGGCTATTATGTGTGCAGCATATGTGCTTAACAGATATCCCAGTAAAGCACTGCAGTCTATCACTCCATATGAGGCTTGGCATGATCGCAAGCCATTTGTTGCTCATCTGCGTGTTTTTGGTTGTCTGGCATATGCATTAGTGCCTGAACAACATCGCAGAAAATTGGATGATAAAGTACTAAAATGCATTTTTGTTGGGTATAGTTCTGGAAGTGTATTGTGTGTTGTGCTCCAAGCTTCTTCTTCTTCCTTGTGTTCGCGTGCTTCCGCGGACATCTAACTCCAACAAGGAACATGGTAGTAAGCTTAAGGGGGAGATATGATGCATGTGAATTCCATTCGAGTTCTCACCTATAATAATTTTGCATGGATTTTTAACAAAGCATTCGAAAGGGATATGTTGGAGAGATTCTCCAAATGTTAATTTCTTTACGTTTTGGAGAATATTTTCTTTATATCAAAATCATTGCATTGATATACAATGTTTTTCTATTTCACCAAATTACGTAGCAACGTATTTTACATTTCTAGCTATAGTGATGGAATAATGACAACCACTTTTCAATATTATAGGGTTAGCTTTATTTATGATTTAATGAATATTGTTTTAGGGAAAAATTATTGTTGCAATCCTTGATACTTGGTAATATCATATTAGGAGTGTATTTGAACAAGTCGAAATTCCTTTGCTTTCAATAATGTTGGAGTGCAGATTTTTCCTTTGTGATGAACGAATGCATACAAAACACTGAACTTTTTCTTTTATGTGTTTTAAGTCTAGCTTTGATCTTGATATTGGTATCTTTAATTCTCCACTTATGTTGCATGCAAGGTTTTTACATACCCATATTATAACCATTTGTCAACGAGCATCCATATACACTCTTGTATTACAGCCAAATTTCTCTATTTTTTGTATGTGCATTGTTTCTTTTCCGTGAATAATGTAAGGATATTTTCCTTCATACTTTAATTTAATAACTACTATGGTTTAGTGACTTAGAATATCAATTGAATTTTTACCTAAGGGCTTTTCAACTTTGCAATTGTCCTTTTTTATGGTATTCTCAGCTATCTTTCTTTGTAGGGATCTTATTGCAATTGAATGATCCTCTTAGCTATCTTCATTTGCAGGGATCTTATTGTGGCTCTTTAATTGTGCTACATTTGTGGTAGGAGCCATATTGAACCTTTGAGATAGTGGAAATATCTCTCATTCGATGTCAAGGTTGTTTTTGTTTGTTTTTTACATGTTTTCTCTCAAAAGGTGCTTTGATGTGACCTTCAATATTGGAATAATGAAAAGTGAAAATGTAGATATAGTGTCATCTTTGATTAAAATGTAGATATAGTGAAAAGTGAAAATGTAGATATGGTCCATGACTCTCCATTGACTTTTGGTAATGATGGATCTAGATTGATCACAAGATGTGTAAGCCTTAATATGCACCTAGGTTAGAGTTTGCACTAAGATGTCAAGTGATAAGTGAATATGTATAAAATATGCTTATAGATGAATCATATCTCAAGAAAATGTTACTTTTAACACTATAGAAGGATGCATGTTGGCTACCTAGCAAACTCGTGAGGAAAATTTGTGAATGCCGAGTGAAAGGGTAATGATGTAAGAATAGTACGAGGGACAAATTATGGATGTAACTATAGAAAAAAGTGCAAGGGAGGGCGTTTTTTTCTATCAAATTGAATAAAAAGATGAAGAATAGATGGCCATGATTATTAACTTCAATTGATTGATTATGGAATAGAGAGAATGGTCGATAAATAATTCTCTACAATTAAGAAACATCAAATTTGGATGCACAATAAGACTACATACCTCTTAGATCTAGCAAACCTTAGAAGAAACGAACATATTACTAGCATTTGAGATATATTTGTCCTTACGATATCTCATCATGTATGATGCATCTAGTTATTTGAATGTTTCCCAAAAATCCTAGTTAGTTATGAAATTCTTGATTTTTCAATCATATTATGCATGTACCTGGATCTAAATGTTTACTATTGCTATGTTGTCAATAAGATTAAGGTAGCGCATGAAAATAAATTTATACATCTTTAGGAAAAACTTATGAAATCTTTTGCAATAAGCTTTTAATTTTATTTCAAGAAAAATTCCTCATACTTCCTTATGGCTCTTGTTGCATTGATTCTTGAATTTCTTCAAGTTCATAGTATCCAAGCACCTCATGAAAACATCTATCAATGGTATTCCGTTGCTTGTGAAACTAAAATCAACATCTTCCGTTAAAATCTTATTTTGATGAAGTGGCAACACAATTTGGTGAGAATTGAGTTAACATGATACAGTAGGACATTTTCCACGCATATATTCTTCATTAATCAGAGAATATGGTGTTAGAAACATAATGCAATCAAGGTACATTAGGATTCATGAAAGCCATGCTACCTCATCTGAAACATTAGTGACATATATATATCAACGTTTTGTAAGTGACAAAGTATTTGCAATTTATTTCTTTGAGGCTCCATGAATTATTTCTTATAACTAGCATAAACACATATTTCTTCCCCAACTAACATCATAATTAATAAAGAATTTAGAATCCTTTCTATGATAATAAAATAGGTCATAATATTAAACCATGCAACCATACATTATTCCTTTTATTGATAGAAACCTTATGTGCATTTATATCCTAGTTGGGACATGCATGGGTTGGGATAGAACTACATTATTTTGACCTATATATACTATGAACTTTATCATATAGAATTTGAATAATGCTATAAAAACATCCTTTAATATTAATTTATCCTCAATTATGTCTCTTCCAGATCATTGTAGAGCTTGCATAGTATACACAAGAAATATTTTTTGTATCATATGACGACCATATATGTTTGAAAATATCTCAATTCACTATGATTAGACATCTTGAACATATGAATTAATTCCTCTTTGATTGTGGTTTTGGCTACTTGGAAATACACATAGACATACACACTCTTAATCTTTGATTTTTGGGTAAGGAAAAGGATGGAAATCTAAAAAATAAGTAAAATCTTAGCTCCACTAGTCTTATGCTAACATACCCGCCCATGTAACTGACCATCATCTTGACATAAGTGCATGTAGATGATCCAGAAGTACATTGAAAATTGTCCATGTATTAAAGTCCATGTATTGAGTGATAAAATATGTGCCCCAATGTTTTAATTTAAATTCCACCTTTGTATGAATTCATATGGTGCAAACCCCATCATTTTCTAAGCTTTGCGGTTTTTATAAATGAAACCACTCCTTTACTCAAAGAGACTATACGTGCTTGAAACTTAGATTCCTATTTATTGAATCTAGTAAGAAACATTCCTTGAAATGTTTACATTTAATAGTTTGGGCATACAATCCCAATGGTCTATGTGGTGTTAGAATAATTAATATGATGAATAATAGAGTTTTACTATCTATATGCAATGTATGTTCTTTGGTGGAATTTCTTTTGTGTAGGTAAAATATGCAAATGAAAAACAAAATTTCGTTACCTTCAGTAAGATCCTATGAAGTAGATTGGATAATTCTTGACATCTTGCTATGTGTATTTTAGTGTTTTTATGTAGCAAGGCTTTCTTGGGTGGTGTTTGTGATATGTGATGGTAGGGTGATTCAACAATTCTACCTAATCCAACCTTGTATCTTTGAATGATCAACTAATTTTATACTTCATATAGAAAAAATATCAGATCAATCTAGATTCTTGATAGTGAAAACTCATAATCTTGGAGTAGTGTTCTCTTCTCTTTATGATCCATCATTACCTTTTTAAGTCATCTTCTTAGAAGCATTAGTGTCATGAGAGGAACTTTTGATAGTGCATGACATTGTCACAAGCTTCATATTCTTTCTTTCCTTTCCCTATTGTGGAACTTGATTAAGATAAATCATGTTATAATGTAGGAATCTCTTTTGATACTTTTCTTGCACTTATTTTTGTTTTTAATCGAATTTGTTGTTTTTATTCTTGTCTTGCAAATACGCTCAAGTATAGATTAAGGAATGATGATGTTCTATTCAATAAGGGCATGAAAAAATGTGTTAGCTTAATTGGTTTTTCTATCCTTTTCCATGATATCTTTTAGGAGCCCCATGACTAGAAGTTGTACTATCACTTTAAGCTCTTGTAAAGAAGGTTGGATTCATCTATTGGATCCTCAAGATTCAAGTACATTGTTTTGATAAATGCCTATTTTTTTTAATTTACCTTATCTTGATACTTGGACTTTTCTTTTTATGGATTCACCAGATGAAGGGGGGCTTCTATATTCCCATGCACCATGCTTCCTCTTTTAATATGACCTAGATGACCTTTGCTACAAAACAGATAGACCTATGGAAAAACATAGATTTGAACATTTGTTTGGAGAATATAAATATGCATGTTTAACAATGGTGTTCTTGATACAAGGTGTGGTTGTCCAAGTCAATATATGTTTTATTCAAACATAGGTATACTCATGTGTTTTGTGACTATTCTTCCTTTCACATGGACACCAATATTGACTATCTCCCACTAAATTCCAATATCGTTGTTATAAAATAAGGTAAAAAAATAAAGAATGATAAAGAATATTTGCATATATGACCTACATTTCCCACCTTATAGGCATGTTACATGATTTACAATGGATTGCAAAGAAATAACAATCAATGGTTACCTATCACGTGATAACATTGTTTAAAGCTATTATGTGGTAGAGCATAGAAAACCACAATTCTTCCTTACATGTCTCACTAATTGAAAAATATCTATCTTTAGTGTGTAAACAACTATACATTCTTGCAAATGTGATCTCCAAGAAATAAGACCTCCTATGAAGAAAGAGTAGTACCAAGAAGTAGTTTTTTATTTTTGTTTGTTTAGAAGGCCAACATAATCAAAACCTACATATCAAAGAGTTGATGTTCCACATGCATAAACACTTATTCTTAGTTCATTTTAGATATCTAAATACCATTTTGACTCGTTTCTAATGATTTCCACTAGGATTAAACATTTTTTTGCACAAATTTCAATATGAATGAAATGTCTAGTGAATGGAATGTCTAGTGTAATAACTATCATAGATGAATTGATTGTCCTCATAAAACTTAAGAAACTGATTTCCTGAACATCACATATGTAGGTGATGGTGTACTCAAAGCCTTTCCACCATGCATATTGGATCTATGAGTTACTTTGAATTTGTACTTAATTTGATACAAGTACTCAATTTGATACAAGTATATACATCTATATTGAAAAGAACAACCTTCATGCCAAGAATATGTACATTAGATGTGCGGCCATTTTCTTCAAGGTTGAGAAAATCTTCTAAGCACTTCCCAAGAATGAATATATCTTCACCATAACTATTATGCATATCATTATGCCATCTCTCCATGTAGAGAAAATGATCCTCATTTCTTCTAGAATATCCTTGGGACTTCATGAACACGTTAAAATTTCCATTTCCCATCATCTAGAGGACTATTAAAGTCCATACAAATTTCTCTTCACTTCATAGAACATATTTCCTAAAAAATTCATAGACCTTTGGTTGATCCATGTAGGTCTCATTTGTAATATTTTCACACAAGAAAATAAAATCCTATCTATTTGGATAAAATCCAATTTCTCTTTTCTAATTACTTTAAGCAACATGCATAATGTAGCATCTTAATCATAATATTTGAAATTCAATACCTTAATGTTGGTCGAATCCCATTTCAATTGGGTGTGATTTAAACTTTGAAGAGAATTATCGGATGTGAATTTCAACTTTCAAACCCATTTACGATGTAAATCTTTCTTATCATTTGACAAAAATGGAAACTCCTAACTATATTTTGTGAGTAGAGTCTAACTCACTTTTTGGGGCACACTTAACATGGTCATGTTCTTGCATAGAATCTTTATAATAATAAGGATCACTAAAATCTACTAGCACAAATTTCAAACATGGCATAATTTCTTAGGTGGTTGAAAACACATGAAAAACATCTCAATGATTGATGAATTAGGAAATCATTAGTTTGTTCTATTCAAATATTCTCATGTGCAAATTTGAGGGGGAAAATTCTATTTAATGCTAAAAGAGGACTATTGTCTTGAAATACCAATTTTCTCACTTCAACCTCCTTAATGTACTATTTATGCATATTCTCTTTGTTGATATTGTTGGAGAGGTTGATGCCAAGCTCGAGTGCATAACACTCATCGCCAATTGTGTTTTCCACCTCATCCAAATTTGGTGGAGATATTTCCATGTGTTCTCTACAAAAAAATCTGGGTTAACACTTGGAGAAAATTCAAAATAAATTTTAGGTGTAATCTATCACTCGTGTGAACTAGAATTAAATACTTCTGTAGTAAAAACATATAATGTAAGCCATACACAACCATTCTAAGTCTTTTCACTTCATTGTGAGTTACGTACTTTTCTAGGCATTGGCTATTACTTGCTAGTTTATTTTGTTGCACCAGCTTCATTCATTATTAGAAACCTTTTTTCATTGTCGTTTGGGTCTTTTGTTGCATGTAAAATCCTAGGTTCATTATGGGAATATTGTATGAGTAATAGAATTTAGATTCCGTTGTATAACCATGGATCCAAAGGGCAAAAAGCATAGGTTTAAGGGTTCGAAATCCTGTGGAGAATCCTTGGATTTTATGGAGAAACCCTTGGGAAAGTATCTCCAATAGAATGGTTCGAACGTTGGGTTATTTCTTTCATTCGAGCTCTTGTGTGGATGGTTTCAACCCTTTGAATTGATTCATCCTAAGGCTTGAGAGCCTTGGTCTTGGGAGAAGCTTCTCCAAGTGCCATCTTGGGGTGCACATGAGAGAAAGAGCCTCCTTTGATTAAAGAAACCATGTGATACCCATGTGATGGCCTTTAGGAAATGTTCACATGTGAGATGTTTGGATGGGCACTTCGACAAGTCCTAGGACATGTACCCCCTTGGCCTAGAGGTGTATATATGGATGGAGTTTTTCAATTGGATACATGCATCTCTCTTATTTTGTGGGCTCAGATGTTTTGGTCTTGCTAATTCATTTGATAGTTAGATTTATATAGTGGTACTCAAATCTAGGTTGATTTTGGGTATGGAAATTTGCATGAGTACTAATATGTGAGCCTTTTAGGCCTTACGTTTGCAAAAGAATGCATCTAAGACTCCCTAGAAGGTGTGAGATCCTCTCAAAGATGCCTAAGTGCCACATGGCATCCACCTAGACATTGATTTGAGATAGATGGTTGCCCATCTTGTAGCCCACACACATTATTGTTAGAGAGTGAGCCTCTTTGCTCCTCCTCTGTTATGGCTTAAAGGTATAGGACTTATAGTCTTCTTATAGCCCTCCTCCAAGTGAATTTTCATTACACATGGGGTATTTTTGGCATCTATCAACTCTTCCATGAACAAAATCCTTAAACATTTTCTTCTTCTTCTTCTTCCTCTCTCTCTCTCTCTCTCTCTCTCTCTCTCTCTCTTTGGTTTCCTCATAGGCAACATTATTTTGTAATTTCTTCTTCCTAACATTCCTTTGTGAGCTCGTCTTTTGAGCTCCTCCTCTTCATATATGTAAGCTTGAATTCCCTTTATTGGGGGCTCTTTTAATAATAGTTTTTTTTTTAATTGTTTAGAGGAGGATAAAGTATATAGGAGGTGCAAAGGGATAGGCTGGATTGAAATAGGAATTATGAAGAAAATCATCTACCATCTTATTAGTACGTTTTCTATATAGCAAGGGAATTCGAGCATCAAAAGAAGAGGAAATTTTCTATGTAATTTCCTACGAGGAGTTGCAAGGATTGAAGTACATCAAGAAGAGGACAAAACTATGCATGAAAAAGGAGCATGGAAGGCACATCTTGTTTTGGAGATCCAAAGAAGAGGATGGAATCTTTCCAAGGGGCAAAGAAAGGATGAAGCTTGAAATGAAGCTAAGCATATTTGAATTATGTTTGCTTTGAATCCTTGTTTCCCATAGCTTTCATTATCTTTAGATTGAATCAACATTGAAGCACGAAATAAGACTTCAAATTTTGATATTTTCTAGAGGACATAAGAAGTGAATGAAAGATTAATATTCAGGAATAAAAAAGGCAAACACATGTCTTGAAAGGAAGCCAAGCACCCTAGGAACTTGCATACATCCATGTACTGAAAACAAGAAATGATCTAGTCAGGTGCACTGCGATTGGAAACTCTATCTGAAGAGACGCAACCACTTGTCAATGTTCCAAGGCTCAAGGCCTATCAACAACGAGGAAACTGAAATTCTTTGCTCCCCTGGCATTGTGTGCCTTTTGAATAGGTTGAGATTTTGTATATTTTTAATTATTGAATTAAAAAGAAGAGAAAAAGAGAGAGAAAGACAAGAAACAAGAGGGCTATGATTCCCACCCTGCTTGTTCTTTTGCTTACTTGGTCCCTCTTCATTCCACATCTGGTCAAGTGGTTTGGCATGCCTCTCTCTATTGACAATTATGGCACTTATGATTGATGGAAATTGTCTTGTGATGCTGATGGTTACCTTCTCCCCCTTTTGATTTTCTTTAAATAGCCCCCCACCCCACACCTCCTTCTCTGACGTGCTTCTCTTGCATAGGTAATCCTCCCCCAAATCCCTCCCTTTCTTTTTTTATCTTATCTTAATGTATATTATTCCCTTTTTTTTAGGTTGTTTAGGTTCGTTTTGTGGGTTCATGTTTATTTAATTTTCTTCAAATTTGTGGCTTCCTTTGGCCAATGTTTTTAAACTAGGGCTATTTTTTGGGTTTGTGATACTGTTGGATTTATTTGTGCCCTTACTTTCTTCTATTGCCATGCTCCATGCTCTTAGTGCCATTTCTTACCCTCGTCCCTTTTCTCGTTCATCCACAAAGTTGTTGAGTTATGATTTTTGGATTTGGTGATCTTGAGAGAGTTCTTCAATCTCATTCTTTCAGTCTATGGAGTTTCTTTTTTGTCTCTTTTTGTGCTCGATGGCATTCTGGCATACTCTCTTCTCCACTTCCTTCGTCATGAAGGAATATTCCGACCTTCTTTCCTTAGCATTGGAGATATCCCAATCCTCTCAGGTATCTTAGGCTCTCCCCTCATTGCCTATTGTCATTGTCACTAGCCCCACGCCTACTATCTTGCCAACCCTCCATTTACCCCCCCCCCCCCTTTCCCCTCAGACGTCCCAATATCTCATCCCTTCTCTTGCACCCTCAACAACCACATCGATCCCCTTCTTGATGGTGCCCATCACCCTCCCTTCACTATCTTCCACCTATAGCCCTATTGCTCCTTCCCTCAGCCTCCTCAACCCCTATGTTTTCCCTAATCTCTCCCCACCTCACCCCCGCCCCCACATATTGCTCTCTCTCACCCTTCCTTAGCTTTCTTTTTTTTATCATCACAATCCATCCTCCACCCTCTCCCTTTGCCTTCATATGGCCCTTCACCCCATCAATTTAGTCGAACTATTCACATATGTTAACCTTCATCAGGATCATCTAGGGTGCTTGGCTAGTATCCTATGGTGTCCACCCCTCATGGGTTTGACATATGTGTCACAATGAAGGAGATAAGGAAGAGAGATCACTCACACACTCTCACACTCAAAGAGAAGCACACACAAAAACTAAGGCAAGGAAGAACGATATTCTTCTTCTTCTATAGCATAAAAGGGATATACAAGAATGGGTTTTTGCACAAAACCATGGGCTGAAATACATACACTTCTTCATGTAAGTCACCATTCGGAAATGCAATTAAATGTCCAACTGATGTACATTCTAACCATGATGAGCTTCAAGTGGACAGATGCTACGAACGATTTTCATTCGACCTTAATAAAAAAGGTTATAGACTATATAATCCTAGTAATAAAGGCTTTATAGTAAGCCGATATGTTGTGTTTGATGAGAAAAAATCACAATTTGAAGTTGACAGCAGGAAAATCAAGCTACCCTATGATCTAAAGGGAGGACTTTCCAACTCTATCAAGCAAGAATGCACACACTTGAAGCATCAAGTGACTGTGAAGATGATCACAAGACTCCAAGGAGAGAAATCAACTCATGGAACTCCTAAGGCAAAGTTAAAGTGCATGAATTGAGGGATGTAGCAGATTCCTCTTAACAAACCATTAGGAGATCTACTAGAGAAAAGAAGAAGCCAAAGAGGCATGGCTATGATACATCATTAGTTACTAAACATTCTATCTATTTAGCATAGGGCATGAACCTTGAGGAGCCCTCATCTTATGAGGATGCAAAGAAGAAACCATAGTGGATGAATTCCATGGAGGAAGAGATTGAATCCTTGAAGGAAAATCATACTTGGGAGTTTATGCCCAATAGCTCATCTATGAACATCATTGGATCAAGGTGGATATACAAAGTGAAGAAGAACTCTGATGGAACCATCAATAGGTATAAAGCAAGACTTGTGACCAAGGGGTATGCACAGACACAAGGGATTGACTATGAAGAGACCTTTTCACATGTGGTAAAGATGTCAATAGTCAGAGTGCTGATGAGCAATTGGAAGATTTACCATATGGATGTAGAGAATGCATTTCTAAATGGTTGGATATTTGAAGAGGTATATATGGATCAACCTTCTAGGTTTGAGACATGTACACAGGTTAAGAAAAGCCTTATGCGATCTAGAGCAAGCCCCAAGGGCTTAGAATCATAGGCTTGTTACCTATTTGTAGGACAAATGATTCATGGTTAGCAAAGGAAATCCTTCACTCTTCATTAAGGGGAATGCATTTGAAGTCATATACCTTTGTATATATGTTGATGATATAATACTCACAGGTAATGATGTTGAAGGCATTCGGAAGATCAATTTGCAAATGAAGGAGGAATTCAAGATCAGTGACCTAGGGCAACTCACTTACTTCCTAGAGTTGGAAGTAGTATACACAAATATGTTATGTATCTCACTCAAAGGAAATACATCAAAGATATTCTTGCTAAGTTCAAGATGGAGAACTCCATGGAGATGAATCAGAAGCAAAGTAATCATGAAGAAGATCCAATTGAAGACATAACTAGTTAACAATGTTTAATGGGTAGTTTGAACTATGTCACATTAACTAGAGTGGACATTTGCCATAGCGTATGTGTCCTAAGTTAGTTTATGCACACTCCTAGGAAACCTCACATGGAAGCAGCCAAGAGAATACTCAAATACTTGAATGAAACCATTAATGAAGATCTATATTATGCATACACATATAATATAGATATAAAACTCTTTTTTGATGTAGATTGGGCAGGTTCTAAAGATGATAGGAGAAGTACGTCACGTTATCTCACATTTGTAGTTACAAAACTTATCTCATGGTCATCAAAGAAGCAACCTATTACAACTAAAGTTGAATACAGAGGATTAGCTAATGTGACTCGGGAAGTAATGTGGATCAAGAACTTGTATTTTGATTTAGGTCCCAAGGCTTCTACTCCTCACATCTTTGGAGATAACATTAGCTCAGTTCATCTAGCGGCTAACCCAACATATCATGCCAAGACCAAACATATGGATGTTCACTATCACTATGTCAGAGAAAATATCACAAGTAAAGAGATTGAATTGCCCTATTACCTGCTCACCAACAATTAGATATGATGAAAAGGATGGAGTAAAGTTAAATAGGTTCAAAGTTATGATTAGATTACATGAAGTGTTGAAGGTTTGGAGATTGAAGCATATTAGCCTTGAGGGGGATTTTTTGGTTCATGGAGCAATCCTAAGTGATTGATCAATGCCCATAGGAATTCTCTCTAATTTCTTGGCATAAATTAATATATAATTCATCATATATCTTGAAGATTTCAAAGGTTAAAATTTGATTTTACCTCAATCAAAGATAAAACTAAGAGATGGAGAAAATATCATGATTTAATGGGATCCAAACTCCATGAATATTTTTGAATTAAAATTCAAAATTATCCTAGATGTTAGGATCATCTTTTATATGGAATTCCTAACTACCATCAAATAAAAAAGGTGTATATATACACCATGCTTCTAGTGGCGGGAAGAGAGACCAAATTAGGAGAGCTATGAGCTACTCATCACACTCTTAGTGAGGGGATTATGTAATACCTCAAAGTGAGAGAAGTTCGCCACAACTCCTTTGTATCATTTTCCATTATGAATACACATTATACTTCATTTCGATTGATTTGTGAATCTTTGTCTATTGTTATAGTACTTTGAGCAGCTTTGTCAATTTCTCAGAGCCATTTCTTTGTATGTGGCTAATCCTTGTCCAATCCATCAATTGGATCACTTAGCTTTGGCTCTTGCAAGCATGCCTACAAAATTCTATCACCATTGGATGTATACATCTTGAGATATAAGTGATTGTATATGACATGGTTTGTGTATCTCCTTCTTCTTGAAAAGTCGAGTTTACCCCCACATTTCTTAGACACATTCCTCAGTGTATGGTCATCCTAAATTCATGAAATAAATTGCTTTATTTAGATTAGGACTTTAATTGAAGGTGTGCAAAAGCTCTCTAGATAATCTCTACCAAGCTATGAGCATTGAACAAAATACTGAGAGCTTCTCTTCCATAATAGAGAGTTCCTTAGAGATGTTGAACTCACCACTCATCTATTTTGACACCGAAGCTTGAGATTGATGCTACAAAGGACTTAGTTGGTTTAGGTGCATCTTTTACAAGCTTAGGGAATGTAATAAGGTTTATTCAAGTTATAAGGGCAATTCATGAGCAACTTTTTGCCAAAATAATATCATGTATGCATACTACATCCATCAGCTCTTCACAAATATTTCATGCCATTTGGCAAAGGTACCAAGACAAACCAATTCACTCTTCGTGGCACACTCCTACTTGACATGATCCTTGGTGTGCATAGCCTCTTTATAATAATAAGGCTTACTAGCATATGTCAACATAACAAAATCCAAACCTTGAACATATCTATCAAGTGGATGTGAGACACGTGCACAACATCTGAATGCTTGTTGAATAGGAATGTTTGCAGACTCATCTAATTAGGCATTCTCTTGAACATCCCTATGTGTGGCATTCTTATGCATGCTAAGTAGAGGACTAATATCCTCAAACACCTCTATTCTCACTTCAACCTTCTTGGGTTGTTTATGCATCTTAAACTCATTGAAAATGACATCGCTACTTCTAATCAATGACAGTTTTTAGGATCCCATAAACAATATCCAAATTGATTGTCTCAACCATATCTAAGAAAAATGCATTTCTTTGACTTATTGTCTAGTTTTTGTCTAGGATTCTTGGGTATATGAACATATGCTTCACACCCAAAAACACGAACATGATCATAATATGGAAGCTTCCCTATCCATAACTATTTTGTCACTTTCGTACCTTTGGCAGTATTAGATGAAAGGTTAATCATGTGAGTTGCAATAAACATTGCTTCTGCCTAAAATCCCTATGAAAGGTTTGCATGATGCAACATAGATACTTATCTATTGTGACTAGTTATATTCATCCTCTCAGCTACATCATTTTGTGTTGGATCATAAGGACTTGTAAACTCTCGATGAATTCCTTTGGAGTGACACAAAAGGCTGAATTTGTGTGAGGTATAATCAGCTCCATTATTTGAATGTAAAGCCTTGAGCTTAGTTCCTTTTTCAGTCTCAACTAAAGCAGGCCATTTTCTGAATTAGGGAATACCTCATCCTTTGACTTGATAGGATATACCCAAACTTTTCTAGTAGCATCATCTATGAAAGTGATAAAATAAAGAGGACCACCTAATGACCTTGTGGGCATAAGACCACACACATCTATCTGAACAAGATATAAGGCTGAATTGAAGAGTCAATGTGTGTTTTATGCACATTCGTAGTCTGCTTTCCATATTGACAATGCCCACAAAATGAAAAAGTAGAGAAAGGTAACACAAATAAGTAGCCAAAACGAGAAAGATTTTCCATTCCACTATGAGATATGTGGCCCAAAAGGCCCTGCCATATGCATTACATAGGTTGTTTAGTGATAGCTAAAAAATGCTCTTTCTATGATACAAATAAAGGATAAAGTGGCCCAACTTTGTTTCCTTTTGCAATAACCATATTACCCTTTGATACGTGAATGGATTAAGCATAGAAAACCACTTTGTAACCAAGGCCATCAAGGTGAACAAATGACATCAAACTGTATGGTAATTGAGGCACATGCAATACATTGTGTATAATAAATTTTGAACCATCACAAAACTGCACAACCACATCTTTAATCCCAATGACATGACAATGTTAAGAATTACCAAGTCTCACGATACCAAGAGACGTTGCTACATAAGTGGAGAACCATTCTCTATGTGGTGTCACATAGAAGAAGCACCAAAATCTGGCAACCACGTGTGTGGGAAAGATAATCAACCATAAGAGACTCACTAGGCACAATATTGTCAAGTGTCAACATATCAACATCATCAAAAATAGAAATTTTTTTTTTTCTTCATAGTCGATGCAGATGGTGTAGGTAATTGTTTAACTTGCCAATCAGCATATTTGCCTTTACCTTCAACATTCTTTAACACATAGCACAATTTCTTCATATATTCTTTCTTATGACAATAATGGCACTCAATATCCCTCTTCCTTGTTTTACTTATGCTCTTATTCTGTTGACCATTCTTTTCCTTGCTCTTGCTCTCGCCACATTGTTGAATCTTTCCTTGGTAAGATTCACAAACACTATATGCATCTCCACTATAAGTGCCAACCATAGACTTTCTATGGATCTCTTCACTCAAGAGTTCCACATATGTCATCATAGGCTAGTTTACCACCAAGTGCACTATTGCTAATAGATGTGCAAAATGTATCCCATGATGATGGCAAGGTGCATATCAACAAGAATGCTTTCATTTCATTATCCATCTCCATTTTCATAGCCTATAATTGAGAAAATATAGCATCAAACTCATTTAGATGAGCAAAAACACTATATGTATCCATGAAAAGATCATATAAATTTCTCATCAGGTATACTTTATTTGATGTTGTTTCTTTATGTGATGCATAACTTCTTGCAAAGCTCCTCTACACTTTCAAAATCCCATACTATAAAGTAAAAATTATCTTCCAAGTGCAGTCAAATGTTAGACCTATCCATTTCATCCAACTCATCCCAATCATCATCATCCATATCAGTATGCTTCTTTGATATTCCATTTAGTGGCTTCCACTACCTTCTCTAAATCAGCACATCTTTAATCTATTTTTTTCATAGAGCAAAGTTTGTGCCATCAAATTTCTAAAACTCAAAATGGTCTTTACCCTACAAGTTAGGTGCTAGTGCTTTTTCTTGCTTGATTATTGAAGTACTTCCTCACAAATAGCCAACAATGACTTCAGTGAATCGAATGATAAAGTGCCAAGAATTGACCATGCTTGCTCCGCTCGCACAACAATGAAAACTTTTTGTTGTGGACATCTCTCATACTAGTGAAGTGGTTCAATGATGATGAATCAGGATGGATTCACCTTTCTATGAGCTTTGTGATGATGCCCACATATTAGAAAACCGATTTTCCTTTCCATGAGCTTTGTGATGATAGCTCACAATAGAAAACGGAACTGTGGATGATGCACATGGTGCTCCACATAGACTTCTAGAATACACAAAAGACTACATAGTACATTGAGCCCTCAAGCACAAATTTTCTAGGTTTTGCAAATGCATTCGAACTCATAGTATGTGGCTAACAAAGCCACATTATGTTTTATTAAAGAACATATACAAAAGTGTTTGGAGGCCATTTGGCCTTTCACATGGACAATTATGACAACAATGGATGCTCAATCAGCACATAGTGAAACATTTAATTAGGTAGAGATGTCTTAGAACCATCTTTTTCATTATTTCCATAGCTTGCATTTGATTATTCACTCCACATGAAAAGCCAGATGATTTTTAGAATGATTTGGGTCGGGATTAACCCACATATAGCTTTCCCTCCTTTTAGATCCATTTTGGAATAGAATCCCCTTTCGATAAAGAGGTGAATGAGAGAGATGAAGACCATGATCGACGAGACTAATCATGGGGCATGGGGAAATACTCCACACAATATACTTCTACACATTTTTTAGGATGAAAATGTTTTAAGGGGGGAGAATATTTTATAATTATAGGTCCATGTGAAAAAAGAAATGGGTTTTAAGGATCCAAAGTCTCTTGGAGAACCCTTGGAGTTTATTGAGAAACCATTGGGAAAGTGTTTCTAAGTCTATGCTTTGAACCCTTGAGTTATTTGAATTATTTGAGCTCCCATTTCAAGGGTTTGAACCTTAAGGTTAATTATCCTAAGGCTTTGAAACCTTAGTTTCGGGAAAAGCTTCTTCAAGTGACACCTTTGGGGTGTATGTGAAAGCAAAATACTCCATTTGATTAAGTATCCATGTGATACCATGTGATAGATTTTCGGTAAGTGTCCACATGAGCTAATGCTTGAGACATTGGTTATGCATGAATTAGCTCATCTAAGAGACAATAAATTAAATGTTAGTTCGATGATGCCTATATAAATTGAGCATCCAACAACTTTTTGATAGAGAGAATCATCAAATGCTATGAATCTTTATCATATAACACGTAGGAGAAAAGATGTCTTGAGAATAAAGTTTACCTATAAGCCTATCCTTATAGCATTGAATGCTCGCATCAGGTTTGCATTTCAGTGTATGGACCAATTTCGTGCCAAGGGGCTTCTTGCCAAGATGCAATGCACATAAAGACCAAGTACCATCTTTGGTAATAGTCTATCATCAATAAACAATCTAATATTTTCTGGTGCTAATACTAACAACATTTTTTCCTTGATCGTTGGAAAATATAAAGGATCTAGTAATGTGAATGTATAATCATTAGAACCAACAAGGGCAATTTTTCCAACTCCCATGACATGATAGGAAGTTGTTCGAACATGTGATAATATTCCCATTAAGGGAAAGCTCAAGTGAGATGAAGCAACTATGTCGAGAGGTAATATGTTTGGTTGCACCATTGTCAAACTCCTAAAAACTCGAGTCTATAGCAAATATGTAGTGATCATGAGTTGACGGATCCTAAATCTATTGCCTGGTAAATGCCCTTTCTTCATTTTGTAGTACGTTAGAAGACTCAACTCTAGAAGCAAAAGTGCCTTCAATAGACATTCTTTCCTTTCTAATAACAATTTTAAGGATATTTCTTTATGAAAGGATCATTTGCCTTATAGTATTTGCAAAGTTGTTTCTAATTATATGAATTTTTTTCCAAAGCAAGTTTGGTCTTGAGGCCTAATTTCCCCAAAATTAGTTGGAATTAATTGAAAGTATAAGTGAAGGTGGGCTTAATACCCATGGGACCCCGTATATCCCAAAAAGTAAGGGTTAGATTCCTAAAATGACCAAGATTACATATCTCAAAAGGTTGGGCCTAAGGCCCAAGATAAAGACACTAGTTTACACTAAATTTATCCAACCTGGAGGTAGAAAAAAAAGGTATCTGAAGGTCAAAATTTACCAACCCAAAGGCCATAGGTCACATGCCCAAAGGAAAGCAATGTCCTATAGCACACATGGATTGAACCCTCTCCCAACCTAGAAGGAAATTAGGCTACCCACTACATCGTGTGTGCAAGGACTACGTATATACTTTCTTTATTCATTGTAGTTATAGAATTTTGCCTACTAAAGGAAGAGAGTTACAACACACATAATGGAAAAAATTTGTCTACATTGATCTTCTTGAAACAAATCGTAAATGAAATCTTCAAATGTTAAGACATTTGGATTGCTTTTCATCACCAACCAAAAAGTAGAAGCAAAACTTTGATAAGAATCAGGCACTTCATTGAGACACAATCTACACAATTATACTATCTAGAAAAATTTCATATATATAAATCAATTGCTCATTTGTATCTTTGTTTTTTTGGCAAAAAATTATCCATATGGTCACCAACATTTATATGTCCACTCTCCAACTATTTCAAAGGTACCTCTTGCTTGATACAATATGGGAAGAGTGTCCCAATAATCTTTAGCTTTTATGCAAGAGCAAATGTGAGGAATAATGGGATAATTGATAGATAAAGCAATCAAGGCATGTGCCTATACATCTCTAACATCCCACTGAATTTTCTTTGCATTAGTTGCGGGTGATAGCATTGTATTTGACATAGTCGAAATAGGAGTTGCAAGAGGACTTGAAATAGGAACTATGTTAGAACAGGAATCTATAATATCCTTAACACCACTTTCTTGGAGTAGTTTTGAAAATTTTCGAATATATCAAAATGTATTTCAACACCCCACAAAATCTTCCACAATCGGTTTACAACCAATACATGATGCATCATGTATGCACAAAATGGGTAGTTGACATCATTGGAGATGCACAACCATCGAAGCAATTTTTGGAAGTTTGAGAGAGAGAGAGAGAAGGAGAGGGAAAATGGTCTAGGTTGCAAAGAACTAAAGCAAGAAATTTGGTGGATGCACTGAAGCAATGCAATGGGATAATTAGAGCCCTAAAAAATCCAAAACTATCCCTCAAAGCAGCAACCATTGATTACCATCAATTGTTACATATGATATGTGAGTGGGTCTAAATTGAACAAAACCATCGAACTTATCCTCAATAGCCAACATACAAAATACATCACTATCCGCAATAATGGTCAATGATTTTACCTTGATGTAGAAATTCGATTGTTTCCCAAAAAAGTTAAACAAAAGTTTCATGGACAAAGGAAACCATCATGAGCCTTAGATTCCATGTGACTTTTGATATATCATGGATTGGTTCAGAATTTGGAGAGACTAATACTTCCACTGTGTCTGGAACATGCCAAAAACTTAAGATCAATTGTCTTCTTGCTTGATTCTGATATCCAAAGTTCATGTTTCAAATTGATGACATCATCAATTCGTAATTGCCATTGATGAACCACCCTTGAAACCTATATAAGGAGGGGTTGGCCACATACATACTCAGTCTTGCCAATACTAGTCTTTGGAGCTCAAGGAGTCCTGATCACCAAGTAAGTACTCTCCAAATTCTAGTTCGAGTTCTAGTTTTGTCCTTTGTTATAGTCTTGTCTAGACTTGTATCTTGGACATCCTGTCTTGTCCTATTGTAATCTCATAGTACGAGATCCTTTCCAATTATTCCTTGTATCTAGTTCATCTCCCTAAAGGGAGTTCCTATAATCCACATATCTTGCTTCATACCTACGATACTGGGTTGTGGGATCTCATGTATAATCTCTAGTCGAGTTACCCATACCTATCAGTGATGGATTGTGGGACATCTTGTATCAATTACATTCTCTTGTATTAGTTCACTACATGGGTGATCTTGTAATTGTTAGATATGCTCAATACTCCACCCTCATGTGACCACAAATGATCCATGGTGCTCTAAGTTGTAAGGCCCCCATTATTTTTAGAAGCCATTATGAGAGCCTGGACATTTGTGGAACCCTAAGTTCCAAGTTAGATGAGGTCTATGTGTGACCGTTGATGGTTGTACATGATCTTTGTGAGCCTAGCCGTTAGGTTAGGTAGGGCATAAACTTCCAGGCCATTGAGTTGCCATTTAAGGTGAAAATAAAGGCCCTCTGGCATCACGTGGTTTCCCCATAGAACCTTAATGGGGGGAGTTCAGAGGGGGGGCTTGCCCCCTTCTGCAGGGTCTAGGGGCCTATCCCCTGGGCTCGTAGGGCCGAGATGGTAGGACTTCTGGTCATGGAGATATTGTCGGATCGTATATTTTATCGACTATTTTGTATCTCCTGACTACGTTTATCTATACCGAACCACCTTGTAAAAGCTATATAAGCATGGCCCAGGTTGAGCTTTACATAGCATTGCACACTAGTAAGCCCTTCATCTAGAGTCTATCTAGATCGCCAACTAAGCTCCACATTGGGAGCACATGGGTGGACAACACCATCATTGTAACTGCATTACGCTCGACAATCTGAGAATTTGAGTTCTCTATCTCTTAGTCTGCATTTATCTTTGTCTGCGTTTTTCTCTCAACTTTGTCTACAGGTCTATTTTGATGTGTTGTTATTTTCTTACATGGTATCAGAGCTTAGGAGGCTCTGACTGGTGCAAAAGCAGAAATGCAAAGGTTGCAGAGGTCTGAACAACAAAAGAGGGAAGATGTCAAGCGACACATCATCATCTACGACTAAGAGTCAAGGTAGTTCATCAACAGGAGTAGGTGGCGCACAAGCAGGAGTAGCAATGATGCCAGTCATCCCAACGTTGCAGATATGGCCGCTAGCCTTCACATAAGGTAATCTTCATGGTACGAACTACACCCTCTGGAAGTTCAAAATCACTTCCATTCTTGATTCGTATGAGATTTTAGTGACTGTTCTTGGGACTAATCATGAGCCCCAAGGAAGACCTGATCCAAATAATCCTGCTCGAATGATTCCTCCTGATGCTAATCTTCTACGTGCTTGGAAACATAGAAATGCAGATGCACTCTGTGCTCTAGTTACAAGTACTTCTCATAGTGTTATGACTCTCATTTAGCATACTACGAAGGCATGTGATGCATGGAACATATTGAGAAATCAATATGAAACTCGTAATCAGACATGCATTCAGAACTTGGAGAATCAGCTTACAACAGAACGGTTTGCTGATGGGGAGACTGCAGATGTGTTTATCACTTGCATAAAGAATCTACAAGATAAAATGGCGGGAGTAGGTGTTCAAAAGTAAAGTGAGGAGCTAGCTTGTCGTTGTCTTTGAATCTGTCCACCCAAGTTTGACGGTTTGGTAACTGCTCTTAACACTCAAATCATACCTCAACCACTATGTTCCACAAATAAAATGAAATCTACTTTCAGTAGCTTCTATAACTGATCAAGGTCATCAAGTATCTTTCAGTAGGACAGGAGCTAAGATTATGGACGGTAATGACAACATTGTTGGGACTGGCATATGGAGGAACAACCTGTATGAGTTGTGTGATCTTACAACCACTACAAATGTGGGCACAAGTAAGCTATGGCATGAGAGATTCGGCCACATTGGATACCATGTACTGAAAGAGATGCATCGCAGAGGTATGGTTGCACACCTACCATCGATTGCAGAAATGAAGGAACCATATGAAGCTTGCATGATGGGCAAGCAACAGAGGCATTTCCACAAGAAAGCAAGAATAGGGCAAGCTATCCTCTAGAGTTGGTGCATGCTGACTTTGTGTGGAAAAATGCATACACCGGCCTTGGGTAGATCTTCCTACTTCATGTTATTTGTCGACGACTATAGCAGGAAGATGTGGATGTACTTCCTTCGCGATAAGGCTCAAGCTTTTGGTAAGTTTAAAGAATGGCTTCAACTTGTTGAAACTGAAACAGGGAAGAAGATGAAGAAATTCAAGACAGACGGTGGTGGTGAGTTCACATCAACAGAGTTTGAAGATTTCTGCAAGAGTAAGGGAATCAAGCATCAACTCACAGTGGCACATACTCCTCAACAGAACGGTGTTGTAGAACATCGGAATCGAACCATCATGGAGATGGAAAGGTGCATGTTGAAAGGAAAGGGTTTGCCTAATCAATTTTGGGCAAAGGCTGTCAACACTATTGTTTACATCTTGAATCGAAGCTACACCAAGCCACTTGATGGAAAGACTCCACAAGAAGCCTACACTAGTAAAAAGACTTCTGTTACCCATTTCAAAGTATTTGAAAGTGAATTTCATGTACATGTTCTAGATAGGGGGAGAAACAAGCTTCAACCAAAAAACATCAAATGTATCTTCCTAGGGTATAGCAAAGATAAGAAGGCTTATAAGCTTTATGACCCTGAGGCTAAGAAGATCATGCCGAGTATGATGTGGTGTTTAAGGAGGAGCAGCCACATACAGTGGAGGAGGAAAAGAGAGCTTCCACTTTATCATCAGGCAAAGGGGCAATCCACAATGAACCTAGCCCAAGAGCTATCCCTTCTACACAAGAGAAGGAAGCATCATCTTCAGATGATGAGTCTAAAAGTCACCAACCTGCGGACACCCAAGTGGAAAAGCCATTGCCATGTTGGGTGAGACAGATCTATGATTCTGCAAACCCCATCCCACAATCATTAGAACATGTTGCAGATGGATTGAGGCGATCGCAGAGAATTGAGGAACAGAGGCGGGCAAGTGCCCATATTGTAAACACAGGCTTGATGGCTAATCACATTCAAGAAGCAAAGGAACCAACCAATGTGGAAGAGGCACTCCATGATCTGAATTGGAGGGCTGCCATGCAAACAGAATACAACAATATCATGAAGAATGGAACTTGGGAGCTAGTGGATCGACCCCCTAAGTGTAAAGTCATTGGCACCAAGTGGGTCTGGAAGTTAAAGTACAAGGCTGATGGTACTCTAGAAAATTATAAAGCAAGACTTGTTGCACAGGGCTACTCACAAGTTGAAGGCATTGACTTTTGTGAATCATTTGCCCCGATTGCAAGAATGACTACTATCTGAGTAGTACTAGTTGTGGCTGCATATAAGCGTTGGCCAGTTTATCACATGGATGTCAAATCGACGTTCCTGAATGGAGACCTCAAGGAGGAGGTATATGTGTCTCAACCACCAGGGTTTGAGGCTCCCCATTGAGAAAACAAAGTATGTAAGCTGAAGAAGGCATTATATGGGCTAAAACAAGCCCCTAGAGCATGGTACCAGTGGATAGATAAGTATCTCTTAGACCTAGGTTTCACAAGATGTATTTCTGATGCTAACTTGTATGTTCTAAACAGAGGAGGGAAGACAATTGTGCTTGTACTCTATGTAGATGACCTTGTGATCACAGGAAATGATGATGCTCTTCTGCAAGAAACAAAAGATGCCCTGAGTTCAGAATTTGAAATGACAGACTTGGGCTTAATGCATTATTGCTTAGGTCTTGAAGTTTGGCAGGAACCAGGGAAGATTTTCATCTCTTGACAAAAGTATGCAAGGCAGATATTGCAGGCATTCGACATGGAGGATTGCAAGGAAATTTCTACACCTATGGAGGTCAACACAAAATTATCTATTGAAGATACTTCACCTCTAGTGGATATTGAAAGATACAGGAAATTAGTTGAAGTCTCATCTACTTGTGCAATAGCAGACCATACATCTCTTATGTTGTTGGAGTGGTAAGCATGTTCTCTAATAAGCTTTGCCAAAGTCATTGGAAGACCAAAGTTGCATGGCCATCGCCAAAAATCCTATTTTCCATGCACGTACCAAGCACATAGAAATCCAGTATCACTATGTGTGTGAGTTGATTGAGGACGGGGTCGTGGAGATAAGCTATTTTCCTACTGAAGAAAATGGAGTAGACATCTTCACTAAGGCTCTTGGAAGAGAGCAACTTCCTGGACACTTTGCAAAGCTTGGGATTGGACCAAGGAGGTAGTTCATCGTAGGGTGGACATTGAGGGGGGTGTTAGATATGCTCAATACTCCACCCTCATGTGACCACAAATGATCCATGGAGCTCTAAGTTGTAAGGCCCCCATCATGAGGAGAAGCCATTATGAGAGCCCGGACATTTGTGGAACCCTAGCTTCCAAGTTAGATGAGGTCTATGTGTGATCGTTGATGGTTGTAGATGATCTTTGTGAGCCTAACTGTTAGGTTAGGTAGGGCATAAACTTCTAGGCCATTGGGTTGCCATTTAAGGTGAAAATAAAGGCCTTGTGGCATCGCACAGTTTCCCCATAGAACCTTAATGGGGGGAGTGCAGAGGGGGGCTTGCCCCCTTCTGCGGGGTCTGGGGTCCTATCCCCCCGGCCCTACGGGCCAAGACGGTAGGACTTCTAGTCGTGGAGATATTGTCGGATCGTACATTTTATCGACTATTTTGTATCTCCCATCTACGTTTATCTATACCAAACCGCCTTGTAAAGCTATATAAGCACGGCCCATGTTGAGCTTTACATAGCATTGCACAATAGTAAGCCCTTCATCTAGAGTCTGTGTAGATAGCCATCTAAGCTACACATTGGGAGCGCACGGGTGGATAGCACCATCATTGTAATTGCATTACGCTTGACAATCTTTCTCTATCTCTCAGTCTGCATTTATCTTTGTTTGCATTTTTCTCTCAACTCTATCTACAGGTCTATTCCGCCATGCTGTTATTTTCTTACAGTAATCATAAGTATTATTCTAAAATCTTCTCTAGTCTAGTCAAAGAGCACACTCTAGTGATTCCCTGACAAAAAGTGCCTAATGAATCTCTATTAAAACTTGGTGAGAGAGGGTTCTTTGAGAATATGCTTCAAGAAACAACAACATGCTTTGATACCAATTGTTAGAGTTTGGAGTGTGAATGCACACGAATAGCATAAAGAAGAGGAAGAATCTTAAAATAACAACACAAAGTGTGGAATGTACAAAGATAAGTTGCTTGTTAAGTATTATGGATGTATATACAAGCTAAGGAAAAAAACCTTCCAAATAGGGAAGAAAGTGCCTCAACACTCCTAAAAGTGTTCACACACATGACTTTCAATATATACTAATCATTTCTAGCATTTTGAAGCCTATTTGACAGATAAAAAAAAAATCCAATGATGGTGGTCAATGTAAGTAGGAACTTATTAGACACTATGAGAGATCGAAACATGTCAACATATTCATAATCTTATCACATGCACATAAGACCTCACTTTACCAAAAGATCTTGATTTTTTAGTCCATTGTTAACTTGTTGTCTATTTGTATGTTGTGATTGTATAAAGGGTCCTCTTGTCAAGCCTAGTTACAACTTTTGGAAGAACTCCAACCCAAAGAATGAAGTGTGATCCATATTGCTTGTACTAGAACATAGGAGACATGAAAGCAACATAGGACCTACATGCACTTAATATCAAGAAAGATCCTAGGAGAACAAAATACGGTGAAGAGTCACATCTCTTCCCAAGGGAGCGTTAATCAAAGGAGTGCTCACACATAAACTCTAAACCTTTCTAGATATAGTGAGTCAAAACACGAAGGAATATCATAATCCATGCATATACAAAGGCCCATCCTTGATGAGACTATTCTCTTAGTGACTGAGGGTGAGTATTGCAACTCAATGAGATACTATCAATGCATATGGAGTTCCTATTTATCTAGACAAGCTCTATGAAGCTAGTGAACATTAAATCAAGTAGGATTCACCCTATCATCCAAGGTGAGGAGTAAAATTTGGGACCCATATGTCACTACAAACCAAGTGGAGAAGATGAATGAGTCAAAGAAATAGTATAGGAAAATCTAGGGACAAATGATGATGAAAGTAGATGAGTCCATAAGACCTGAAGTTGATAGTAAAGTTGCTCCTAGTCTCAAATCACTACCAAGACACATAAGAGACTATGAAGAGAGGCTATAGTGTAACACAATGCCTAGGCAAAGTGAAACTTCCACTCCATGTTGGAAATGCAAGTATGAAAGTGAAATTTCTCGCTTTTGATGATGAATATCAACAAAGAAAGTGAACTTAGGTCAAGCTTGACTTTATCATTATCTTGTTGTATTGTGCCTTGCAATGGTCATATTGTCCGCTAGGGTTAATAACAAAGAAATCTTCACTTTATTAAACCACACATCTCTAGATCCAACAAATTGTTCATGTCATTTTGATGAATTAGATAATGTCACTTGAGAGTTGGCTTCTGGTACAAAGCACATATCAGAGCTACGACAAGAAACATCAAAAGAATGCATAGAATGGGATAGTGATTTAAGGGCTCACCTCATTCTAGTTCATAATTCATAGATGTTGAAACCTTTGAATTTGATGATATAGATTTCAATGTTGACCTGAATTTGATGCCTAATTGTATAAATGTTGCTTGTTCTAGATAATTCAACAAGGGAGAAATGCTCAAAGAATCTCAAATGTACACTAACAGAAGGCACATGAAGTGAATCAAATAGAAGAAGTCAAAATCCAAGAGGAAGAGGAGTAGAAGGAAGAAGAATTCGCATCATCATAGGCCATACCAGTCTTTGGCTAGATCTTTTGATGGACTTATCAAATAATTTTAGGTGCCAAAGAATATTTCCCAAGCCCAATCATAAGAAGGGTTCATGTGGATATCAAAGATCATGCCAGCTCAACCAACTGAGGCCAACTCAATGAGAGGGCAAGCACTATAAATTCGGTGGACAAAACCTTTGAAGAACCCTTCTAAACACAAATAGACAAAGAAGATTCATTGAGAAACATACTTGTAAAGACCCATGCCAAGGCATATTTAGGTGCCTAAATAGTTAGCATTGACACAATGCAATCAAAAACAATTTTGGATTCCAAAGATCCACTCTTCTCTGTGAGATAGGGTTAGTCAACCATTAGGATTGCATCAAAAGAAGAAACCAAATAAGTGTACATCTCCTTCTAAGAAGCACCAACATTGAACGCATGGGACAAGGTATGAGGCTAAAAGAAAACAAATAAAGTACCTAGGGGCACCTAAGAAAACTTCAATACCCAAAGCACATATTCAGTCCCTCCAAATATCCATGGTACATTTGTATGCCCAAGGAACATAACATTCGACTTGAATGGATCAAGGATTCCAAAAAGTGGTACAACAAACCATATCCTCAAACACAAGGGACTCACATTCTAAAGAAGCTTCTACGATTGGAACCGGTCCATTGTGCAACAAAAAGCAAAACCTTCCATATTGATTAGGAAAATATGGGTTGCTACATCATTAACACCTTCAACTCAATACAAAATATCCTAGAATCCCTATAGTTTGCTTTGGAAAAGGAACTTTTATCATGTCTTGAGAAGCTTTAATAGTATAGGAGAAGCCTCTTCATGTAAGAACCATGCACACACTACACAACCTTGCCTTTTGCACCACTTTCATCATGTTTTGCACTTCAAATATGCGTTCAACATAAGGTCTCATTACATGATCATGAATTAGACACCATTGTGATGTATTCTATGCACGAGAGAGATGTACTCTGTAATGGAAAAAGTTACAAGCCACCTATATATTTTGGACTTTACTACTAAAATTTTCTTGCAAGTGATCAATTATGCATGCTCGCATAGGTGATTGGTAAATAACTTACATAAGATTCATATCATAAGATTTAGTAGCACATTGTCCTTCTTCTATCTATAAGAGGATTCAAGGATCCAAAGTGCACACATTCAAGGATCTAAAGTGCAAGCGCAAACAATGTTGTTCTCGAGAAGACATTTTTTTACATTGAAATCATGTCAAATAATGAAGAAAAGATTTCCAAGGTTCAATTTATTATTACCTCATACATTGCCAATCTTGAATTTGGATTCTAGGGATGTAAAGGTTGAGATGATTGAGGATATTCATTACAAGGGCAAGTATGGTGAACACTAGAGAGTTCAAGTTCTACAACAACCACAAGAGGTGCATCAGTAATCACATCAATGTCAACCAACCATCCACAGGTGTATGTTTTCAATGGATTAGAATGGAATGCTTCGTCCAAAGCATACCCTTGAGCAATTTGTTGAAGACCCCTCTCCTCTTGCACCATTTCTTTCTTTTTTGCATTTTTCATAATATGCATGCATAGGCCACTCTACAAGGTTGTGCACAAGGCACTCTTTTCATTTTATTCATGCACTACACTAAATAGTACACCCATTACTATTAAAAAAAAAAAGGATATATCAAGCTCAACATGTGATGATCGAGGATGACACATATCACTTCTTCATTTCTCTAACATGTATAGTGGTCACGTTGGTATATGTCAGGGATCCTTTAGTGAACTTTAGTAGATTTATCCACCGAGAGTGATGTCACATTTGTTTCTTCTCAACTCACTCATTCTAGGGGTATTGTTCTTTATATATTGCACTAGTTGGATTGTTGTATTAGATCATTCTTGTATATTCTCTTTGTGTAATAGAAGAAGAAGAAGAAGATCATTCTTGCTTAGAGAGCTCTCTTCCTTATCTTCTTTCTCTTGACATGCTTCCTACATATATCAACGTCTATCAAGAATGTCATTATCTAGGAGGGGAGGACTATTGGAGTAGAAACTCACAAATTGGTAGAATAAACAAAGATAAAGATGATGAGACAAAAGGGATTGTGATGAAATCAAACATAAAAAAAAAGGGATGTGGCAAAGAAGTACAAACGACCAAACTGGTCCGAAAATCCCAATCTGTGACCCTATTCTCATCAAAAAATATCCTTTATAATATTTTATGTAAAAATACTCCATAGATGTAAAGGCCATGAAGTCATCGAGCCTCAACATTGATAGCCTAAGCCTCTAGAAATGTTTGAGATTTTTTGGATCTTGAATCATAGCTCCAATTAGAATAGGATGCTTCGTGGAAAGCAAACCCTAATTTGCTCAAGACCCTTCTCTTTTTTTGAGCATTTCTTCTTTTTTGCATTTTTCATAGTATGCATGCATAGAGTAAACGAACATAAGAGCCTCAACAAGGCTTCGAAAACAACTATAAGTGACAATGGCTCTCATTTGTAGAAATTGACATATGTATTCTTCTCATTATTGTGAGTATAAGTGAGTTTCTTAGAGCTTGTGTATACTTGCTTATGAGAAAGACTTGTATATGTGCTTGCTTGTGTGCATGTCACTCACTCTTGATGTTGGCTTGAGTTCTTGGAGCTTAAGGTGGCCTACACTATAACACATTAAAGTCACAAAGTGATGGCATAAATGAAGAGCATGACAAGAATATCGAAGGGGTTGTGAAGAAAGTAAGCATTGAAGGGAAGGACATATCCAAGAAGTGCCATGCCCCTAATTTCATATAAAAATACTCTTTGTAACACATCCATAGGAAAATAATCCATGTAAAGGCCAAGGAGTCTTTAAGCCTCAGAGTGATAAACCAAGCCTCTAGAATTTTTATAAATTGTTGGAATCTCAAATGAGGGTTATGGAGTATTTTTAACTTAGAGTAGACACAAGAGTTTGAAAAGGGCTCTTGCTTCTAAAATCTCTACATAAGACAATGGAATCTCATTTGTAGAGATTGAATTGTGTATTCTTCTTGGTCTTGTGAGTAGAAGTGAGTTTCTGGAAGCTTGTGTCAACTTGAGAGAGAGAGAGAGAGAGAGAGAGAGAGAGAGAGAGAGAGAGAGAGAGAGAGAGAGAGAGAGAGAGAGAGAGAGAGAGAGAGAGAGAGAGAGAGAGAGAGAGAGAGAGAGAGAGAGAGAGAGAGAGAGAGAGAGAGAGAGAGAGAGAGAGAGAGAGAGAGAGAGAGAGAGAGAGAGAGAGAGAGAGAGAGGCTTGTATGTGTGCTTGGTTCTACGTATCATTGTCTTGGTTAACATGTCATGGGTTTGATACCATCAACGATTGTCCCTTGTTGACACTTTATTAGTCACTCTTCATGCTAGCTTGGATTTTTGGAACTTATGGCAGTGTATGATATAACATATATCCCACCAACGTTGAGCTGAGAGGATTTGTCTTATGCATTGCTCCTAAAGATATTAGTATCTCTATTGGAGTTATTGGAGCTTCTTGAAAAGTCGATTGAAACTCGAGGTTATGGTGCAAACCTTCTTTCGATGGAGCAACATAGTTTAGAAAGAAATTAGTTTTTTGATCCATAGTTCAACTCTTGGGTTGGACATGTAATGGCTTTGGCCAATTTAAACCAGTTGTAACCCAATTTAACCCTTGCTTTGTGCGATATGAGGGTCCCGCAGGTACTATGCCCATTCACCTATAAAATTGTACTTTCAAAGTTAAAGCTAGGGGAGTAGGCACCTGCTGAACCTCCTTAAAAAAGAAAACTCCTTAAGAGGTTGATTGAAATAGGGTGTTATAGTGTAGACCTTTATGTCAAGCAACATGAATTTCTGAAATTGGACTTACAACCTCCTAAGTGTGATTCCTTGTGATAGAGAGTTAACGACTTATCATAAGACATGCACCTAGTGACCCTAGCTTAGTATAAAGTGAGTGGTGCATGCCAACCATGTTAGGGTGTTTGAAGATGCCATTGATCAACGACCAAGTTACGAAGGTTAGCAAAGTCATTGATCAACTCCTCGTGGAGAGCCATGGCCAAGGGCGAGACTCCTCTCTCAAAGTGAGAAGACAAGTGAATGTAAGAAGAAAGAGAAACACATGAGAGTATGAGAGGAAAAAGGTCGTGGTGCTTCATATAACCCTATTGCAATCTTATTCGGTCCTTATTTTGCTATAAAGAGGATCCTATTGTGATTTTCATCCTCTGCGTAGTTAGACGTAGTTAAGCAGCGGCGCAGAAGGAAGTGTGGGAGGTCTTCATCCCGCATCTTCATCACGCTCAGTCTTTTAGTTCCTCCTCTAAACACCTCGACTTGGAAACTGCGTACAGATTACTGCATCAACTAATCTCTCAGCCTTTTAGTATTAGCTCTGTCAAATACCGAAGGCAATCCACAACCGTAAGAGAAAACGTGTGTAATCTGGAAGTAATTCATACGGATTTCACAACTGAAGCTAATATTGAGTGGTCTTGTATCCTCAAAGCGTTTATGGTACTTTCGTTGAAACCATTGTACTGTTTCGAGAAGGTCCACCACGATTTTAGCCAATTTCAGAATCACACAGTGGCCTTTTGTGCGTAAGAAACTAGTTGCATTGCGTCGACGACACTCGTGAGCATCATCAAGTCGAACACCCAAACCCACTTTTGCGTTTACTTCAATAGATTGCTTCTTTGGCCCTGACATTAACCTGACATTCTTTGGCCGGAGATTAGCGGAAATTCACTTTCTCTGCTCGTTGAAGCCCTAAAGTCTGGTCTCACAGGCAGTGACTAAAGCTTTTGATTGGAAACCGAGCGTGATTCGTATATAAGTGGCACACACGATGGGAAAGCAGAAGACTAAAACACCTGCAACAAGAGGGAAGCCTAAGCATTCGCTAGATGAGCAGAGACGTGATGGAAAGATTAAGAAGAGCGAAAATTTACGGAGCTCTGCGACCGTACGTCGTCTTAGCATGTACAAGTCTCGGCCTGTGCGCAATAAGGATGGCCGCATTCTACATTATGACCTTCAGTCACGTGATTTGCCTTCTACCCGTATTCAGCCAGATCGCAGATGGTTCGGTGAGAGAGAGAGAGAGAGAGAGAGAGAGAGAGAGAGAGAGAGAGAGAGAGAGAGAGAGAGAGAGAGAGAGAGAGAGAGAGAGAGATTCTTTTCTAATGTAGTACGATTACTACATTATTTAGTTGTTACGTTTTTATGTCTAAATCGAGTTTACTATACATGATTTTTTTTTTAAACGTATAGAAGATGTCTTTTTGAGTATCATTTTTGTTATTTAAGTTGTATTTTCCAATATTTTTCTTTATTAAGGCACATGCTTGTCTACGTCACATGTATGATATATGTAAGTTCCTGAATCATGATGTTCATTAGAATATATAGAGAGTGGAGGAATCTTGGGCTTCTTATTAAAGAAGGAAAAAAAAGTTGATAGTGATTGGATTAGTTTTGTAGACCTTAAGTGCTTTGCATATGCTTTAGGAAAAAGGTGGTTTGGTACGTAGTTCTATATGGTTAAGGTATGTGAATTGAACCCCACTTTCAAGGTAAGGTTTGCAAGGTACGTGGTAAGAAAATTTTATTGTATACAAAATATTCAAACCGATACATACATATGTATGCACATACATATATACATATGTACATGCTTATATACATACACTCATACATGCATACATACATAAATGGTAGTACTCAAAGTTGATTCATGATCAATGGTTCAAAGTTCAGAGATGGCTCGTGGCTTGTAAGTTCAACAAGGAAATGGATAGTAACTAAGTGAAGCTTGCGAAACTCAAAACTTTATAAGTTCATTCAATGGGCATTCTCTTACTCTTAGATGGAATGGAAAATGAAATCATTCTACAAAATTAAGCTACATACATGAATGCTTTTATGTATGCTTTTGAACCTCTACACTTTTTCCATTATAGGGGGAAACAAAGTTAAGTTGGTATAAGAGGTGTGAGAAGCTAAAAAATGGGCAATTCTTTTAGGTTTGGAAATTAGATGAGTAGAAGGTCGTAAGGTGAGGCTTATCTAATTTGTAGAGGATGGAAAACAAGAGATTTAGAGTGCTAAGTTAATCGTTTGAACTAGTAGAATTTAGATTTTGTACTTCTATTTCTTTGCCATTAATTGTAGTCATTAAGATTCAAGCTTGGGAAAAAACCCCTTAAAGAGGGAAAAAATTGTCGCGGCGGTCCTAAGTGTGTTCACACATCACTATCGAAATACATCAACAAATCCCCCCCCTAGGAGTGATGCGGTGAACAAGGAGCTTGCACTCATGTATAAGGAAGTGCCAAGCTATGTGCGAAGAGATCAATCTAGAAAAGGAAGTAAGCCGAAAGCTTTGCAGAAAGCTTCAGACTTCTTCATAGGCAGAGCCTTTGTGAAAAGGTCTTCAACATTATCCTATGTGGGCACATATGCCAAACTGATCTCTCCAATAGAGAACCTCTCCCTGACATAAAAATAGTGAAATCTCAATGTGCTTTGTGTGAGCATGGAACATAGGTTTCCTCGCAACTTCCAATGTGCTTTTTTGATTGTCAGTGAAGATGGTGGTGGCAGAAGACCGATCAACACCCAAATCAGCCAAAAGGCGTCTAAGCCACACACACTCATCAGTTGTTGTGAAAGCTTCCCTATACTAAGCCTCGCAACTAGAAGTGGCCACGGTGGGTTGCGTCTTGCTCAACCAAGATATGCATGAGCTGCCAAGCATGAAGCAAAACCACTAGTGGATAGACGAGTGTCATAGCAATCAACTTAATATGAGTCGGGAAAAGCATGTAAATCTGGCAATAATGATCCCCCCGAGAAAAAACAATCCAAGTAGCCGGTACCAATTAAGTAGCAAAAGATGCGGTTAATCACCTTCCAATGCTTGACACCTAGGCAATGCATAAACCTGCGAATCTGAGAAACTGAATATCGGGCCGAGCTATGCATAAATAAATCAAGCATCCAACATCCTGCGGATAGAGAACAACATCAAATGCATCTCAAGCATCTTGAAGACTCAACCGTAAATCTGTTTCCATAGGAGTGGCAATAGGTTTGGAACCTTCAAGGCCAAAACGCTTCAATAATGTGTCAATATATTTTGTTTGACACAAAGCTATTCCCCATGAACTTGCATAATGATCAAATAGTGATGCAAATGCTCCAAATTTGACATCTCAAAAGAGGCATGCAAATCAGCCTTCAATTCAGCAATATGGTTCTCATTAGGACTAATGAGCATTGAGGAGTATGCTATCAACATACACCTGAATGATCAGAAGTACATCATTTGCGTGTTTAACATACAAGGTGCTCTTAGTTGGAATATTCTCAAAACCATGTGCAATCAAGTAGGCATGTATTTGTTCATACTAAGCACGTGGTGCTTGCATCAAACCATATCTTACATTCCCCCAAGAATCTCCGGTCACCATACCAGTGCTAATGCCCTTTTTCAACCTCCACACTTTGTTTTCATGCCCTTTCTACATAAAACCATGGGGCTGAAATACATACACTTCTCCATGTAAGTCACTATTCAAAAATGCATTTTTAATGTCCAACTGACGTACATTCAAACCATGATGAGCTTCAAGTGCACAGATGTTATGAACGGTGGTCATTTGGCAAGTGGGTGCAAAGGCCTCGTCAAAATCTATGCCTCTCTCTTGAGCATAACTTTTTGCAACAAGCCTAGCCTTAGACCTATTAGACCTATCGACTGTTCCATCTGGCTTATGTTTCCTTAGACCTATCGACTACACCATTAGGCTTCTATTCTAGCTTGTATATCCATTTAGTGCCAATGTCCTTTTTGCTTAGAGGCAAATCACATAAAGGCCAGGTACCATTCTTCGTAATAGCATCATATTCTGATTGCATAGCAGCCATCCAATCTTCTGAATTTTGTGCTTCATCAAAACAAACATGCTCAATCTCATCACAGAGATTAGAGGCAGCCATTGCATAGCAATCTGACGCAAAAGAAGCACCATGAGAGCTTGAACGAGTACGATATGAGACAGGTGCATCTAATTTGCTCTCTCAAAGTTTGTACCAGTTGTAAATCATACTTTTTGCCTCTATATCAGCCTTTTCATCAATCATCAACAAGTGCATCATGTAAATTTGCATAAGGAATGGAATGACATGCATCATCAAGTGGAACTTGTAAAGGTTGAGAAACTGCCTCATTTGGATTAGTACTTGATTTTCCACATGCAAAGAGAGGAAGCAAAGTGTCATACACATCTCTAGAGCTAAGTGAAGTCTCCTTGGTACATGAAAGTGATGGCTGAATTGCATCTTCCACAAATACAACATCACGGTTAACCAAAATGCGTTTAGTCTCTAGATGATACAGATGGTAGCCTTTGACTTTAGAACTGTACCCAACAAAAATACATTTCAGAACTGTACAACAAAAATACATTTCACTGTGTTATCATCCATATTTTTGTGTTGTTGTTCATGCATGCAGAAGAGCAATAGATGGCTTGCGACCATGCAAAGCCTCGTATGAAGTGATAGATTGCAGTGCTTTGTAAGAGCCTCAAGCGATAAGCTATGTGGTAAAGCTCGACTTTTGATCATACATCTCCCCATCTCCATGAGAGACCTTTTCTTTCTTACCTCTTTGTTGATGTATATATGGCACTGTACACTGATGTTTTATCCCATGCTAAGCAATAAATGCATTAAAATCAGAAGACATGTACTCCCTTCTCGATCAAAACGGAGGGAGCCCAATTTACATGCTTACAGATTTTCAGCCATAACTAGAAATTGTTTGAAGTACATTTACACTTCAAACTTTGCTTCTAATGGATACTCATGCATGCCTGGAGAAATCATCAATAAAGGTCACGAATTAAAGATAGTTCCCAAAAGAAGGTGTTTGCATAGGACCATAGACATCACTATGAACAAGCTTCAATTTATGAGCTTCTGGAATTGAACCATCTTTTGTGAAGGTGCCTCAAGTTTCGGTAGAGAGGACACCGTTTCAGATTTATGCAAGTGTAGCAAACTAGCAAAATTCAGATAAACAAAGCGTGCATGAACGCTCGAAAAAGGGACGTTTGCTAATGACGGATTAAGAAAATTAACAAATAGGGTCTTTCCACGTGTACAAGAATATAACATTCTTGTCTCTTTTAATCATATGAAGAAATGCTTCTTGTAAGAAAATATGCTTAAAAGCGCCGCTAAAGTAATGGAGTTTCTTGTATTCAGTGTACAATTTTTTGATTTCATACAAAAAAAGATATTTTTGCACACCACACAATGCAAATCCTTAAATTTCCAAGAGAGAAATGATTTTTGAAGATATGAAATATTTTTGGGTTCACAAAATTCAATGATGTTTCGGTCACAGTTGATACATCAAATTAAAAATTGCGATTGGCTTCCACATGTACAAAGTTTTTTTGTGTATAAATACTCGTGAAGTTTGTGAATCTCGGTTTTCCACTTTGAACATTCTCTACTATTTCTCTGAGTATTCGAATGGCTTCTACTTGTCGTCGTCCTTCCAATCGTGTAACCTAATGTGAGGTTTACAATAGTAGAGAAGATTCTTCATGGAAACCTCTTTTTGTGAAGCTAAATGATTGGATGACTATGCTTCATAGTTGAAGAGGTGCCCATAAAGTCAAGCATACTAAAAGAGACAACACAAAAAACCATTGGAAAGGTCGTATTCTTAGTTTCAAATTGAAGAGAGACGGTTGGTTTGCAAAAGTTCAACACGTGTACAATGTTAAGGATATGGTGCTAGACAATCATCTTCATTTCCCATCATATTGTAAGTGAAGTTTAACAATGCTCTTTTGTCAATTTCAATTGTTTTTGTATTACAAGATATATGTTTTTGTATTGCAGATATTTTTCCTTCCAATATTCTAGAGTGTCAACTTGTTGAATGTTTAAGAGGAACATTCAAAGTCCTTCATAAAGATTATGCAAAACTTATGTATGCAAACAAATCTGTTCAATTTTTCAATAGCATTCAATTATTTGTTTATTTTGCAAATTATCAGGCGCCATCAGGGAGGAGTGCTTATGAAAATCTTGTACATCTGCATGCTGCTTGCATCTCTTCATTAGATTGGGATGCTCCTGATCATTTAACAGTTTCAAGTTTTCTATGCAAAATGAAAGATGACATCCAAAGGGCAATGTCAGCAAGCCGAATTTTTCGAAGGATAAAGATTTAATGGTTTTTTCCTCATCACGTTTTTGTAGAATGTTTTAAAAACATGATATTACAAAAAACAAAAACAATGTGGTTGAATAGGAGAGTTTCAATTTCAGAGATTGGTGATGTTTTAGATAGGAAATGGGATAGCAAAGAAGCTCAAAAGCTAGGAGACATCATTTTATGTAAAGTTAGTTCAAATTCTCTTTCAATTTATATCAGATACCTCGACAATCACTTGTTTTAGGATATGACTACAAAAGGTGGAAAAAAAAGCTTGGACTTTGGTTGTCCAAAATTTGAGTTAGAATTATTGATTCATCCAGGTTTTCAACCTAGGAAAATAATTGTCAGTCCAAATTGGAAACTTAAAAATATAAGGGAGCTCCTAAAGTTCCTTGATGAGGTATCACAGTTCATATTCTCAATTGATGATGCAATGATAAACATTAGATCAGAGAAAACACTATCTTGCATTACTTGTTTGCCACCCAAGGCGTACAAGTTCCAACCCTTAAGAATGTCACTAGTCTTGCCCTTTTTCTTCTACTAAATACATCTCTTTTTTATGTAAACTCATCATATTCATATTGGCATTGTTTTGGTTTATATCATCACTCTTTTAAGGTTTCTATTTTGTAAAGACTTTTATAGGTTAAAGAATATCTCCATTGAGCAAAGACTTTCATCATTGTCTCAAACATGCAATTGCTTTGCAAGGTTACATCTCTTTTTTATGTATACTCATCATATTCATATTGTCATTGTTTTTGTTTATATCATCACTCTTTTAAGGTTTCTATACTGTAAAGACTTTTACAGGTTAAAGAATATCTCCATTAAACAAAGACTTTTATCATTGTCTCAAACATGCAATTGTTGTGCAAGGTTTTAAATTCTATTGGTCAAGCATCAAGGATTACAATATGGAGAAGATTGGAGGTTACGACGGATTCAAGCGATTAGGGGCAATGGAGGCTTTTCGAGTGCCCTAATCGCTTGAGTTGGTCGTGTCCTTCAATCTTCTCCATTTTCCTTCACAAGCCCAAGTTTTCAATTTAGATAATCATTAAATCATGATAGAGCATAACAATGTAGAAATTAATGGTAAACCACTTATTATCTTAGTTTATCTCATGAATAAAGGGCACACCACAGTTTATATTTTAGAAAAACTACTACCAATATTAATAAGTTGAAACCATTTCTTTGTAGAAACATGAGTTATAATTACTATCTTCCAGATAAAGATAGAATGGGATCATTTACCAATACATACAATTCTTTGAAGGCTATCTTGTGTACAAAATTGTACTTACAACAAAGAGAATATAAATATCTTCCAACATGTTGGAAGTAATGGGCTAAGTGTCAAGATAGATACAAAACTCTATACATTTTTTGAGCCTTCACCTTTGTGCTTATTCTTCTTCTTTTTGGAGCCTTTACTTTTTTGCTTATTCATCGGGACATATTTCAATGGAGAGTGAATAGGAGGTCCTTTCTTCTTATCTTCAGTATTCTTATGTCCTAGTGGTGGAGGTAGTGGAGGAGAGTTTGGATCATAATGACAGATAACATCTTTTAAGATGGCATGAATTGCGTTTTCTCTGACCAAAAGGATCCATGCATCTGGATAGTCCGATAGATTTAGACTAGGATTGTAAAATCTTATCTCTAAGAACCTTACTGCATTGGCAATTACTCTCCATCCTCATGATGTACTGTCTTTCTGTAGTGGCATATGAATTTGCATATAACCAAACTTTTTTTCTTCATTCATGTTGCTTGGATATTTCTGATCAATGTGCATTTTCAGAAGTTTTGCAGCATTGCAAGGCTAAATAAGTATCAGAATGCATGGCAATGGAAGTGTACAACAATGGAAGTGTACAAGAACTTACCGTTTGTAGTTCCCATGCTTTGATTGGAGAGAGTTCATGAATAACGCTTGGTATTCAACAAAATCAATAATTATAAGACTCTAATGACCCCTGAAAACGTGACAATACTTATCAATAAAACAACCATTAAGAAAGGAATGACTTTATATGAAATAGAAATGAAAACAAACTTATCAATATATGGATAAATTATATATTTTGTCTCGTCACTAAAATTCTTGAGAAAATGACCGATTTTTGTATAATATACACTGAATCACAAGGGGATCTAAAATAAAGATCTTCCTTGAGACTGACTCCTTAGATTGCTCGAGTAAGACCCTACAATATAAAACCAGTAGTAGCAAATGCATCAAGGAGATCAACTATTGATAAAATGGAGCATATTATGGCCTGAAAAATATCTAAGAGCTATATTGACAATGTTGTTAGAGATCTCAACATTGAAGCCTCTCAACATTTTGTTGTCTTGAGGACTTATGTCAAGCATGAAGTCTTCCTCCCATGGCATTGAAGCATTTATAATTACCTTGCCATCTCCTTTCTTAAAGAGCTCCGAGTTAGCCTTCTTTAGCCACTGAATGTCCTCAAGGATAACAGATTCTTCTGACATAAGGTTCATCCTTCTCTTCTCCTTCTCAGACTCTGCTGCATTTCTTGTTGAATCTTCATGAGAAGGGACCTCTTCAATTTTGATTGAAGATGGCTTAGGCTTTCTTGCTGGAGTTATATTAAGAATATCAAAAAATTTCTGATCATGCTTGTGAAGAGGGACAATGGCTTTATCAAACTTGTATCTTAGCCTGGACACAACAACATAGTCCTTGGCCATAAGTGTCACCCTATGACAATGTGCTCCACATAGATAAGCATCATTCATAAAATCGATTGCAAAATCCTTTGTTGTATCATGCAAGCATAGAAGAGCCTGCGTCTTCCATTTGACATTCACCAATGAAGTAGTCTTCATCATAGAGCAAAGATTGGAAGAGATCTCCTTAACCACTCTCATGAAAGGAACTCTTGGGATGAGGAGTCCCACAGACTTGACTTCTGAGCTCTTTTGATTTCCCTCAGTGATTTGACATGATATCTAACTCTCTTTTTAGCGTATGCCTGCTGTGGATCAACCTTATCTTTGCTATTTGTGGTCTCTGGAGCATGTCCTTGCCCCTCTGGAACAAGTCCCCAATGCTGTTGCTCTGAGGGTACAACTTCTTAGCTGTCTTCTTTACCCTAGCTATGATCTATAAAAAGAAGGAATGGAAGAGGATCAAACACATGGAAATGAGAGAACACAACAAGAAAATCAAGAATTCAACAGATGACTAATTCAAGCGATTATGGTCATCGAGAAAATTTGGATTGTTTTATTAGCTTGAATCGGTTGTGTAAAATAATTCAAGGTTCAACCACATTCATGTGAATTTCATGAGATTTTTGGGATAAACTTTCTTTTTTTTTTTTTATAAACATACAAGAAATTGTCAAAAAATATGTTTGAAGGAAATGACTGATTCAAGCGATCAGGCCATCTAAAAATATCTGATTCCCCTAATCGTTGGAATCGGTCATATCAAACAAATCAAGGTCTTCGCTTTCTTTTTATGTATTCCATGAAGTCTATAATAAATCTTCTTACCTTGAAAAACAAAAATAGATCATAAACATGTTTTTTGACTAAACACGACTGATTCAAGCAAATAGGTCTATTCGAAAGTTTCGGATTCCCCTTATCGCTTGAATTGGTCGTCTCAATAATACCATGTGAATTTGATGAGAACTAGAATTGATCTATTGCACTTATCTTAAAAGAAAAAAATAGATCTCAAAAAGGTTTTCTAGTAGACATGACGTATTCATGAAGTCTTGAATAAATCTTCCCCTTGTATACCTTGGAAAACAAAAATAGGTCATAGACATGCTTTCGACTAGACACAACCGATTCAAGCAAATGGGTCTATCCGAAAGTCTCCGATTCCCCTAATCGCTTGAATCGGTTGTGTCGATAATACCATGTGAAAAAAATAGAATCCTCTTATCTTTTGCCCTTATCGTAAAAGGAAAAAATAGATCTCAAAAAGCTTTTTAACTAGACACGACCAATTCAAGTGATTGGGCAAACCCAGAAATCTTCAATTCCACTAATCGCTTGAATTGGTCATGTAGAAGATTCCAAGATCAAGGATATTACCTTGCACACGAAGAGAGCTCAAGGAGAATAGGAATTAGAGAAATTCGCAGAAGAGGCTTGGAGCATGAACATTGCTTGAAGTCAGGGGTAGCACGTAGGTCACAAAAAAAATGGCACAAATAAAGGGAGGAGCTTAAATAGGTCTCTAGGTTGTGTTGACCGTTAGTGCCATGTGGCATCGTCTGACTGGTCCACATCATCTAATCTTTGCGAATCCCAACGTACAATTCTACATGTCCTTTTTAATGGTCCACGTCATTTGATTGTGGAAATTTTCGAGTTCAACTTTGTTATGTGTCACACATTCATTGGTCCACGTCATGTGACCGTTCCTTTCTCTTTTCGCCTATAAATATTAGTTGAGTTGCCTTGGTCTTTTCTGATTTTCAACCTTCAAGAAATTTTTGCCTCCATATCCAAGCACTCTGAGCTCGTATCCAATAGACTACCGATTCAAGCGATTACGCCAATTTGATTCTCTGTGTGTGCATCTATTTGCTTGTATCAGTAATCTATTGAGATGGAAGAGAAGAATGTGATTCTTAGTGTTTCTCCATTTGAAAAAATTTTAGATTTTATGGTTCAAGAGGGATTGAGGATGAATCATTTTCCAAGAGGTTTATAAATGAGAAGGACGAAAGTAAAGAGGAATTTTCGAGTCTGGACTTATCCTTGGCAAATAAAGAATTCAAAGACTCATCCAAAGCTCTCTCATGCTGCTATGAAAGAGTGATTTCACAGAAGCCAACCCTTGCAGATGAAGATTTTGACAAACGTTGAAAAGATTTGGGGATTTACTCATTTGGATGAGGATATTCGTTTGTGGAGGCAGTTGAGGACAAAGGAACAATAAGGATTGACAAGAAAGAACTGATCCAAGAGGAAGATGAGGTCAAGGTACATCTAGATAAGAAAATTGTGAGACACGACTGATTGAAGCGATTATGCCCATTGGAGAATTTTTGATGAGCCTATTCGCTTGAATTGATCGTCTCGAGAGTTGTTCTTTTTTATGGCTTTTTTAGCTTGTCCCTTATGTAATATAAGTCAAGTTACATCTATTTGTGATCATTTAAAAGACGCGACCAATTCAAGCGATTAGGCCCATCTGAGACTTTTTGATGAGCCTATTCATTTGAATCGGTCGTCTCGTCGATTTCTCTATTTTATGATTTATTTTCCTCATCCAATACTTATTCCTCATATTCTTAGTGTGCACATCATAAAAGGGGAAAGTTTACCGACTTCTCATTAGATAATGATGATCTTTGAGACCCCATGGATTCAAGCGATAAGACTTATTCGAGTCTTTCGGATGAGCGTGTTCGCTTGAATCGGGATTCGGTCGTGTCTGTTAAGTTCTTCGTTTGCTCTTTATTAAAGGCCTTTATCTCTCATATTAATATATGATAGCACGTGATGGTAGATTTGTAATGATTATGATGAAAGATCGATTCAAGCAATTAGGCCTATCCAAGATTTCCTGATGAGCCGAGTCGCCTGAATTGGTCGTCTCCTACATTCGTTTCAGCGATTGTTTTTCCTTACAAGTTCAGTCGTGTCTCGAGTCATTCAAAGTTGTTTTGCTCTCTTTGATCTTGCTTTGTCATTGTTTCCACAACTATCTATATTGGATGAGGACAATTATCTTGGCATGGGTAAGGGCACAAGGAAAGCTATAGAGAGTAAAGGAAAAGCAAAAGTGGATATACATTTAGTCATTCACTATCTTCCAAAGTTGAATCCAGATTTATTCTATGTTGTACATAAGCAGTATAGTGAGGACCTTGATTTTGCATTATTCTCTCTAAAGACTCTTTCAAAGTAGATGGGCTTTTCTTCACTACCCTTTAATGCATATAGGATTTTACTTCTTGAGAGAACAACATTCAAGATTTTTGGCTTATGCTCGACGTCCCAATGCTTCTAGAGCTGGATATTTCCTTTGTTATTCAAGCTATGCAATGGCTGCATGGGTCTTAAATGTACAAAGTATTGCATATAGAGTAGATTTGCCGGAGACAAGCTCTTTCAAAGAATTGAAAGAAGAATAAATATTTCATAAAAAAAATTTCATGAGTTCAAAAACTGTATATACATCCATAGGTATTTTTTGGCCAGAAGAATTGTAAAAGATATTCTAAATATTATAGCTTCAAATTGGAATGAAATCTCATTCTTTTTTGTATTTAATCCATATGTCCTAAAGGAAATGACATTTGGTGATACTCTTTATTCATGATTTGTATAGTTTATTTGGTGATGATATCTTGCATTTGCTTCTTTGTAATTGTCTTCTAAAGAACCAATCAAAAAGCTCTTTGAACGCATTACTTTTTGTGATTCCTCTTCCCTTTCTTATGCATGTGAAGAAGCTTGTTCCTGCTTGATAATGAGATTTTTCCATGCCTTGGGTGTTCTATGTGGCAACTGTTTCCTTTTCTGCAAAGAATGGAATATGCAGAAGAAGAAAGAATATGCAGTAAAAACATAAAGGTAAATATCATGAGATGTTTATTTCAAAACACACCAAGTATAATGGTGGAGTAAATTTCTTTGAAACTCACCAAGTAGTAAGTTATGTCTTTGACACCATGTCGCTGTGATGGTTTCTATAAGCTCTGTGATTGCCCTTCTGAATTCAATCACATAGGTATCAGATGTTACTTGTTGCCTCATAATCTTCAAAAGTTTATCTAGTCTGATCCAAACCTCCATTCTTTTTTTTTTTTTGCAATTTTTGGATTGCTTTTTGCATTTGTCGTAACCTCACAAAATTGTTTCCAACAATTCCACATTGCATTTAGTTATTTTCCATCGTTGTTGCTAAAGAATCTTCCCATTGACACATCCTGTAATACATCACTTGTAATTTGTGAAAGCTTTGGATCTTTTCTTAGATGAACATCACCACCATGAAATCCCATTTCTGAAAGTAGAGATTCACATTTTTTTATGCATTCATTTGCAAGAGATGTAGGCTTGATGCAATATGCATAATCTAATTCAAGACGGACCAACTTATCTATGATCCTTAATTCTGCATGCAGTGTATATATATGTATATTAATCAATTCTATTGGAAGTACGGGACCCCAAATCATGGCAGAAGACGAGTAATTATGTAGATTATATTTTGAGCAGAAGGAGCTTCCTCAACCTTAGTTCTAGCAATCCATCCTCTTGTACCTCGACTTTGGGTTTGCACCCTTGCTTATACCAAATATGCATTTTAGAGTCTTTAAGTCTCCACTCAAATGCCACTCAATTTTAAAACTTCCGCAGCGGTTCACATTCATCAATTCGCTTAAGTGATGCCTTTGGATAACATTTGGAATGTCTGTCTGTAAGAGTAACCACTTAAGTGTTTTATGATTCTCAGCTGGAACTTGAGCACACCCAATCCACCATTTTTGATTGTACTTTGAGAGATGGAGTATCTAGTTTTCCAAGGCTATAGTCCAAAGCTCTATTCATTAGTGCAATACTTATTCGCTTCATCTTTTGATGTTTTTTAATTTCAGCTTCATCAAGCTTTATTACAAATTTCAAAAGGTTAGAACATTCACGTTCTTTTATATCATAATACTGAACCATGTATGTCTGAAATTTTATTATATCTATTCATATATTGTTGAACGCATGGTAAGTGAAATGTAAAGTTTGTTTTCCTACCTCATAAGGCATGTTACCGTGAATGTGTTTATAGTCACCAAATATAGACGTGATTTTTTTATTCAAGTAGAGCCACTGAGAAGACAAATGAAACAACTTTTTTTCTAGATCCCTCTTATGTGAGTCTCTCTGATGTAGTACATTTTGTAGAAGTTTATGTATTGCATATAGTCCTTTGAAATCTCACATAGCTTTGAACAATAGCCACGCAAACCGTCATCACCATCTCCTACAAATCTAATCAGATCATGAAGATTATGAAAAGGTGGATACCTTGCAGTTTGTGGATCAATCGGATAAACGGCTTCATCTGCCCATATATTGACATGTTTTTTGCCTTCTTTGCCCAATCCATCATCTTCACAAGATTGAAGAGCTCTTCGAAATACCTTTCTTATTGTTGCATATTCTTGACTGATTGCAATGTTGATATGGAACTTATCACACAGTTTTCGGCTGGATGAAAGTTCAGTGAGTGTTTGGATTGAGGTTCTCCATGGCAAAATTGTCCAGATTCACGAGAAAGAGAGAAGCATGTCTTCTATTGAGAGTAGAGTAAAAAAGTGTAGAACGTCCTAAACACGCATTATATAAGTCGAAGAACAAGAGGTAAACTTGAAAGTCGATGAATGCCCGACGAGCAAAACGTTGAGGCATATCACTTTTCATGATTATCACACGAAGTTTCTCTCTCTTTCAAAACTAATATATTTTCATAAGATACGTATTAAATGAACGTACAAGAAATTTTTTGAAATGATTTGAAAACATAAATCAAGATTTAACAAACTAATTGAAATCCTTACACGGCCCTTTTTTTGCCATTGTTCGCCCTAATGAGATTTGCATATGATAAAAGCTTGAGAATCTTGAGCTTCACATGTTTATTCATTTACAAATTTTGCATAGTCTATGAGCTTATACAACCAACAACATAAAATGCTAGAAGAAATAATAACATTCCCATTTGAGAGATCATGAACTGTACATCTCTATGAAGAAATTTGACAACCAAGCTAATCTTGGCTAATGCTAAAACTAACAACAGGTTTTTCTTGATCCCTGCTACATACAAAGCATTTGACAATGTGAAACAACTATTGGAAGTAGTAGTCAAAATGATGCTACCAATTTTCATTACATGATAAGAGGAGTTGTTAGCACATGTGATAATATTCCCTCTAGGGGTAGACTCAAGTGAAGTGAAGAAACCGCACCACGAGGTAATATGTTTGATTACCCATTATCAAAGTACCAAACATCTTAGTCTATTGTAGACATACAATGCTCATAAGATGATGGGTCATAGCTTCAAACAATAGCAAATGCCCATTCTTTATTTTGTACAAGATTAGGACACTCTGTTTTAGGTCTAGAGGCCTCTGCAACAACCATTCAAACCTCTTTCTTCTTCGTCTCTTTTGCAACAAGTCTTGGACAACTCGTTATGCAAAGTCACCATGGGACGGGGACAGGTCTCCAGAACAGTGGTGTCCTTGGGATGGGGACGGTGCCTATGGTATCCTGGGGACGCATCCTTGAGACGACACTAAAATAATGCTGTTTTTCTCAAAATAATCATATGAAAGTCATGTAGAATGAATTTGCTAACATATTAGATAACCAATTACAAGAAGGCCATAGAAAAAAGATGTTTTTTAAGTATAAAAATACACATGTACGAAAGACATTGAATCTTGATGGATGAGTTGAACATTCAAATTTTAGAAGTATTGCAAAAGTAACAAAAGTGACAAGTGAGAAGTCATATGTATTTCGTCATGTCAAAAAAGGTGGATACATCGTCATCATCATATAAAAAAGATATTAGATCATAATAGCAAAAAGATTTTACATCATATAGTATACCATCGATCGACAAAGAGACTAGTCAATGGTCACAAGTAACTAGTAATTAGATATGACTAGCCTTGAACATAAATGTAGAGACTACAACATAAGTATAATGACTCCGAAGAATCCAAGTGGAGAGCCTCATTTTTGCAACACAATCAGTGGCTTCTACTTCATGTTCTTCATTTGCCACTTTGCTTGACTTGCATGCTCTACCTCCCATTTCGTGAAAGGATCTCCTTCCATGCATTGAGTCCTCTGTAGCATCCTCAAATTGGCAATGACAAACACAAGATCACTAGCACTCTGCACCCAAAGTCTATTCCTCTTTTTTGAGGATACATGTCTATACACACTCCATAGTTGCTCAAAGGAAACTTGTAGTGCAAGCTTGACTAAGTATTCGAATGGCCAATCGTTGAAGATCTTGACCATCAAAACCAAAATCTTCACGTCATAGGGAAGCACCCGTAATCTATCCTCCTAGGCATCTGCACATGCATATGAAGTATCTTCCTCGATCCTATATTTGGATAGTTGATCTCTGATAAGTCTTCTAGTTGCACTATATGGGACAACCCTTTCTAATGTGATCCTCCATCCATTAGCCACCTCTGGATCTGCATATTGTTTTTTATCTTGAAATTCTGGATCCAACATGTATGCCACTGCATGAAGTGGGGAGTAGTATGCATTTCACTTGCGAACATAAATAGCTGAAATTTCTTTATAACTGTCATTATCCTTCACCAATGTTTTCAGTGATTCAATTGTGCAATCCATAGCTTTATACACTTTACCAATGCACGGCTCCATGGAATCCACAATTTTTAGCAAGTGCACAAGTGGATGCACAATATCCACAATGTGAGAAATGTTCTCCCACCATGTTGCATCATCAGCTAACCTTCTAAAGTTCTTTCCTATCGAAGTAGAAGCCTCTGGCATCCTTGCAAACTCATCGCTCAATAAGAACCCTCTCAAGATGCCACTGCATTTAACTATGCGGTGTAACATGGTGAAGTTGTATGCAAATTTTGTGTCTGAATACTTGAGCAAAGCAAGGGTAGACCTCTTGCTAAACTCATTCTTCACACGTGTATGGTTATTGATGAAACTAACCAATGAGTTTACCTCATTAATTCAAGGTAAAATCCAATCCAAATTTCCAATATTTTTGAGAATATTATTCAAACAATGAGCCATGCAAAAGTGAACAATATTGTGAGGGTACAAATTTTCAATAGTTGCACCTGTAGCTCTATTTGAAGGCGCTCCATCTGCAACAATGCAAACGACATTTGAAGGCCTCACAATTTCTATGGCACTTGCCCACTCTGTCGCAAGTATATGAGCTGACTTCCCTGTCTTAGATGCATCATGTGACGAGATGAAGTACATCTCCCCACGAGAATAAGCCACCACTCGATGGATAGAGCGTCGTTGAACATCACTCCATCCATCTGCAAGTAATGATACTCCATTTCTTTCCCATGATTTCTTTATGCTTTCTCGTGTGGCTTCAACATGTGGCTTCAACAAGCTTCTTCTCTTTCTCCAATAAAGTGGTGCATAAGCTCTCCGAAGATCAAGGGACATAGTCTGTCCCATATTCACCTATCTTTTTTACCATGTCTTTGAAGTATGGTGATCTACGGAAAATGGTAAAACAAAAAAGACTTATAAGCAATGGATTATGATATATGGAAGTGAATTTTGAACTTTGAAGTTTAAAACAAAACAATAGAATCAAGATAAGATTTTTACCGAGCTCCATCGAAAGCTATGTGGTCATGGTAGAAAAAACGTGCCACTGTCGTGTCCACCTCCTCTTTTAATATGGGATTTCAATTTTCATGAAGTGTTTGTTGATGTGATTGACGTACATATGGCATTTCCGATGGTGTGGAAGAGGAAGTAGAAGTAGTAGGAGTAGGAGCATGAACTGGAGCCGATGAAGATGATGCTCTTGAAATGGATGACATAGAAGACCTTACAAATGATGCCGGGTTGATGGGAGCTTGTGAGGCATGACGAGCATGAATTTGGGAATCACTAATAGCAAGCTTGTTGAGTAATTCTTGCTTCTTCTCCGTAGTGATTGTGGAACAAGATCTTACTTCATGTCCATGTTCATGAAATAAGTGTGCATGCACCTTGTTTGCTCCAACCGTTCATTTGTAGCCACATAGCTTGCAAGTCCACGGTCTTGCACCACCTTCTTCTCCAATAGACACAGGAGACTCCACCTCTTCCCACCATGTCCATTTTCTTATAGCATGCCTCCTCTTGGTGTTTGATCTGCTTGTTCGCAATGAAAAAGCCATAGAGGGAGAGAATACTATCAGGATAAGGGAAAAGATGAGAAGGAAGAGAGGGCTTAGAGGAGAGACACTAGAGAAATGCCCTTGAATATGCAAGTATGAAGCTAGCTCAAGCATTCATGGCACATGCACATAGGCTACATGCAAGGAAGCAAGTGAAGTTGTGATATTCATGAGCTGAAATAGGCTCTATTTATGCTTGTAAATGACTGGAGGAAGCTTTTAGATGCCCTCCAAAAAGGGTGCTAAAAGAGCCTTCAAAAATCGAGCTTAAATTTAAAATTTGAATTCCAAAAAAATAAAAAAATCCCGTCGGTTGCTGCCATCACTGCTCGTCCCCATTGAAGTCTCATCAAACGGGGAAGGGTGTGGGCATGTTACAAATCTGCTGTTGGGGAAGTCTTTCGTACCCCTTTGGCATTCCCTCTTCAAACCACTTCGGGACGGCATCCCTACATCCCTAGACTCGAGGATGTGTCCTCTTGTGACATTGTCTTTATGACATGATCATTTTCCTATTAGTATTTGTAAAATTGTTTCCGCTTCTCTGTTTTCTTCTTATCTTTGCCTTCCTGCTTGACCTGTACGTCATTAGTAGATTTTTGCTTACTAGTAGATCCATTTACCTTTGCCCTTCTGACTAGCTAAGAAAGCTTCATCTGCAACACACATAATAGACCTTTTCTACCTGGACTTGTCTTCCTGCAACAAAACAGAGACGAACCTCTCAAATGTTAAGACATTTGGATTGCCTTTCATCATCTTGAAAGTAGAAGCAAAACTCTGATTTGATCTGGAAGACTATTAAGAACAGTCTACACAAGTGAACTATCTGGAAAAACTTCATCAACAAAAATCAACTGCTTCTTCAAATCTTTGATGTGAAAAGACTTTCCACAGAATTTCCTTCATTTATATGCTAACTCTCAAACTGTTTACAGAGGTAAGCAACTCGAGCCTCATTTCTTGATTGGTATAAAGTGGTAAGTGTATCCTAAGCATCCTTTGCTCTTTGGAAAGAGCGAATGTGAGGGATAGTGACATGTTTGATAGACAAAACTATCAATGCATGTGCTTGAGAATCTCCTCTGTCCCAACGAATTTGCTTTGTAGTAGGTGTAGCAAGAACTACAACAGGAACATGAATTTGAACATCATCATCTTCAACTCCATACGAAGCACCTTCAATAGCTGTATTTGAAGGTGTGGCAGGACGTTTTTCAACACCCGGCACAATATTCCATTGTCCTTGTGCTACCAATACATGACATACCATATATGCCCACAATGGGTAATTAGTACCATCCAATCTATCCTCTTTTGCCAACATACAGAATATGTCATTGCTTTTAGCCATGGCCATCAACTAAAATAACTTGATGCAGACAAATGACTCAATGTGGAAAAGTTGAACAAAACCACCTTGTGAAGCTCTGCTAGACCTGTAGAAGACTTCGAGGTGCTTGTACTGACGAAAGCCTGTATATAGTTTTGCACAAAAGGAAGAAATCACTTGCATGGGCATTGTGATAGTGTGTTCGAAGACCAAAACGAGCTCAGATCGAAATTTCGATGCCACACATTGAAGCTGTTTTGAACTCCTAATCACCTTGAGTATGCTCACCAATTTTCTTGCAAATATTGGAGGGGTGTCCACGACGCCCTGGACACGCCCTAGATGAAGTGGCGACTTGCCTGAAACCAATTGTTTGAATTTGAGGTCTACGGAAGCACACGAACAGCACAAGGAAGAAAAAGAAGCTTGGAGCACAACACAACACTGAAATAGATTACCAAGTGAATCTACAAGAATAAGTAATCGTTAGGGTTAAAGGCATATATACAAGCTGGGGGAAAAAACCTCCTAAAGTGGGAAAAAAGTGCCCGGACAGACTAAGTGTGTTCACAGACATTACTATCGAAATATATCAACAAAGCTTGCTAATTGTCAAACACTTCTTTTCTCTGTTTTCTTTTTGCCCTCTCTCTCAAGTGCTTGTCTTTTGTCTTTCGCTTTCCTATTCTTTGTTTCATTTTCTTAGCTATCACCTTATGATTGCATAGAGTAGTGCAGAGAACTTGGGTAAGTGGATGTGATGAGGGTAATCAGTTGAGGTTTTTCTTGATGTTTGGTTTTGGTATAGTGAAAATTAAAAAAATATCTATTTTTTCTATGTACAAGGAATACATGGGTGATAAATCCATTTTTTCCTGTGCCTGTGTCTTCTTTTCCCTTTTTTTTTTAAAGAGAAAAAATTAATGTCATGTTCTGAGATCAGATATTCTGGTTGCATACCTACATAGATAATAGTTAGATTTGGAAGTGATTGTAATGAGGGAAAGTCAGCTTAGGTTTGTCTCTATATTGGATGTGGGCAAACAATAAGAAACGTAGAAATTGCTTGCATTTGTTTGTTTATAATTCCTTCTATGTAATGATCAGGGAATACACGGGTGATAAATCAGAAGGAACTCATGCAGTTTCGGGAGGACATGAGGACACGTATGTCTGATTCCTACACGGTTATCTTGAAAGAAAAGAAGTTGCCTCTCTCTCTGTTAAATGATCATCAAAAAGTGCGCTCTGAATCTTGATTATCCACATTGAGTTATTTGTTGTTCTCAAAGGCTGCATCTCTCATCATCAGGATCTTAACATGTTTTGGACAGCAAGCAAGGGTACACCTCTTGGACACAGAGAAGTTTGAAGATACTTTTGGACCAAAGAAGAAACGAAGAAGGCCAAAGTTAAACATTGAGGACTACGAGGATCTTGCCCAGAAAGCTTCAGATGTTCAAGGTTTTTGCTTGTTTGCTTTTGTGAAATACTGCTTTTTTGCTTCTAGTGAACAAATTAACTTGATTTTGTATGTGATTTGCTGAATATATTTATCATTTTAATGCTTGTATGCTACATTTTGCATGTGATTTTTAAGATATTTCTTTGTATATGCCTTTCAAAGAACGAATTTCGAGTGAGAGAGCATGTGCATCTTACTGACTTTATCACAGTGACAAACACTAACTGAACCCAATAGCAACAAAGAAATTGGACCATGATTGCAGCCTACATAGATGTATGTCTTCGCAGGCCATGTATTTATAAGAAGTGGGATTTTCAAAAGTTTTTCCATGTTTAAGGTAAGGCACAAGAATTAAAAAAAAAAAGAAGAGAAAGGAATAAGGTTGATTTTTGGCCCGCACTTTTTAAGTGTAAATTTGCTAGCCTTTGTCTGGTTCAAGTTGAAGAATAATGGACAAGTCTGATTCTAATTGAAGTATAATGAACTTACGAGTCCTTTGTGATTGGAAGTTGAGGTTGGTTCCACTGCACAGTTCCCAAGCACTCCTGGTACAAATGTATGTGGAGTTGACATGACATATCAAAAGGGGACTTTTAATATAGGGTTCATTCACACTACTACTGATGCCAATCAAAGAAAAAGAAGCCCCTAAAATTTTTAATAATCTCTATTGTCATATTGTCATCTAGCTGTAAGTGATCCATAAACTTTTGGTTAGGTTGTTGTCGTTTTCATGGTCTGTGCTTTGTGTACCTGAGGCGTTTACTAAGGGCTGTGCAATAAATACTTTCATGGCTATCAGCAGGTGTAGCAGCTTGTTTTTGGTTTTGTTTTTTTGTTTTTTGTTTTTTGTTATTTTTTTCTCCCTTTTTCCTTCTTCTGGAAACAATTTCCCTATGTACAAAGAATTAAGGGTATCTTCTTCCTAAAACAGTCTTAGGTATCCTCTAGCTATCATTCCATATCCTGCTATCGAAAAAGAAAAAACTACTACTCATGTTGCTTTCATTTATGTGCTATGCATTGCTTTCATGTTGTATTCATTCTATTCACAATCTTCCTCCCTGTTGCTCAAATGATGTTTCTGGTTGCCCCATTCTTCTTTTATGATCTTGTGGCTTAGTTTAGATTTTGCTTGTTTTTCAACAGAAAGGTACAATAGTCAGGGAAATACTGAGCAATTTGTGCTAGAAGAGAAGGACGAGGGTGTCCGGCAACAAGCTCGTCACAGCATGTTTGATAAGGGTCAAAGCAAGCGAATATGGGGTGAGCTTTACAAAGTCATCGACTCCTCTGATGTGGTGGTTCAGGTGATTAAAGTTTCATTTAAACTGACTTGCATCTTCTCCAGCTCACACCTATTGCGAGGATTCATCCTACGTGCATTCAAGCTTCTCACCATCTTTGATAAGAGGAAAATTACCGAGCAGTAAGATCTTAAAAAATTAAACACAAGTTTGGGTTTTTATTATTTATGCAGGTTTTAGATGCAAGGGATCCTCAGGGCACTCGATGCCATCACCTTGAAAAGCATTTGAAAGAGAATTGTAAACATAAGCATTTAGTCCTCCTGCTTAACAAGGTACATGTTTCTGACAGATCGTTATTGCTAGCCTGTTCATTAGAACCTACTAACAAAACATGTACTATCTATCTATGCAGTGTGATTTGATTCCAGCATGGGCAACAAAGGGATGGCTTCATGTCCTGTCTCGAGAGTATCCCACTTTGGCTTTTCATGCAAGTGTTACGAACCCGTTTGGCAAGGTAGTTAATGCAGAATCCAATTTTATTCTTGACTACTGCAGTACTTGATTAAAACCTGAACATGATGTTGTTTCTACATCAAGAAATGAAACATTCGGAAAGTATTACGATGAGCATACCCAAGGAACCTTTATAAATATGAACACATACTGAATACATTTTGCAAGCCTTGGGACAGAGACTTTATGCTTGACGATTTGCCTTTTGATGAGGGAGATAGTCACAATGACGATGCTAAGTTGCTTCTAGGCATTCATACACATCGAAATGTCAAAGGAAAATATTTACTCTTAGCCAGGTATCGATGTATTCTATATAGATATCCAGATGGGCTGACAAGCAATATGGCATGTAAAAAAAACATGCATTTGTTTCCATATTCACATAAATGGCTTCTGAGCAAAGTTGTACATGGGGGGGGGGTGTGCAATCAGATCTACCAAGAGGGTTTGTAAATATGTACTGCAGTTCTTTAGTCTCAGATAGTTCCTTTTCAACTAATTTCTGCTTAGTCAATTTGGATTGTAATGCTTTGCTTTAGCAGAACAGGATTTTCTTTGCAATTACCATGCAACTCTAATTGTTACATGAAACTTTTAAGACTGTACTTATTGTTCCAATCTATCTCAAAATACTCATTTAACAGATAGTTTCACATGTTATGAAGCAACTTTGTTCTTTGCAAGTCTCTCACATCCAGTTTTGAGGGTGAGGTGCCTAGCCTAACTTGTGGAAACCTCATGGTTAAGTGAGCCCACGCAAGGACACTACTTGAATGGGTAACCTCCTGAGAAGTTTGTTTCCTACATAGTCACATGGAGATGTGTCCCAGGCCCTATAGGGATGCTGGGACACTGTCCTCATCATTAAAAGTGATGAGACCGCCCAGCCATGATGGCTGACGTCTGCATCCACTTTTTGAATACAATCAAACGTCCTCAGGATGGGTTCCTGAAAGGGAATCTTGTTATGAAGCATATCTGGGTTGAGATCGACAAGACATGACATTTTTGGCGAGGAATTTTTGGGAGGAAATGCCCTTTTTTTTTGCTTTACCCCCTTTTGAGTCTATTTAGAAGCTTCTTTAACTCATAAACGAGCATAAATAGACTCCATTCCAACTTTTCAAACACACAAAATTTTTTTGTTTTACTTCTTAGAATTTACCACTAGTTCTTATCGCTGATCGAGGGTATGATGAGCAATTTTTGTTTTCATGACAATGTGACATGTCAAATGATCATTGAGTCTTAACTCTTCTCATATATATGAAATTTTGATATAATGATGATAACAATGATGTAGTTGCTTTCTTCATGACATGATGAAATACATACAACTTGTCCATTTTAACTCTTCACAGTCCACTTTGAATGTTGAATGTGCTTCATACATTCAATGTGCTTTATACATGTTTTTACTTGAAAAACTTTTAGAATTCTGATTGTACATGATCTTGTTTGATATTTTTGTAAAAATCACTATTTTTGAGTGCCATGTGAGGGACCTGTCCTCGAGACACCCTAGGTTCCGTCCTCATCCGGGGGACACCATCGTTCTCGGGACTCATCCCCATCCCCTGGTGACTTTGGTTTCCTACCCAAAGATTATGTGAAAATTCAACTCGATAACAACGACGTGGTGAGAGAGAGTGAAGTTGAGAATCGGTGTTTGAATGGAAGTTTTTTCATTATTTTGATGAGCATGGAATCACATGCTATAGTGGACAAAATGAGTATATACCTCTTGTGAGACATTTATAGATGTGCTTTTTATCCAAAGTAGTAGCATCTTGAAGGTGTGATGTGTTGGCTCTCATTTATGGTAGATGCGGTATGCTTTTCTATGTTTCCTCTAACCAAATTGGAAGCTAGTTAGTGTCGATGGTTTCTCTTTGATCTCTCCTTTACTACATTAATCATGGACACAACCACAATATCCTCTCTCCTTATGTTCTTATTGAGGGATGTCTCGAAGTTCAAAGAGCTAAGATGTGCCCTAGTAAACAAGGAAACAATTAGTGTCATTGATGTCGTTGGTAATAACGTGAGTAGAATTATGGGCTTTATCTCATTGTCAAAGGCCTTTGAGCCCACATGTAGTGTTTTTTGCATGACTTGCATGATTTTTGACTAACATACACTATAGAGATATACCATACTACCTTTGAGAATTTCATATAGGGCTTTATGAATATAGACATGTAAAAAGTTATGCATATGGATTGTGAAGGTCGTTGCTCATTATTTTGTACAAAATCCTCATGAAGATAATGGGATACCGATTGCTTAGAGTTGAGAGTCGCTTTTGTATTGAGCACTATAATGCCCTCTTCAGCAAAGTGAGGTATATTGGTGCATGTCTCGATAATCAAAACATGAAGATGATCCAAATATTGGAGTGTGAATACCGTTTGTGTCTTGTTATTTCCCATGCTCTGCAAGACCAAAAACTAATTCTTAAGAAAGTCAAATGTTTTATGTTGGAAGCTTCATGCAGGGTATATGTATCATAGTCCTGCTCGCTTTAGTAAAACATGTAATGCATAATTGTAGCAATTCAGAAATATAAAAACAATCCAATCATCATCATGTTACTGGGGAAGCAATTTTGATTTTTTAAAAACTTGATTTAACCTTGGTCTTTAATAAAAACTTTACGAGAGGAACATCCTGTATTCTAATGCTCAAATTTGATTTTATGAAAGTTGTTCATTTGAAGAACATGCATTTTTTTGAAGAATGAGGACATGTAGTAATGTCTATGCTTGTGTTGTGTCAAATCTTTTTTACCAACAATAAAAACAATCCAATCATCATCATGTACTCGGGAAGCAATTTTGATTTTTAAAAAACTTGATTTAACCTTGGTCTTTAATAAAAACTTTACGAGAGGAACATCCTGTATTCTAATGCTCAAATTCGATTTTATGAAAGTTGTTCATTTGAAGAACATGCATTTTTTTGAAGAATGAGGACATGTAGTAATGTCTATGCTTGTGTTGTGTCAAATCTTTTTTACCAACAATATTTGTGTGTGTGTGTGCGTGTGCGTGTGTCTGTGTTTGTTTTTTAATGTTAAGATGGAATTTATGTAACAATTCAACTTCTCAATTGAAGGTAATACGACATCCCTAGGAAAAATGCAACCAATTCATATTATTTTTGATTATTAGTTCTCGTTCATAAATGTATTGCTATTCGTATATCTAAGTTGACTGGCATATAATATGAAATATGAATAGAATGATTCATGTAAATGCATTCATTGTTGGAAAATAATGTCAAATTGTGGTTCCTAACTCTAGTTTCTAGCAAATCCTGATTTCAAAAATAGTCAAAATGGTAAAACATACTATCGCATATTCTTATGGATTATCAAAAGAGCTATGAATGACATATAATGCATGGTCATTTGAGACCTAAAACCTATAAAAAAATACAAACCTAATTTTCTGATTTGGTGCTTTTCAAAAGCTAAAGACATCAAGTTGTAGAGCTTATCGTCCTGATTAAGAAAACCTGATGTGTTTTAGAAAATAGGGTAATCAAATTGTCTGAAGTCCTATAACATTTTTTTCGAAATTAAAGCAAAAATTAATGTAGAAACTCATGCGAATTATGATTTTGGATTTTAGTTTCTTTATCACAAAAACTTACACATGGAGGCATATAATCTATATAAAGGACCCTTGGGAGGCACACAAGGTATCACATGCTCACTCTTTAGTGATTTACAGGGTGGAGCTGCTGCCCTAGGTGGACTTCAAGATGATTTTAGGTGTATTTGCTGCTTCCGTACCTAGTTGCAATAGGTGGTAGAAAGGAAGAAGAGGAAGAAATCCTCTCATCAATGATCATTTAGAGTCAGAGATACTATGAAGTTACTTCCTATCAAAGGGAAATTCCGATGCGATTCAAGAGATGCTCGAGCACTCTGCCTTATAGCTATGGGTGTAAAGCATCATATTATTACTTAGTGCAGGTCATGCAGAACCATTATTAGGCTTTGTTGGAGTTTGAGGATCCCTATCAATGTGAAAATCTATCTAGGTAAGCTCACCTAAGGAGGCAATTAGCCAATACATGCAAGAAAGTTGGTGAGTTAGTATAATCTCATATTTTGAAGCTCAAGGACATTCATGCAATGTGATCAACTACCTAATGTTGTAGTCAATATTTCTGATGAAGAGATCGTAAAAATTTTGGCTCTTGCTACAATTGAGAATGAACCTACTGTTGGGGATAAAGGTCCAAGGACTCTCCTTTTGTATATTTTGACCCTTCCATGTGAAAGCTCTCTTCGAGAGCTTTCCAGACATATTTTTGTTGTATTTTTTGGACCCCAAATTGGGGAGTTATAGGCATTTACATTATTTTTATGACTTTTGGTCATTGGCCATGTGTGAACATGCCCAAATGACCTAAAAGTCACTTATCAATAAGACTTGGTCCCAAATCTCTCATAACTTGATTGGGACTTCTTCAACTTCAGCTTCTCCATCTTCTTCTCCAAATTTCTGCGCAGGTTTCTCTCTCTACTTTCTCTCTCCTCACGCAGCAGCCCACTCCCTTGGTGTTTGGAGCAACCGAGCACACCACGACGTAGCTCTCCGCGGCCTCTTTCAACTGCTATCAGAGCTTTGAGCTGTTCCATCGCGACAAAGTTGCTCAAACTGTTTTTCTACTTCAGCCTATGTTGAGCTTAAGGTGTTTTCTTGCGTTTGGGAGAATTTCATCGCGAAAAACCTTCTTTTTCGCGATAAAAGGGCTGTTTTAGGAGGATTACTTCTGCCCGGAGCAAAGCTGAAGCAAATTTTGTGCTTTTTAAAGAGTTTCATCGCGAAGAATCTCTTCTATTCTTCTCTTTGTATCCCCACAGGTCTTTTTCAGCATCCAGATTGCTGATTTTTTCATCTACAGGTCTTTTGTGGCAGAAATTCTCTCATTTTTCAAGTGGGAGGACATGCACAAAGATTGAGGAAGTGCATACTTGCTGGAAACTTATTACAGTAGGTCATTTCTCTGATTTTACAGGTCATATTGCTGCAAAAATTGGGGCTTTTGTGAAAACAAGCACCCATTGCCTTGGTTTTACATCTATGTATGCCTTTTGTGGTTGAAAAACAACAAATTTGTTGTTTTTGATGCAATTACAGCTTGCTGGAATTTTCTGAAATTTTCTGCAGAAAATTTCAGAAATTGTTTTTTGCAAGTTTTGAACAGTTTTTGGGCTTAATTTCTCAGCTATAGTCTCCTAAGGTAATTGCGCACAGGACAGCAGGTGAATTTTACCTTTTTTGGTGAAATTTTGAAGCTCTTAGTGTGCAAACATGGCCTCTACGTCCTCTGATGTCAAAAGCTTGTTTGAGATCAAGAGATTTGAAGGTAATGGTTTTGATTTGTGGAAAGAGAGAATGTTGGGCATCCTCTTTCTTAAAGATTGTGAAGGGGCTCTTGAGGAAGTCAAGCCTGAAGATATGGCAGATGCAGCATGGATGAACTTAAACAAGAAGGCCATCACTTACATCAAGATTGCTGTATCAGATGAAATCTTAGTGGATTTGAAAGGCCTTACAACTGCTTTTGAGGTATGGGAGAAGCTGAAAGCCATTTATGAAAATACCACGCCTGTAAATCAAGTGCATCTTATGCGTAAGCTAGTGTGTATGCAGCTTGATGAGTCAAAAAGTGCGGCTGAGCACTTATCTTTGTTTACAGGTACTCTTTCACAATTGCAGGACTCTGGATTACCTCCATTTGATGATAAGCTTAAGGCCATCTTCTTGTTGATGACCTTACCTGATTCGTGGGAAACATTGGTTGTTTCACTTTCGAATAGCCCCAGTCTTACCTTTGATGGTGTAAGGGGTTCTATTTTGAATGAGGAAATCAGGAGGAAAGCTAGTGGAGAGGGAAGTGGTTCAGCCAATGTGGCTAGAGGAAGAACAGAAAAGAAAAGTGGAAATGTACAGAGGAACAGGAGCAAAAGCAAAGGCAAGGCTGAAGTGACTTGTTATCAATGTGGTAGGAAAGGTCACAAGAAGCCTGATTGCAGATTCTATAAAGCTGAACTAGAAAGAAAGAAGAACACAGGTGACAGGAAGAAAAAGGACACCAAGAATGAAGCACATGATACCTCAAAGGACAAAGACAAAGAGAAGGCCAATGTGGCCTCTAGTGTCATCATTGAGGAGCTATCAGATGCAGAAGATATACTTTGTGCTACTATGGAAGCAGAGCATGCTGAAGTTATTGATCCTTCTATTAATATTCATGCACAAGATATGCAGATCACAAAGAGGGATTTGATTGATGCCTTGCTTACTGTGAATGATGCTTTGTCACAAACATGGATTGTAGATTCAGGTGCATCGTTTCATGTAACTCCTATTAAGGAGTGTTTCACTACCTTTCATGCAGGCAGCCATGGACATGTATATCTTGGAAATAACCATGCTTGTTCAATTGAAGGTATTGGCACAGTGCATCTCACAGTGGATGGTACCAATGAGCTGGTTTTGCATGATGTAAGGTATGTACCAAGCATCAAGAAAAGCTTATTGTCTGTTGGGCAAATGGATATGCATGGATATAGTACCCTCTTTGAGAAGGGGTCATGGAAGCTTATCAAAGGCTCTAGGCTGATTGTTAAAGGTACAAAGAAAGGGACTCTTTATTGCTTGCATGGTAAAGCCTTGCTGGGCAAGTTTATTGCTTTGGCTGAAATCCATTCACATATGGAATTATGGCATAAAAGGCTTGGTCACATGAGTCAAAAAGGCCTTGATAAACTATGTAATTTGGACAAGTTTGATGCTAAAGGCTCAAAACTTGATTTTTGTAATGAATGCCAATATGGTAAGCAAGTAAAGAATTCTTACTACTCTTGTGTCTCTCGTAAGTCTAATGTGCTTGATCTTGTTCATTCTGATGTTTGTAGCATGCCCACAAAATCTATGGGGGGTGCTCTTTACTTTGTTTCTTTTGTAGATGATTACTCTAGGAAGCTTTGGGTATATTTGTTAAAATCTAAAGATGAAGCCTTTGCTGCATTTAAGAAATTTCATGCATTTGTGACCACTCAAACAGGTAGAAAGCTGAAATGCTTACGTACAGATAATGGGGGTGAGTTTACAAGTGCTGAATTCAATAGATTTTGTGAAAATCTTGGTATTAAGAGGGAGCTAACAGTCCCATACAGCCCCTCTTCCAACGGTGTGGCTGAAAGGTATAATAGGACTTTATGTGAGAGGGTGAGATGCATGCTGTCCACAGCTAATCTCCCTCATGGATTTTGGGGAGAGGCTTTGAAAACTGCAGTTCATGTTTGCAATTGATCCCCTCATATGTCCTTAAAAGGTGGCATTCCAGAAGAGGTTTGGTCTGGCAAACCAGCTTCATATGACCACCTACGCATCTTTGGTTGCGATGCTTTTGTGCATATAAGGCCTGAGTTGAGAAGCAAGTTAGATGCAAAGTCCATGAAAGGAATCTTCATGGGTTATGGAGATGAAGGTGAAATGGGCTACAGGATTTGGCTACCTCAACTCAAGAAGGTAATACGCAGCCGAGATGTTGTATTTAATGAGGCAAGGCTGCTCAAAAACAATTGTGCCTCTAAAGATGACCATAAAAGAGTCAAATTTCAGCATGTACAGCCACCAGTTAAATCTGATATGGACCCTCGGGATGCACCACATATGGCTGGAAATGACAATGAGCCCGTGGTTATTGAGCCAGATGATGCTGGACAGCAAAATGATGCTCCTGAAGGGCATATGCAGCCACCTATTCATGCTGAAAACAGGGCTGGAAATGATGTACAGCAGCCTGTTAACAATGAAGAAGTTAATGTACCTCCTGATGTAGATCCATTGCCTGGTAATGTTGATCATTGGGTAAGAAGATCTATACGTCCTAGGAGGCGAGTGAATAGATATGATCCCTCTATACATTATATTATGTTATCAGATGAGGGTGAGCCTCTTACTTATAAAGAGGCAAAGCTATGTGAGCACAAGAAGAAGTGGGAGTTAGCCATGCAGGAAGAGATAAAGGCCTTGCATGCAAATGATACTTGGGATTTGGTTGAGTTACCCAAAGGAAGGAAAGCCATTCCAAACAAGTGGGTGTACAAAATCAAAACTGTTGATGGCAAACCCAAGTATAAGGCAAGGCTGGTTGCTAAGGGATATGCCCAAAAAGAGGGCATTGATTTCCAAGAAGTGTTCTCTCCAGTGGTGAAAATGACCACTTTACGTGTGTTGTTTGCTCTCACAGCTGCCTTGGATTTGGAATTATTCCAAATGGATGTTAAAACAGCCTTTTTGCATGGTGATTTAGATGAAGAGCTGTACATGAAACAACCAGAAGGATATGCCATTCCTGGAAAAGAGCATCTGGTATGCAAACTGAAAAGGAGCTTGTATGGGCTGAAACAGGCCCCCAGACAATGGTATAAGAAGTTTGATGCATTTATGCTCAAACATGGGTTTAAAAGAAGCCATGCAGATCATTGTTTGTACACGAAAAAGGATGAAGATGGCAGCCCAATTATTCTTGTACTGTATGTAGATGATATGCTGCTGGCTGGGAAGAAAAAGAGCACTCTGAATGCTCTAAAACAGCAGCTGAACTCTGCATTCTCAATGAAAGACCTTGGGGAAGCTGAGCATATTCTTGGTATGCATATAAAAAGGGATAGACAGAAGCATACTTTGCAGGTATCCCAAGAAAAGTACATTGAAAAAGTGCTGGACAGATTTAATGTGGCTGATGCTAAGCCTCTTGGAGTGCCATTGCAGCCACATGTTAAGCTTTCCAAGGATGACTGTCCCAAAAATGATGATGCAGCCAGTTACATGAAGAGTGTTCCATATGCATCAGCTTGTGGTTCACTTATCTATGCTATGGTTGCCACTCGGCCAGACATTGCTCATGCAGTGGGAGTTGTTAGCAGGTTCATGGCTAATCCTGGTAGAGCTCATTGGGAGGCAGTCAAATCTATCTTGAGATATTTGAAAGGGACCAAAAGTAAATGCTTATGTTATGGAAAGGGTCCATTGGAGTTAAAAGGATTTTGTGATTCAGACATGGCAGGTGATGTGGACACGTGCAAGTCCACAAGTGGCTATGTATACATCCTTGCAGGTGGAGCTATTTCATGGTGCTCTAGACTTCAGAGGATAGTTGCACTATCTACTACAGAGGCTGAATATATTTCAGCCACAGAGGCTTCCAAAGAAGCCATTTGGTTAGCTCGGCTCTGCAGTGAGTTTGGGATGCTTGAAAAGGCACCTCTTCTTGGATGCGATAGCCAGAGTGCCATATGTTTGGCAAAGAATGCCATGTTTCATGCTCGCACAAAGCATATTGATGTGAGATATCACTTCATCAGAGAGGTGTTAGAGGATGGCCTGATCACTTTGATCAAGGTCAATACTTCACAGAATCCTGCAGATGCTCTCACGAAGTGTCTACCCAAGGCACAACATCAGCTATGTATACAGATGGTGGGAGTTACTTAGCTTAAAGGAGCCTCCTTGGTCCTTTAAGTGGGAGGTTGTTGGGGATAAAGGTCCCAAGGACTCTCCTTTTGTATATTTTGACCCTTCCATGTGAAAGCTCTCTTCGAGAGCTTTCCAGACATATTTTTGTTGTATTTTTTGGACCCCAAATTGGGGAGTTATAGGCATTTACATTATTTTTATGACTTTTGGTCATTGGCCATGTGTGAACATGCCCAAATGACCTAAAAGTCACTTATCAATAAGACTTGGTACCAAATCTCTCATAACTTGATTGGGACTTCTTCAACTTCAGCTTCTCCATCTTCTTCTCCAAATTTCTGCGCAGGTTTCTCTCTCTACTTTCTCTCTCCTCACGCAGCAGCCCACTCCCTTGGTGTTTGGAGCAACCGAGCACACCACGACGTAGCTCTTCGCGGCCTCTTTCACCTACATGTGTCTAAGAAGCATTACATAATCTTGTGTGGAGGATGGCAATGCAACAAGAGATTGATTCTATTCATAAGAATCAAACGTGGAAATGTACTTCTTTAGTTGCATAAAGTGAATATTCAAGCTCAAAAGAAAACGTGATGGTACTATTGATAGGTATAAAGCAAGGTAAATCAGCAAAGCTTATGTCTAAAAGAAAGGTATAGACTATGATGAAACTTTTTACCTATTGGTATAAAGTGAATATTCAAGTTCAAAAGAAAAAGTGATGGTACTATTGATAGGTATAAGGCAAGGTCAATTATCATTAGTTATGTAGAAAAGAAAGGTATAGACTACGATGAAACTTTTAGACCTACTTCTAAAATGATCATAGTCAGAATTGTACTTCTTTGATTGCATTCTTTGGTATTTAATTGTGATCTACAAGAGGATGTCTATATTCAACAACATGAGGGTTTTGAAGAGAAAGGTAAAGAACTCCTTGTTTGTAAGCCTAAGCAATTTCAAAGAGCTTGGTATGGGAAGATTCATTTATATCTTATTTCCATTGGTTTTAAAATCTGAGGAGCTTCTCTATCTCTCTATGTTAAGTTAGAGGAAGATGTTTTGATTATTATCATCATTTATGTTTATGATATGATCATGACATGTCCGAGAGATTTAGATTCATTTTTTAATTCAGAACTTAACAAGGTTTTTGATGCCAATGATTGTGGTTTTCTGTATTATTACCTTGGCATTAAAGTTATTCACAAAGATGATTGTATATTCATGACACATCAAGGTAGTCCGGTGCGTTCGGTGCGTTCAGTTCAGTGCGCGTAAGGTGCGAGGACCGAATGGGATCCGAAGGTAAGGTGCGTCGTTACAAATACACATATGCTCATAAGAATCTCAAATATAGTATATATATATTACATATATATTTGCATGTTAAAACCTACAAATAACAAATTACAAGTTACAACCATAATACCATTGATGAACCATGTGGCATAAAACACTATGGTCGAGGAAGAAAATTTTGAACTCTGATAAATCATAAATATGAAGTCAGAAACATACATATATATTGGAATCTGGATACATACTATCGAGTGTCCAATGACAAAAAGTATGAATCCAAAAAGTAACATGATACATCGTACTCTGACATCAGTGATCATACATGGTAAGATAAACATCTTCCAAAAAGTCTGAATCATCATATGTAATGTCATATATACATCATAGTGGGCAATGGGCAAGACTCATGAGTCTATATCTACTCTAGATCATCTATGTCGAAGGAATCCTCAGATGATGAAAGAGAAATATCATCTCTAGGAATGACATTCCCTTCATCATCATACTCTGGTTCCACAATAGGAACCATCTCTGCAAACTCGTGATCCTTTGGTGCATCCTCTACAATGTCCTCGAGCCGCTCCTCTAAGACAATGGGTTGGCCTCTGCATCGAGGACGCATCTTGCGTCCCTTGGAATAAACTGGTGCCACACTCGTAGATGGGCCCTCCTCTTTAGGTGGATCTCTTTGAGGCTTGGTAGTAGCACGTGAGCACGCTCTCGTAACCCTCCTATCAATGCTTTCAAGCTCTGCATGAAGCATCTTGTAAATCGGATCATGCTCATCATGAATTGATGCCTCTATGCAAGTTTTCTCTGACGTGAAAGCACTCTTAAAATCAATAGGTGAAGTTTGAAAAAAAAAGCAATAAAGTTTAAGAATATTGTAATTTATCATGATTCATTCATCACATTAAAATTAGTTAGGATTCAAGAAATATTTACACAAATTATAATTATCAATATTATTATCTGCTTTGGACCTTTAAGAGATCGCAATGTACGTAATAGTCGTGAATTGGCCTTACAAAAGACCACACGATACAACTGCTCCACACTCAAAACACTCAAACGATTGCCGAGCTTGGTGTGCACCAAGGAGAATGCACTCTAATTCTGCTCACATGGGTTCGAAGAGCAATCCTACATTTATCATTGATCATTAAACATCATTATCCATGAACATTGGATTATCATTATGTAATAAATCACAAATGATAAATCAAAGTTCAATATATGGTATACTTGTGACAAGACCTGGAGCGCATATGGTGCAATGGAAGGGTGACCATAACCATAATGATTCCACCACTCAATAGGTCGAGCTGTGACTTCTGACCTCAATGAGGTGGATCTAGCATAAGCAATACCAACATTGCTTATATAGGCTGAAAACTCACTATCAAATGTCACCTACTGATCAGGACTCATAATGCGGTCCATGTATAAGTCCTTCATATGTCGCATGTGAGGCTGTTACCATAGACGTGGACCCTTAAAGTAAGGGTGTAAAAGTGCTGCAAAACTATGAATCGGTCGCGATAAGAACTGCCATCGCGACTCCACTACCTTCATCATATCACGTAGTCTACATTAAAAATTATAAAAACAAGAAGCAATTATACAATCATCAATGTAGTCACAAATAATTATTAATTAAGAAATTAGAATTCAAATGTACCTGGAAGTCGATAGAGTAGTCACATATGAAATAGCCTCTTGCATCCGTGTGTACATAAAATACAAAAGGCCAAGTGTAGAACCCTCCATATCGGCAAATCGTAGAACTATATGAATCGGTCGCAAGATAGGCATAATGTGCTCTATCTCTGCCCAAAAATCCATGTCGAATATCTTTCGTTGCACAAAATTTGCTCTCTGTGCGTCCTCTTGCCATGCTCCGCCATCGAGGGTCTACAATCGTCATGCGTAATGCATCCATGCATACATGTAGTCTGGCAAAGACATGGTAGACATAGCCAAATCGGGTCGGTGCTAGACGAATCAACTCTTTCTCACTATAAGCTCGAGAAATAGCTAATGCTTGGTGATTCTCACGTATGAAAGAATCACCTTTTTTGCATCAATGACCACAGGAGATAGCCAAGGGAGCTTCCCTATATCCTTGATCAACAAATCTAAGTAACGTGCAGCGCATGGACTCCACACAATACTAGGAAACTCAACCTCTACCAACTCTCCCATTCTCTTACAGTTTGAGGCATTATCGATGACAACTTGTAAAACATTTTGCACACCAATTTCGTCAATGGAAGCTTCAATGTGCTCAAATATAAACTCTCCAGTGATGCATGTGCCAACACGATTACAATCAATTGCCTTAAGAAAATAAGTTCCCAAACAACAAGAGATCATTATGTTTATGATATGACGATGTCGAATGTCACTCCATCCATCGGATAGAATGGAGCATCCATATGTTTGCCACCCCAACTTAATGGGCTCTAGAAGATACTCAATTCTCTCTTTCTCTTCTATGAGCATGGAGGTACGCAACCTCTTGTAATCAACTCCATGCAAATCATCAGAAGGACCTCTTGAGCTATTGCTTTTACCATTCTCTTCCATGCATCTGTGTGAACAACATTGAAGGGAATGTTGCACTCAAGTATGCAACACTCTATCTCTATGTCAGCTACTCTCTGGCGTTGCTCTTCCAAGCCAATGGATAAATAAGTGGAATGAAGAGAGGAATGAGATGCTTTAAATTTTTGAGATGAATGTTCATCCGATGGATTAGAACCTTGATTCTCATCATGTAGAGAAGAGGTGCGACTCTTCAATGTGCTAGCACTTTGTCCTATCTCTTCAACTTCCTCTAATATATCCTGAGAAGCTGCAAGAAACTCACGACGACGAGCCATTGCAACATTTTGAGAAACCTTATGCTCTTTGTGCACAATCTCTGCAATGTCTTGTGGAACTTCTGTGAATCCACTAATGCCTTATCCTCCTAGTCCTGATATATGTAGAATAAGACGTGTAGTCGCGGTAGAAAATTGCTTCCCACAATACTTACATGCCCATCTCCTTGTACCGGAACCGGATGAAGTATTATTCACCAACTCATTATGAGTGGTATGAATACCCCGTAATGGTGAGATTCCACGAGGCATGGTGTCACAGATAAGTTATAACTCTCTCTCTCTCTCTCGGGTTGAATCCCTGAGGCAGCTGAGTGAGGTCACCGATGTATGAACTCGGGGGGAAGGAGGGGGGCTGACTTGCTCAATGCGAAGTAGTAAGGGCCAAGGGTGAGAAGTGAGAAGTGAGGCTGACTCTTCGTTGGCAGTCGCTCGATAGGGCAAAAGAGCACAAAGTAAAATTACTTCATCACTCAGCAAACTAACGAATTCGTGGTCTTGTAACGACGAACCGGAAGCTGAAAACGCACCGCACCGAATCGAATGATCCGAAAAAGTTATAAATTCGTTGCACCAAATCTACTATGACACACGTACACACACACATGCATGTACACATGCACGTTTGTACATACATTCACCATACATAAAATATGCGCATACATACATGCATACATACATTCAATCCAAATTATATGTCCGTATATTCATACATATATACATGCATGTGTGCCTACCTATGTACATATGTATTTATCTACATACATACCTACCTGCCTACTTACACATACATGCATATTTATGTGACATACATGTACACGTATGTACACACACACACACCCACGCACCCACGCAAGCACGCACGCACGCACCCACGGACGCGCACACGAAAAAAAAAACCAAAAATTCCCCCCAACTCCTATTAAGCGTTAATGTGCACAATCATTAGGCCTAATGTTATCAAAAGTTTTAGGGAGATCACAAGATAATTTATCGTTGCTTTTTATGATTCGCTTGGTTGCATTATGCATATCAGTTTTAACTCATATTTTGTGTCACTATTGCAGGGTTCACTGCTGTCATTGTTGAGACAGTTAGCTCGATTAAAAAGTGATAAGCAAGCAATTTCTGTTGGGTTCGTGGGTTATCCTAATGTGGGCAAATCATCTGTGATCAACACGCTTCGCACAAAGAATGTACATTCATTAACTACATCAAATCGGTTATTCTAGTTAGTCTTGCAATGTCTGAAATGCATCTAAACAGGTCTGCAAAGTAGCTCCTATACCAGGTGAAACAAAGGTTTGGCAATATATAACATTGACAAAGAGGATCTTTCTCATAGACTGCCCAGGTGTTGTCTATCAAAATCATGATTCTGAAACAGATATTGTGCTAAAGGGAGTTGTAAGCTTTTTAATCTTCTACTTGGTTTCATAAGCCTTGTTTGAAATGGTGTGTGCATTAAATAGACTGTGCCTTTGCTTGTATTGATGGTAGGTTAGAGTTGAGAATTTGGAGGATGCTACTGAACATATTGAGGAGGTCTTAAGCCGTGTTAAGAAACAGTATCTGACAAGGGCGTACAAGGTTAAAGACTGGTAACTATTACTTTTTCTTGTTTTGTAAGATGAGTTTATTTTCTAGCTTGACCTTGCGGTAAGGTATCAGCAATGATCTTTTTCTTGATGAAATTCCAAATTCATTTGTTTCTGTTTACGTGAGCTTATTATTGTTACCATGTATTTCAGGGCTGATGCTGAAGATTTCTTAACTCAGCTTTGCAAACTTACAGGAAAACTGCTGAAGGTCAGGTTCTCAGCTAAAATTCTTCTATTGTTGGTTGGCATCACTTCTGAATCTTTGTGACTGTTTTGAGCTAGGGTGGAGAACCTGATCTTGCCACTGCAGCAAAAATGGTATTGCAAGATTGGCAAAGAGGCAAAATTCCATTTTTCATAGCACCACCATGGTTGGAAGACAAACAGGATAATGTTGATGGTAGAGGTACAGTGCATGAGAAACAAGCAATAGCTGAAACTGAAAAGGATGCTTCAGTGAAAGCTGCTATAGACATGGTTATTAAGAAGCAACAACAGTTGCAAGTACCAGTGCAAACAAACTTTTTTATTGAAGAGGATCAAGGGATTGAGCACATACAGGATGGTGTTGATCAAGATAACATTAATCATGCCAAGGATGAGCATGAAGCTGCTGGCCGGAAAGTTATGAGTGCTAAAAATGATGACGATGATGATTTTGAGCATGCAACGGAGGAAGAAGACGAGAATCTATCATGGGATGAAGTGCTAAAGAGTGTGCAAAGTGAGTTGGGTACAGGGATTCAGCACATTACATCTCATGACTGAGGCGACCAATATTAGGGAATCTTTTCTTTTTGTTCAATCAAATTTAATCTAACCAGGTGCTTGCACTTCATGTGTTGCCTCTGAACTTCTAGTCTAAAATGTTTGGAGGTTGTGTCGGGTTTGATGCTTGAGAGATTTATATTGAAATGATTGTAGTTCAGTTTGAAGATGCCATATCTGAAAGTTATGGCTATGTGCTTGTTTGTGCAGAGTGTCATTATAGAAGAGGTTTGCCATAATATTTAGGATGTGCAGAACTGGCCTCTCAACTTTTTTTTCTGTTAGTATTGTATTTCTCAAGTGGTCAAACATGTGCTAAGTGTTCGATCTTATTAGCATCACAGGAGCTGGTAGTGGTGGAGGTGCTTGGCCATTGATGTTACTTTTTATTACATGATCATTTCTATCTATCTATCTATCTATCTACCTATCTATCTTTTTATCTTTCTATCTATCTATCTATCTATCTATCAATCAATCTATCTATCTATCTATCTATCGATCTATCTATTGATCTATCTATCTATCCATCTATCCATCCATCCATCCATCCATCCATCTATAGATTTATTGATTTGCATTTCTTCAATGATTGTTGCGCTAGTTTGTTTTTTTTCTTTTTTTCTTTTTTTCTTTTTTTCTTTTTTTCTTTTTTTCTTTTATCTTTTTTTCTTTTTTTCTTTTTTTCTTTTCAGCTCTTTTTAGATGGTGTAAATCAGATTGCACTCTCCATAGCACTGCCAAGGGCAACTCTTGTTCGGCTTCAGGTATGGGCTTTGGGAGTGTATTCAAGCTTTCAATAAAATGTATTCTTTTTCCAACATTTATGTTTTATTCATTTTCGGTTGTGTTTTTTGTGTGTGTGTGTGTGTGTGTCTTTTTTTTTTTTTTTTTTTCCCGGGGGGGGGGGGGGGGGGTTTATTAATGTAGCGTTTCTGTCTTGTAAGGATTTAGTAAACTATTTTCACACATACACTCTGATATCATGCATCTAACTTGCACACATACACACATACATGCATACATACAATTTCTTTTTGCAAGACCATATTCGTTTGTTCATTATGTATGGGAGAGGATGTCCTCCAAAGCTACATCACAGCAGACTGCTGAACAGGCTGGAGTATAATATGAATGATGAGAATCGTGAGGAGATTTATGTCTGACGGAGAGTTTGAAGTAGCTGGTACAAGCCAATCATCAAGTACAGGAGGGATGTGGTGGGAGAACATCTGTTTTCTCAAAGATGAGAGCATCCTTGGATTGCAGGATGAAACAGCGTATCTGAACTTGCAATTGATGAGCGATTCATGTACACAGCATTAGCGTGAGAATAGACACCAAAAGCCAACCAGAATTAGGAGATATCTTGTATATTGGAGGCAGGTTAAACATTCGCGACACGATGATAGCAAATTTAAATGGGAATGATTGCCCAGGAATGTACTGATATTTCACACTACATTCAGGGCATGGCAATTGCAAATTCGAATGGGAATGATTGCTGATAGGAATTGCTGCCATGATTATTCTCAACATGAACAGATGGTAATATTTTGTTTCCTCCATATTGCACTACATCTAGGTTGTCACCAGTGGCTACATCTCTGATAGCCTCATCTTCATTTAGACGTAAATGGATTTGCAAACCTCACAACATTTGGGCATGGAAATTGCAAATGTGAATGGGAATGACTGCATATGAATTTACTGATTGGAAGTGCTCCCACAAGTATTCTCAACATGAACATATGGGAGTAATGCATTGTAATATGCATGATCTAGGATGGAGGCTGAATTCCACTCTTTTTTCTCTATGCATATACATGTGGGGGCAGAGAGTAGTGTTATATCCTCATATTGGTTTTGTAGGAGAGTTCCAACACTTAACTAATGCATAACAACAGGAAAGGGCAGTCAGGGCCTGAATATCATACCATTATGGACGACTCTACAAAAGCCGCATCTGGTTAGCATTCCTCGAGCAAGGAAATCTCACTTTTTTGGTTCTTCCACTGATCAAGTGCAATGCTTGGGGTGTGATCCTTTAACCAGCTTCCAGATGGGCTTGCTTTGTTCATGCAGCTTGAGTCCTTTCCATTTTCTACCCATGTGATGTCCTTTCCCCAGTCATGGATGCCCCTTCAGTGTCTAATCTGCAACCTTCCAATGAGCAGCAAAATACTTCCGGCAAGTGAATTACTACAATATCCAAGATGAAAAGAGACCTTGTATTTTTACATCTACTCTTTCTATGATCCTCATTAGCCCTACATAACTTTGGGCTGTGGAGTTACTGTGAAGTTTGCTTGCTTTGTGGGATGCAAACCAGAAGCCTTCATAGTAATACTTCGGCATGAGGCTTACTGCTGACCCTCCATTGACAATTACGCAGGAAAACTTCTTGAGCCAGTGTTGCAGCCAGACATTCTTGTGTAGCTGTAGGTGGCAAGAGACATGGGTGCTCATTAGTTGAGTGCTGCATAGTCTTAGTTGATTAATAATACTTGAGACCTTAAATCTGAATATTGTGTCTATTTTCAAGGGATCATAAAAACTCATATGATGGAAGGCATTGTTGAGGACGTCTTGTCCGCATTGTGGCTTTGGCGATCAGGAGAAAGTGGGTTGTTGGCTTTTTCTTGCTTTTGTGCTTGCCTCTAGAGGGCTTGCATCTATACATGCTCAGGTACCCCTTGTAACTCGATCTCCTCGAGCTGAACCACTTGTGGTTGGAGGAGCCTCTTGCACAGTCACTTGCGCATGGGGGTCTAGGGATCATTTGCAAGTGATATGTACCTACGTTAATATTACTTTGATCAGCACCACGCACAGCCTTGATGGCAATTCCAAGTACAATGGTCTTGCACCTTTGGACAGTTCTTGCAAGGTGGTTCATCCTTTGAGAGAGAGAGATGCTTTGGAAGTGCCCATACTCCCCCTAGGTGAAGCCCAAGAGAGGCCTGTTTAATTGATTTTGATTGTTGCCATATAAAAACACTCCTTGGTCTCTACTCACTCTTGCCACAAAATTAGCACATGACCTTTGAGAAGCACTCGTTGGCAATGTCCCACTGTGTTATAGATAGTACATCAGATGGTTGTCTTTAGCTCTTGGGCCTTGAGCTATTTGAGTTCTTTCCTCGATCAACCATGGGATGCTTCCTCAATTGGGGAGTGTTTCAACTTCAATGCATGCAAGATTCACCACAATTGTATAATTGGAGCATCCTCTTGAATTATGCCTCCTTGCCCAAACCGCATGCTGTCTTGCTCAATTTTTGTAGTCGTTGAGGTGAATTTCTCCGAGGTCGACCTATGTTGCAACTGCTCCCAGCTTTTGTTCAGTCATGAGAGTGGCTTTTCTAGCCACTTCTTGATGAGGAACTCCTTGGGCATGTATAGGAGCTTTGCTAGCAATGCTTTGGCTTTCCGTAGGGGCTCAAGAAAGGTCTCACCTGCCATGACTTGAGATTATGGAATTCACCTATGGTGCACTCAATGATCTAGACCTCAAACAAGGTGGTAGACATTTCATCATAGGTCATGAAACGGTTATTATCAAAGTGTTTGAACCACAATCTATCCCTCCACATTCATGGAAAGAGCACCATGAAAACATCCTCCTTGCTTCTAAATTGTCGACTCTTTCCAAATGTTGTAAACTCTCAGATATGGGCAGTTGGGACTTTGGATAATCTGTGTAGAAGCTGGGGAAGTGGATGTTGATATGGGACAAGGGTGTGAAAGGTCCTCATGAGGTTGAGCCATTCTTTTGAAAATACATCTTTTCTAGTGCTTTAGAGGTGCATGTATTGGATTGAGGGGGTGAGTTTGGAGTGGGTCTTCGAGATGCGATAGAATCAAATGAAGAAGAAGAAAATTCTTCACCCCCTCAATCCTACAATCATGCATTATCAAGGGATGAAAAGCCGAAGAAGAAGAAGAAGAAGAAGAAGAAGAAGCCAAAGAAGAAGAAGAAGGAGGAGGAGGAGGAGGAGATGATGATGATGATGATGATGATGATGAAAAAGAATAAGATAATTTTGACTTACCAACCATGTAATAAGAAAATTAGTCAAGAATGGGAGAAGATGGGTAACTTAGATAAGGAGCTACAAGAAGCACATAGTGAAGCTTTTCAAGGAAAATGAGTGCCATCTAAGATGAAGGGACCCGATAGAAAGCAATATGCAAGTTCTGTGTTAGTAAATCTTCTCTTGAAAATTAAAAAAATCATATTTATAGCTTATGAAGCTTGAGTAAAAATGCTCCGAGTCTGGAAACACACTAGCAATGTTACCTTGATGCTCAACTCATAGCTTTGCTAGTCAAGGAGTGTATACACATGATTGTTATTTAGAAACCCATCCTCGCTTCGGTGATGGATGAAGAACTTAGGAAGATTGGCTACTCAAGGAGTGTATACACATGATTGTAATTTAGAAACCCATCCTCACTTCAGTGATGATGAAGAATTGCTACAATTAACTGTACCAAAATCTAGCAAAAAGAACCATTAGAGAAATCCATTAAGACTCAAGTTGTGCTAGATTCGGTTGAATCTTTGGTAAAATTTCCTATTGTGGATGTAGATGATAAAGAAGTAGAGATAATCTCTATGATACTTGAAGTAGAAGAGGAGCTAGAGTACTCGTGGAATCAAGTACAACAAGCACGATGGAAGAAAGAGAGAAAAGATGGCCAATAACCTCACATGAAAGAGATTCAAGTCAATGGAGAATTTCAATTTGTAGAGTAGCCTCTGAACAAAGCACTTCATGGATATATTTTTTTTGTAGAGGAAGATGAAGATTTAATGGAATCACCATAATACACTGGAGAGTATGAGGCTAAAACGGGAAGTACAATGACCAAGTAAAAAAAAAGTACACCTAGTATTGAACTATTGTTAAAGAGCATCGAGGTGAAATGCACCCTAACATTAGAAGAACGCCTATGTGCAAATCCACAATTATGGCAAAAGATGGTTAAATAAGAGGACCCAAACATTGTTACACTTATGTGTTCCTTGAGTAGCATTGATGTGAACCTTTTCTCTACACATGGGCAGTTTTTACTCTAGTGTTGGCTAGAGGTTTTTTCCCCACGTTACCACATACATGATTCACTCATATGTGGTGGTACTTTGTACTTCAGGATATTATTCAACTCTTACTTCAATTTTGATCATTGTCAATAGAGAGAGCTACTCCAGCCATCCATCTTCTCCGTGCGTCTTGCTGCATTTGTGCTCCTTGTGTGCTTCTTGTGTGTCTCTCGCACTTATATACATACCCAATAGTGGTATTAGAGCAGGTTCAACTCTTTCTCAAGTTTTGGTTTTTTGCGTCATGGCACGTGCACACTTTTAACAATGAAAATTGACTTGGGAGCATAGAATAGTGAATTTCAAAAGCCAAGAAGCATTTCCACTAGTTGCACCAGTTGCGCTTGGGTTTTACCCCTGTTTCAAAGTCATTTATGCAGTCAAAATCACCATAAGAGTGATGGTTTGTGAGCTGAAATTTCAGCGTTCATTTCAGCTTTCTTTGAAGTAAATATTTTGTCACATTCTATATCTTTAGTGAAATGGCGGGCAACAATGAGTTGTTTGGCATGCTTCAAGTTGAAGATAATTGCCAGGACCAACTATCCAACGTGGTCTTACATGATGAAGCATGTTCTTGTTGCAAAATAACTTTGGAACATAGTGGAAGATGTAGATCGAAGACCCATAAGTTCTTCTACTTCATAGTCTACTATCACAAATGGAGCTTCTTCTTCAAGTACAGTGGTTACTCCTTCTCTACCTACACAAAAGCAACTTAGATGGGATAAAAGAGATGCTCAAGCTCATGCATGGATTGCGCTTTTTGTGAAGCATCATATAGTTCCATACATTCGGCCATGTTTTACATCAAGATAGGCATGGGACACTCTTATTTCTTTGTATGCCGTGTGTAATGAAACACATGTTTCATACTTGAGGAAGCAACTTGAGGATGTATGTATGGTTGAAAATGAGTCTTATGGATGTGTATGTGACATGCATCAAGGACTTGAAAGAGTGATTGGAAAACATAGATGAGATTATTTCAGATGCATCACTCATCTCTACATTGTTGAAAGGATTACTAGAATCTTTTCAAAGCTTTGCCACTACACTCCGTTTGGTTGCAAAAGGGAATCCCAATATGTATGCATTTGATGAGATTGTGTCTCTTCTTTTGCAAGAAGAGCAATCTAGAGTGAATAGGAGTGGTTTGATTGAGGGAACACAAGCACTTGCTATCTCACAAAAGGGAAAAAGCAACAATGATTCAACTTTGGGTTCATCAAAATCAAATCCTCACCCTTCCTCTTCCACTCATTTCTCTAATGATATTGATTTTCAAAAGAAGAAGAGATGCAAATATTACCGAAAGATTGGTCATATTATTGATGAGCGTAGAAAGCTTGCTGAGTGCAATGAAAAGAAGAAGGAATCTAGCATGTCTATTGCTGAAAATTTAGCAAATGCAAAGAATGATGAAGCTAACATGGCGCAAGATTTTTGGGCATGTGTTGATACATGTCATTATGATGCTTCTTTGCATTCCAAATGTATGGTTGTGAGTGAGGCCAATTTGGATTCGTTCTTTGATAGTGGTACTTCAAATCACATAACTTCATGCAAAATGTTTTTTGCATCTTTGAAAGATGCACCTAAAGGAGGACATGTGGTGTATGCAAACCATGCCTCTTATTCTATCATTGAAGTAGAAGAAATTGAGCTTATAACTGTAAATGGAGGTGTGATTCTCTTGAAAATGCATTGTATGTACCCGATATCAAGAACTTAATTTTAGTTCCATTGATTACCAAAGTTGGACTTCATGTACACTCTATTGATGATAAGTGTATGGTTCATGATTTCAGCAATGGTGATATTATCGTGATGTTCGGGACATTATGTAATGGTTCATATCACTTGGATATGTTGGGTGTGTGTAGAAGTGCGAGAGACATACAAGAAGCACACACAAGGAGCACAAACGCAACAAGACACATGGAGAAGATAATGGTTGGAATAGCTCTTTCTATTGACGATGAACTAAAGTGAAGTAAGAGATGAATAATATCCCTAAGTACAAAGTACCACCACATATGAGTGAATCATGTATGTGGTAACATGGGGAAAAAATCTCTATCCAGCACTAGCCCATGTGAAGGGAAAAGGTTCACATCAAAGCTACTCGAGGATCACATAAGTGTAACAAACCCCCTAGAGCGAATGATGTGAACACATACAGGGAGTGACTAATAAGCCTAAAGCTTTGCAAAAAGCTTCAAACTTTTCCCATGGAAGAGCTTTGGTGAATATGTGTGCCACATTATCTTGTGTAGGCACATATACCAAATCAATATCTTCTGCATGAAGACGCTCTCTAACATAGTGATAATGCACCTCAATATGTTTGGTATGTGCATGAAACACTGGATTTTGTGCAACAACCAAAGCACTCTGACTATCAGTGAGAATATGCATAGCAGCATCAATCTCCATGCAAAGATCCATCAATAGGCGTCTCAACCATATACACTCCATTGTAGCTATGAAAACTACCCTGTACTCAGCTTCACAACTCGGTGTTGCCACTATAGGTTGCTTCTTACTCAACCAAGATATGCATGAGTCTCCAAGAAAAAAGCAATTACCACTAGTGGACACGCGAGTATGATAACAACCAGCCCAATCACGCTTGCCAATGCTTAGTGCCAAGGCTATGCATGAATCGACTCAACTAGGAAACTACATACTGTATATTCGGCCTTGTGTTGCATGCATATATAGGACATCCCACAGCTTACTGATAAAGAGAAGTAGGACATCCCACAGCTTACTGATAAAGAGAAGTGTCAAATGCATCACTGGAATCCTCGACTAAGAACCTGAATCCTGTCTCAACTAGTGTGGAAACTGGCTTGCAATCCTCAAAGTCAAAACGCTGAAGTAGTTTTTCAACATACTTTGCTTGATGCATAACAATTCCCCCCTCAACGGATACAAACTCGATGCCAAGATAGTAGCTCAAAAGACAAAGATAAGTGACATCAAAAGTATGCTGCAAATCAGCCATAAGAATGTCAAGTTTTGCATCACATGACCCAGTTAAGAGTATGTCATCGGCATAAGGAACAAGCACTATAAGATCAGCCCCACTTTTGCATACATAGAGTGTGCTTTCAATTGGACTACATGTGAAGCCAAGAGCAATCAAGTGCTTATGTATTTTGTCATACCATGCACGTGGAGCTTGCTTTAGACCATACAAGGCTTTATGAAAGCGACAAACCATATGCTCTTTCCATTTCATAGAAAATCTAGGAGGTTGCTTCACATAAACCTCTTCTTGCAAATCACCATTCAAGAAGGTTGTTTTTATGTCCAACTGATGCACTTTCCAACCTCGATGGGTAGCAAATGCAACCATAGTACGAATGGTAGTCATGCATGAAGTAGGTGCAAACGTTTCCTCATAGTCAATGCCATATTGTTGGGCATATCCTTTGGCAACCAATCTACCTTTGTAGCGATCAATGCTACCATCATAGTTGTTCTTAATTTTGTAAACCCACTTTGTACCAATGACATTCTTTCCTTTTGGCAATTCACATAACTCCCAAGTACCATTCCTATGTATAGAATCCATTTCTGATTTCATAGCACTCATCCATTGTGGATCGTCATATGCATATTCAAAAGAAAGTGGCCCTTCATTACATGCTATAGCAATACGAGAATAATCCACAAAATTACTTGATGCATGGTGAGAGCTTGATCTTGTTCTACCAAGTAAAGGTGCAGTCAATTTGTTTTCCTGCAAAGTTTGTTTCATCCACTTTGGCATGGTTTGTGCACTCTTGATAGACATGCGTTCATTATGTAAAACATCTTCAATATGTACATCGTGCGTGGGCCGAATTTCATGCTCATTTTCAGCCATATTTTGATGCAAATGTTCAGCCATATGTGGCTCGAAATTTCTAACAATTTTGATAATTTTTGGCTCAAAATTTTCAGCCATGTTTGGTTGGAAATTCTCTGCATTTTCAACACTATTTTGTCGGAATTTTTCAGCCCTTTGAGCCTCAGTTGGCTGGTCTACATGGTCATAGTCAAGCACACCATTTTGGAACAAAGGCATGAGTGTATCGAACACATCTTGTGTTTTTTGCATTCAAGTAGAGAGGAAACTGAATTTTCAGCAAATGCCACATCTCCACTCACAATAATTGTGTTTGTCAATGTATGGTACAAACGATATCCCTTACTTTCAACACTATAACCAACAAATATACATTTCTTTTCCTTGTTATCAAGTTTGTGACATTGTTGTGATGGCACAAGAGCATATGCCAAACAACCAAACACATGCATATGACTAACCATAGGCTTATGACCATTCCAAGCCTCATAAGGAGTGATGACTCTCAATGCTTTTGTAGGCAGCGATTCAACACATAGTTTGCACACATGACCGGTTCCATCCAAAACGTATCAGGAAGATGCTTTCTTTTAACCATACATCGTGCCATTTCAAGTAGAGTTCTCGACAACACCATTTTTCTGAGGTGTATATGGCACCGTACATTGGTATAAAATACCTCTTTCACAAAGAAAAGCATTAAACTCATGTGACATGTAATCACCACCATGATCCCTGCATAGAGTCAAAAGCTTTTGTGAAGAAAAATTTTAAACCATAGCTAAAAATGCTTTGATGCAAGAAAATACCTCATTCTTTGCTTTCATAGGATACACCCATGTATGGCGAGTAGCATCATCTATGAAGGTAACAAAATATACATGCTTCACAAAAGATGGAGTCTTGACGGGACCACATACATCACTATGAGCAAGTTGCAATTTTCTTGTAGTGTGTGTATGACTATCTTTTGGAAAAGAAGCACGATGTATTTTTCCAAGAATGCAACCTTCACATGCATGCTTTTCAATGGACTCAAGTGTAGGCAAACCAATAACCATGTCCTTCTTTTGCAAGTAAAGCAAACTATTGAAGTTCAAGTGACCAAAACGAGCATGCCAAACCTCCATTTTAGCCATGGAAGAAGCATGAGCAATCAAGGCATTTGAGACAGCCCTCTTGTATGTATCCATGTGATACAAACCATTACATAATGTACTGGACATCATGATAACATTGCCATTGCTGAAATCATGAACCATACATTTATCATTAACAAAGTGTGCATGAAGTCTAGCTTTGGCAATCAACGGAAGTGAAATTAAGTTCTTCTTGATATGGGGCACATACAATGCATTTTTCAAGAGAATCGAACCTCCATTTGCAGTCGTAAGCTCAATTTCTCCTACTCCAATGATAGGATAAAAGGCATTGTTTGCACACACAACATGTCCTTCTTTGGGTGCATCTTTCAAAGAGGCAAAAAATCTTTTGCATGATGTTATGTGCTTTGAAGCACCACTATCAAAGAACCAATCCGAATGAGCCTCACTCACAACCATACATTTAGAATGCAAAGAAGCATCATAATGACATGTAACAACACATGCCCAAAAATCTTGAGCCATGTTAGCTTCATCATTCTTTACATTTGCTGAATTTTCAGTAATAGACTTGATGGATTCCTTCTTTTTTTCATTGTGTTTAGCAAGCTTTCTACACTCATCAATAGTATGATCAGCCTTCTGGAAATATTTGCATCTCTTCTTCTTTTGAAAATCACCATCATTAGAGGAATGAGTGGAACAAGAAGCTTGAGGCTTTGGTTTTGATGAACCCAAAGCTGAACCATACTTGCTTTTCCCCTTTTGTGAGATAGCAAGTGCTTGCATTCCCTCAATCAAACCACTCGTATTCACTCTAGATTTCTCTTCTTGCAAAAGAAGAGACGTAAGCTCATCAAATGCATACATATTAGGATTCCCATTTGCAACCAAATGGAGTGTAGTAGCAAAGCTTCGAAAAGATTCTGGTAATCCTTTCAACAATGTAGAAATGAGTGATGCATCCGGAATAATCTCATCTATGTTTGCCAATTGCCCTTTCAAGTCCTTGATGCAAGTCACATACACATCCACCGACTCATTTTCAGCCATACATACATCCTCAAGTTGCTTCCTCAAGTATGCAACACGTGTTTCATTACACATGGCATATAAAGAAGCAAGAGTGTCCATGCATGTTGTGATGTAGAACATGACCGAATGTGTGGAACTATATGACGCTTCACAGAAAGCGCAATCAAAGCATGAGCTTGAGCATCTTTTCCATCCCATCTAAGCTGCTCCTGTGTAGGTGGAGAAGGAGAAACCACTGTACTCCAAGAAGAATCTCCATCTGTGACACTGGACTCTGAAGTAGAAGAACCTACGGGTCTTTGATCTACATCTGCCACTATGTTCCAAAGTTGTTTAGCAACAAGAACATGGTTCATCATGTAAGAACACATCAAATAGTTGGTCCCATCAAGATTATCTTCAGCTTGAAGCAAGCCAAACAAGTCATTGCTGCCTGCCATTTCACAAAAGAACAAGAATGTGACAAAATCTTCACTTCGACAAAAGCTAAAATTTCACCTCACAAACCGTCACTCTAATGGAAATTTTGACTGCATGAATGGCTTCAAAATGGGGATGAACCCAGGGCACCTGGTGGAAATATCTCTTGGCTGCTGAAATTCACTCTTCTATGCTCCAAAGTCGATTTGCACTGTTAAAAGTGCGTGCACGCTGCGATGCGAAAAATCGAAACGAGCTGAACCTGCTCTGATACCACTGTTGGGTGTGTGTAGAAGTGCGAGAGACATACAAGAAGCACACACAAGGAGCACAAACGCAGCAAGACACACGGAGAAGATGATGTATGTAATAGCTCTCTCTATTGACGATGAACAAAACATAAGTAAGAGCTGAATAATATCCCTAAATACAAAGTACCACCACATATGAGTGAACCATGTATGTGGTAACATGGGGAAAAAACCTCTAGCTAGCACTAGAGTAAAAAGTGCGCATGTATAGGGAAAAGGTTCACATCAAAGCTACTTGAGGATCACATAAGTGTAACAAGATACATACAAGTGGGTTTGCCTCAAATGCCTTGATTGTACATACTTCTTCCATGGATACTTTGTTGTTAGCTCCAGAGACATCTGTTAACTCCAAAGACATGTATGATACTTTGCTGCCTCTTTTTACAGGTGACAGTCTAGTGCTGTTCGTAATGAGGCAACTTCTCAGTCTTTGCAGGTTTCATGTGATGATGCAGATCATTCCATTTCTGATGCAGATTTACATGATGCACTTTTTGATGAGAAAGCTGATATTGAGTAGGCAAAAACTATGCCAAACCTTACATGATAGCAAATTAAATGCACCTCTATCATATCATACTTAGTCAGGCTCTCATAGTGCCCCTTTTTCATCAGATTGCTATGCTATGGCTGGCTCTAGTCTCCAGGGTGAGACTGAGCCTCCAGTGAAGATGGAGTATGCGCAATCAAGAGAGCTGTCAGTGAAGATGGAGGTGGTAGAAGATTGACCAACACCCAAATCAACCATAAGGCATCTGAGCCACACACACTTAACAGTCGTTGTGAAAGCTGCCCTATACTCAGCCTCAGAAATAGAAGTGGCCACGGTATGATGCTTCTTGCTCAACCAAGATATACATGAGCTACCAAGCATGAAGCAAAAGCCACTAGTGGACACACGAGTGTCATAACAACCATCCCAATCAGTGTTAGAAAAAGCATGAAAATTTGGCGGTAGTGATCCCCCCTTGGGATAAAACAATCCAAGTAGTTGGGTACCACTCAAGTAGCGAAAGATGTGCTTAACTACCTGCCAATGCCTGATACCTGGGCAATGCATAAACCTGCTCACCTGTGAGACTACAAACTAAAGATCTGGCCGAGTAATGCATAAGTAAATCAAGCATCCAACAGCCTACTGATAGAGAACAACATCAAATGCATCTCCAACATCATGAAGTTTCAATCATAAACCTATCTCCATAGGAGTGGCAATAGGCTTACAGTCTTCAAGGCCAAAATGTTGCAATAATGTGTTAATATATTTCGTTTGACACAAAGCCATCTGTTTGTTGTTAACCTTTGGAGTTGTCCTCTCCAATCATTTTCGCATAAAGAATCAACAATACATCTTATATTTGTCAATCCTGGAAGTATACAAGAGACCACAGCCCCTTCTAGATGATAGAATCCAAGAAATAAGAGGAAACTGGCTGGATTTCTGAGAAATGATGAAGATGAAGAGGAATTTCTAGGGTTTTGATTATCTTGAGCAATACTACATCATTTACAATGATCTTGGTGTCTAAAGTATGTTATTTTCTATACAGAACACAATCATGAAGTCAAATCTCAAAAATGATACCTGTAACCTTCAGACGAGACAATCGTGATTCTGTGGAAACTGACGATTTTCATCTCCAGCACTATTCTTCAACAATTTCTCACTCAACACATCATGAAACAACTCTCTTCATACACATTCATCAGAAATACACAATAGAAGCTTGCAAATTCCATGGATACACATAAAATAGACTCAACAAATCAAAGAAATTAACACAAAAGGAAGAATCACGATTTTTTGCAGGAAACTCTTCTCATTACTTGGATAACATCAAATACAATTAACCAACCCTCTCAAAATAGAGGAAATTATCTTTTATACATTTTCAAGTGTCCCTTTTCACACTTGAATTTTGATCCTTTTCCTTTTTAACCTAAAAATATGCTATCTAGGAGTTTCCAAAAATTCTATAAAAATTACATATGATTCTAATTTACATGAGGAAGACTCTTCCTCATTTTTACATCATTTGCATAAATATTTCGATAATTTTTTATCATTTTACAAATATTCCTCTTCACAAAAATGCTTCTTCTAACACCATCCCACCATCAACTTGCATAAACTAAATGCCCAAATAGTGATGCAAATGTCCCAAATTAGACATCTCAAATGAGGCATGCAAATCAGCCTTAAAATCAGCAATATGCGTGTCATGAGGACTAGTGAGAAGCATGTCATCAACATACACCACAATGATCAGAAGCACATCAAATTTTAGTTGGACTGTTCTCAAAACCATGTGCAATGAGATAGGCATGTATCTTTTCATACCAAGCACGTGGTGCTTGCTTTAAACCATATAATGCCTTCTTTAACTTGCACACCTGGTTTTCATGCCCTTTCTACACAAAGCCACGGGGCTGAAAAACATAAACTTCTTCATGCAAGTCTCCATTTGCAAATGTTGTTTTAATGTCCAACTTATGTACATTCCAACCATGATGAGCTGCAAGTGCACAGATGCTATGAAAAGTAGTCATTCGACAAGTAGGAGCAAAGGTTTCATCAAAATCAATGCCTCTTTCTTGCACATAACCCTTTGCAACAAGCCTAACTTTATACCATTCAATTATTCCATCAAGTGTACGCTTCAGCTTGTATACCCCCTTAGTGCCAATAGCTTTCTTGCCAAAAGGTAAGTCACATAAAGACAAGGTACCATTTTTCATGATAGCATCATATTCAGATTGCATTGTAGCCATCCAATGTTCAGAATTTTGTGCTTCATCAAACGAAACAGGTTCAATCTCATCATAGAGACTAGAGGCAGCTATAGCATAGCAATCCGATGCAAAAGGGGCACTATGAGAGCCTAACTAACTAAAATATGATAGAGGTGCATCTAATTTGCTATCATGTAAGGTCTGCACCAACCATTTTGGCATAGTTTTTGCCTGCTCAATATCAACTCTCTCATCAACAAGTGCATCATATAAATCTGCATCAGAAATGGAATGATCTGCACCATCACATGAAACCTACAAAGATTGAGAAGTTGCCTCATTAGGACGAGCACTTGACTGTCCACCTGTAAAAGGAGGCAACTTATCCAACTTATCCTCAACAACCAACATACAGAATACATCATTGCTTTCAGCCATGGCCAGTGACTAAAATACCTTGATGCAGAATATTGATTGTATCTCAAAAAGTTGAATAGAATTGCCCATATGAATTCTGCTAAACCTATAGCAGACTTCGAGACGCTTATACTGGCAAACCAAAACTAGTATATACCTTTGGCATAAAAATGCAAAATAGCCTACACAAGCATTGCGATAGTGCATTCGGAGGCCGAAACGAGCTTAGATCATGATTTTGGGACCACAAAGCGAAGGGGTTTTGATCTTTGAATCACTCTGAGTGTTTTTTTGGGAATGTCAATGTGTGAGGAGCTTGCCAAAATCATGAATAATATCTTGTATTTTTTGAAGGAAATGTTGCTAATGCATGGTGGGAATGTAGTGCAAGGATAAGACTTCTCCAATCACATCAACAATTATTTTCTTGAGAAAAGACATCTAAATCAAAGCATAGGTAGCTAACAAATATCTCAATGCCATTTGTGTTGAGAAAAATATTGATTATCACTAATATGTAGGATGATTGGAGAATCATCCGATTCAAGGTCTTATGGAGCAAAAATGTTCCTTCAAATAGAAGTGAAAAAATTTCCATTGTAATAGATAAGACCAAATCAAGCTCCAATGTGATATTGAGAATGCACATGAAAGGTTTACACATGGGTGGGTGCCTATTTTCACGGTCACAAATCAAGAAAACCCTATCATGATACCTTCTTGTCAAGCATCTATCCCATTTGAATGCATCCAAGAAAGCCTTTTAGTACAATACAATTAATCAATGATATTAAAGTCCCCCATAATCCATACATAGTTATATGGGTGATGCAATAAGTATGAAGCCAAACTATACGAGGATTAAAAACGACCAATGCAATATTTATGACCATTAACATTAGCTAGAACATGGAATTGACTACCATACTAGGAGTAATCAAGTATCCTTCTCAAGGGGTCATTCAATACTATTGGAGAGTTGGAAACTACATCGAGCAGTGGTGATACAACTAGAGTATGATGTAGAGCCCTCACTTACATAGAACTTTATTGTGAAGTCCATAATGTGTATCTTGTGGTGCAGTTTATGTACGTGAAGCAACAAATATCTGTTTTTTTAAACAAGCCAATCCACAATATTTTCCATTTTCTGCATATGCCTAAACCCCACATATTTCACTTGATCATCTTCATTGAGATGGACACAAATAGACAATGTATTCCACTTATATTCATATAGGTTTTTCCTTTAAATCAATCCTTTTCACATTGAAATGTGTTCCAAACATAGAAATATAGCTATCAATTGTCATTTTTAAAAGCTCAAGGGAAATTCAACTTGTCCTTTGGTCCATTCAAGGCATAAGTAAATGGAATAAATCTATAATTATTATCCATACCAAAAATTGATTTGAGAATTAGTATAGTAGGTAAGATCTTACAAAGTGGGGATGTTAAGAGCTTGCTCACCCTTATGAATGGAATTAGTTTTTTTTGATGAAGAAAAGGTCTTTATGATAAAGGTTGCATGATATCTATGATTATGTAAAGTAATCACATTCATAGTATGTTTATCTTTATCAAAATTTTGATATTTTTTATGTGAGTATTTAGAATCATGAGGTTCTGATGGAGATGATGAAATTCTAGTATCATGTATCCTAAAAGACCTATTTGCAAGGAAATTTTATATTATTATTGCGATAATGTAAAATCATGTGAACTTCATCACCATGTAGTGTTGGATAAGGTTTGGAGAAATATCCACATTTCCCACAATGAAAACAAGCCCGACTCGAGTTTTCCCATGTAAGATTTATGTTGTCTTCCCCAACTTTTCCATTGAAATATTTAGAGAATTTGAGAGTGCTATATTGAATTTCCACATGATACGAGTAAAAAGCATATTGATAGCTGAAGAGGGTCAAACATAGATACTTCCTTTAGCTGACTAAACTTTTTTCTATGTTAGCTTGCAAGTAAATTTAAGGCTCATTAGGTAACCTAAATAGGGCATGATGAGTATGATTTAATGGGAGAATATAAAACCAAAGTGCCAAACATAGGTACCACATTTGTTTATCAACTTGATGTGGTTAATAGTAGATTTGAGAATTGTCTTGAGAATATACTTGATCTATTACATTGTGTACTTATATCTAGTTACTGATAATTTTGGCAAACATGCATGACTTATGTGTGACATTCAAGACCACAATTATATAATGCAATGAAAATGATCGCAACTTGTTTTTGGCTATAAGATAGCCCTAACATCCTTTATATCCTTTCGATACCTCCTTAAGCCATCTCGAAAGATTTCTTGGATTGAAGACATAAAAGGTACAAAATCAAGAATTGGGAAGCATTCAAAGTCTAAGAAGGTTTGAAACTAGCACCCTTCACCACAAGATTGCTATAGTAGAATTTACAAATCCCTTTGTATGGGATTGAACAAAATGTGATGATGCATTGGAAGCGTAATTAAAGTTGGCAATAATTGATGACATCTTAGAAAATGGAAAGTGAAGGTTATACGACAAGAAAAAGGTTAGAGAAGATGAATCACAAGTAGAGTGCACATATGGAAGTAGAAGAAAAGTTGAATATGAAGTTATGCACAAATGTAGTATGCAAAAATTCGTCTATTGTATATGTATGTCAGATATGTAATATGTTCAACTCTATTACATTGAAACAAATGCATCACATACATATAGGCATATGTATTGATGTTGATAGGAATATAATTTATATAAAAAGACTAAATTATAAAGCTGTATAGTGGGACAAGTGAACATTCTAGTACAGATAGGTCTTACTTGAGAGAGCTCAGTACAAAATTTGATCAAAGAAGGCTTTGTCGATATAATGAACTATTGTGATGTCAATAATTCAATCATTAAAACCAAAATGATTCCAACTTGTGCACAACCAAGATGATTAAAATCATTTTTTTCATTGATGACATATCAAAGTATTGATGATGTAATCAAAGTCAAAACATGAGATTTAGAAATGGAATGGAAAAAGGGATAGATGAGCTTAGAGGAAAATGATCACGTCACAAATGATTGGTTTAAGTCACCTCAAGAATTTCGGAGGGATGTAACAAACTACCTTCTCATGAATGGATGAACTTGCATGTTTAGAGGAGCTAAAAGTTACATCCACATACATAAGCACACACAAAAATACATAAATCTATATTAAGTTACTTTTTAGGTTTTCTATTTTAAAATTGAAAGGAAAAAAATTAGGTCGTTTTTCTTTCTAAAAATTACTACAAATTATAAATATATCTAGTGCAACCCTCACCTTAACATACTTGAGCTCATGTTTTGACATAGATAACTTGTCCTTAGCCATTGAATTTTTAACACATAAAAAGCAACCTCATATAAAGTGGAGTTTTTTAATTCTTTTGCAACGTCATATAATCATCCCTACGTTCTTTTTATAATTCACATAAAAATTGTGGCACATATCATCTCAAAATAAAATTAAAAGATGTAAAAACAGGATATGCCATTTAACACTTAACATGTCCATTTTTTTGGGGCTGTCATTCAGAGACTCGAGTATGCCATCCTAACATTTGGGGGGTAGAAATTTACTCCCCCTTAATTAAGGTCCATCTTATCCTTCTTGATATGAACATAGTAGTTTGAATGTTTTCCCTTAGCTCATTCACCTAAGTCTTTTGCATGCACTAGTGAGTAGAAACCCTTCTACTTTGACATTGAAATCACCTTTGCCTCTATGGTTGCACAAGAAGACCTATTGCATTATGGGCAGGTTTCATTCATGATAAGTCCTGTGAATTCTATTGTGTGCTTAGGATCTCTATCATACATACATGTCATGTATATGGTCTTAATCATTAGGGAGAATGACGATGCAGTTAGCTATTGTAGGAAAACCACCAAGAACAATCCAAGTCATTTATAAGCGTATCTTAGAATGATCTTCAATCATGAATATAATGTCTTACCTCTTGGTATTTGATCTATTCATATTTTTCTTACATGATTTTTAGTATACTTACTAGATAAATTTCACTACACATTTATAGAACTTGTATCTTTGTTATCCTCATTGATCACATTGATCTGTTAGTGTTAGAATTCAAGGTTTGAAGAAGCACATGAGCAACATAAGGAAGAAGAAGAAGCTTGGAGCACAACACAATAATGAATGTATTACCAAGTAAATGTACAAATATAAGTGATCTGTTAGGGTTATAGGCATATATACAAGCAGGGAGAAAACTTCCCAAAGATGAAAAAAGTGCCCCGAGAAAAAGAACTGAGAATGTGTATGGTAGCTAAGAGTGTGTCATGACATTCTTGGCAAGCTACTAAGTGATGACTGACTTTATTTGTGAATTTTCTAGAAGATGGTTCCAACCCAATTGATCTTTGAAACTCCAATTACTACGATCATCAAATAAAAGTACCAAGAAATTCCATACGTCTTGTGTTGCAGATTGTGGGCGATGACGAGGAAACGCAAAATGGAGCATTTAGGAGAAAGATTTTGCATTCCACTACAAGCTATGTAGAGCAAATGCCCATGCCAAATAGAAGCCATATGTTGTTCAATAACAACTAACAAATGTCCTTTCTATGATATAAAGAAGGGATAAAGTCAACAACCTTTGCTTCCTATTGCAATGACCATATTTCCCTTTGGTATGCGAAAGGACTAAGCATAAAAAACCACTTTGTGCCCAAGGAAAGTTGACTAATTGAAATCAAATCCCATGATAAGTGAGGTACATGGCCTAAATTATGCATAGTGAATTTTGAACCATCAATGAATTGCACAACGACATCTCCAATCCCAACAAACTAGTAAGAGTCATCAAGTCTCTTTGTTGCATAAGTAGAGAACCATTCTATATGTGTCGCATGGAAAGAAGCATGAGAATCTAGTAGCAAGTTGTAGGAAAGAGGATCAACCATGAGAGCCTCAATAGGTATTGTCAAGTGTCAACACATCAGTATCATAAAAAATATCATTAATTTCCTCTATTTTCACAGTCAAAGTAGATGGTGCAAGTAATTGTTTAACATGCCCATCAACATTAAGTCATTTACCTTTAGCATGCTTTAATGCATAAAAATCTTTCCTCATATGTCCTTTTTTATGAAAATAATGGCATTCTATATCCCTCTTCCCTAATTTACTTCTACTCTTATTCTATTGGGCATTCTTTTCCTTATTCTTGCGACTCCCATGTTGTTGATTCTTTCCTTGGTAAGAATCACAAACATTATATGCGTCTCCACTCTGAGTGCCAACCATAGACTTTCTATGGATTTCTTTACTCAAGGGTGCTCCACATATGTTCATGTCAACCATTTTACCACCAAGTGCAGTATTGCTAATAGCCATGCAAAAAGTATCCCATGATGATGGCAAGGTTCATAGCAACAAGACTGCTTTTGTTTCATTATCCATCTCCATTTTCTAAGCCTATAATTGAGAGAATGTAGAATCAAACTCATTTAGATGAACAACAACACTATTTGTGTCCTTCATGTGAAGGTGATATAACTTTCTCATTATATACACTTTATAACTTTCTCATTATATACACTTTATTTGATGACATTTCTTTTTCACATGTAGTGCATAACTTCTTCCAAAGATCCTCTACACATTCAATGTAAAGATTATCTTCTAGGTGCAATCAAATGGTAGACCTATCCATTTCATCCAACACATCCCAAACATCATCATCCATGTCAGTAGGCTTCTTTGAGATTCCATTTACTAGATTTCACTTCCTCCTATGAATCATCACATGTCTAATTTGATTCTTTCCTAGAGCAAAGTTTGTGCCATCAAAATTTTTGGATCTCAAAATGTTCTTTGCCTTGAAAATTATAGCTCCTTTTGCAAACACTCGCAATAGACCCCAATCCACCTGTACTCCAGACATTTGATGCCATGATGATAGATAACTGACTAATAATGGAGCTAGAATAGTCCAAATACAACTAAATGTTGAAAAGGGTAACCAAGTACCAACTTATGAAAGAATTTTGATAGAGTCTCCCTAATAAAATGGATCAATGGACAACAATGAACAACCAAAAAGATTATGTGAGAATTTATGTACTCACACTAATAAGTGTGTTAAGGAGTTAAATCAATAGTTGTATAGTTGGAAACTAAAATTTGGAAAACTTTAACCAAAGTCTTCTCTATAAAATTAGCATATGAACAATTTCAAAAATGTATAAAACTGCAAGTACTAACATGTAAACCTACATAGTGAATCATATACTCCATTGCATATAACCACTTACTCACAAGAAGCCAACTGGGCTTATCGAGCACCTATGAACAACTAGAATACATCTCCTATGGGAAGGCTAGGTAGTCTTCTACATTCATCACCAAAGAGACCCCAACATCTAGGTGTCTCCAATTTAAGAAAACCTCACCATGACCCTCTTTATCAACATTAAAGGCTTTATGCAAAAAGGTAATTGTTATATCAATGACCACATGTGCATATATAAGCAGTATCCAAAAAATTGTACATCATGTGTTTGTACTCACTATATGCAATAAAATGGCACTAAAAAGCTAAGTTTATAGCCCAAACACTACCAAAAACACCCACAATAGTCTGTCAACTCCATCCTTTTGACCCAAAAAACTTGCATAAACTTGTTGTGGTCGCTCCCACCACAACTAAAATCCCTCCAAGAAGCCTATAAGAAGAACAAAAGCTGATGAAACTAAATGTAAACTAACAAGGGGATACAACCTCAAGTGAATCTATCTCCAAGATTGATCTTTAGACCAATCTTTCCACCAATGTAGTCGAAACTGTCCCAAAACTACAAAATTGGCTTCTAAATTTCCCCAATTTTGCACCTCAATAAACTCTCAGAAAAGTGAAGTGGGAAAGACCAAGAATACACTTTCAAGGCTACAAAATAATATTAACCTTAAAAATCTTCACTCCTACAATCACCAAGCAACTAAATCTTAGAGGTAGGAAAACCTACTATTAAGCAATCCTTGGGGGGAACACTACTGAAATAGGTGAGCTCCCCGGAAATGCAAGTACTTTGTCTTCTTTGATCCTTGAAGTCCTTCCTCACGTGCAACCCATGGTGCCAACAATGACTTTGGTGATTCAGTTGATAAGGTGCAGGTGGGTGGGTGCTCACTTTGCTCATAGGATTGCAAAAAACCTTTTTCTTCGAAAAGCTACGATGCTAGTGAGATGGTGCGATCATGTTGTACAATTATGGATTCTATTTCTCAAGAGCTTCATCATGATGCCCTCATAGTGCGAAACTAAGTTATAGATGAATCACATAGTACTTCATACACATACCTATAGAATAGGTAGGGCTCCATAGTACAAAGAGAGCATGAACTTAAATTTTCTAGGTTTTACAAATGCATTCAAACATATAGTTTGCAACTGACCATGCCACTATATGTTTTATTAAAAAATATATACAAAAGTATTTGGCAGTCATTTGCCCTTTCACATGGACTGTAGCTCAAGCGTAAGCACCACCTCCTTTACTTGTCAATCCGCGGAGATGTGAGGACCGGTATGAAGACCACGAGCAAGTGAAGGCACAAGTGTGTGAGTGAAAGCACACCAACATGCACACACATATACACACACGCACACAAGGCAAGATCAAAGAGAGGAACAATGGAAAGCTTTGATTGCAAAAGAGTTCTCTTACAAAAGCTCTATTCTCTAACAAGCTAACCTCAAAAATGAGCTCTCTAGCTCTTTTTATAGTTTTTTGAGTAGTTTTGGCCCTGTCCAGACCTAGTGTCCGGCCTAGTTAAAAATTAGGTTCCAAGGCTTATTTGAGGGCTCAAACGAAGTCTAAAAATTATGAAAATTGGTACGATGGTACTTCTAATACTCCTCAAGCTCGAGAACTCCTCGGCTTGAACAAAATGGAGTTATAAAAATAGAAAATGGTATTTACAATGGTTTTTAGTGATGAAAATCACTATTTTTGTAGGGATTTCTTCTGAAAATTTGACATATACTTCTTGGAGCTTGCTCCTTCTACTTGTGTGTCCACCTCTTTAATGTACTTCTGTGCTTTGTCCTTGACCCTCAGCTTCAACATCTTCAACACTCTGCCCCCTCTCGAGTCTGTCGTCCCTGACAGACCCTTGTTGTAATGGTTATTCTAGGTTGCTTGAGAGGGAGTGTCCATTCGGATGAACCAGAGCCGTCTCTCTTCCACATGTGGCAAGGTTGGTTGTCCGGTTCTTCATTTGTCACTGCGAGCCTTTGCAAGTTGTAGTCCCTTGGTAGGTGCTTCTGCCTTGGATTCCAGCATGGCTGTGTCGTTGTGAGTCTCCATTGATGACCTCAGATCGTCCAAAGATGATGTTCATAATAGTCATGCCAAGTACGCATAACCCATAATGGATGATGGGTAAGTGTGTTCGTGCATGGGTTGAGGAAAATATGTGCCTTGTGCACGGCCTTGTAATGTAGCCCTATGCATGCTTACTTGGAAAATGCATCGGAAGAAATATGGTGCAAAAATTGGGGGTCTTGAGCTAAGTGCTCAAGGGTATGCCGACGGAGAGGTTTCCTAAGCTATCATGGTTATGATGTTTCCAAAGTAAAGATACTTACCATGGAGAAGGTCGATCGATGTTCATCTCTTCGTGTTGTACACTCGGCCTTTGGGATGGAACATTGTTGATGAATGTCCATGTTGATGGTCCAGTGATGAGATCTTTTGAGTGGCTGATCATGTCTCCGTTTTTCAAAGCATCATTTGCCAAATACTGAGAATTGAATTTCTTCATATTCCAGTATACGTACAAGGATTTGCATGGTACCAAAACTATCCCTTGCAGATATCTCCTTGGATGCTTTTGTACATATGGTAGTTATGCCTCTCGCAAATTGCGGACCTTCAAGCTCTTCACTCCTACCCTGGTAAGGGGAAACCATAGTTGTGGATGCCATGTTCATGCCAAGTTCTTGACATCTACCAGATAAGGCAGCAATTACATCATCGGCTAGCCGAGACACACTTCTATCCAAACTGATAAATGCCCAGTAATCAACAGTTCCACCTTCAACTAAGCATGAGCCAAACTTGGGAACAAGTTCTTCCTCTCTTTCTCTTTTTTTTTTTATATTTTTTTTGTTTTTTTTTTGAAACCATGTCACAAAACAAGAAGACACAGTTTAGTATCAAAAAATGGTTTACATGTGTCAATGTGCTCTCATGCATGAGACTCTCAATTGTGTCTATCCATGGCCATGTAATGTGGCCCTATATTAATGCATACTTTGCAAATGCATGACCTGAATGGTGCAAAAGACAAGGTTGTGCAAGGAGCACATGGTTGTTGCTCGTCGAGGCTTTCGATGTTATTTGTGGATGTTGATGTCGGATTTGGTGGAGGTATCCATTGGGTCTCGAACTAATGTAATCCTCCTTATTGGAGTCCATTTGAGAATAGCATTTGGCACCATAGAGATCACCTCAGGCGTCTTCCTCTTTGGATGCTTTTTGAACTGTGGTATCCAGTGTGGTTGGCGCTTTGGTTCGGTGAAGGCTACTTGTACTTTTGGCTTCCAAACCCATACCCTTTTTACACGTCTTCCTACTATTCTTGAAGAGGTGATTTGATCTTCTTTCATTCTCTGTATGCGGTTCTTAAACTTTTCTCTTTGTGGCTTCTTTGTTGAGACCTTTCGCATGTGGGAGAAAATAGGTTGTTGTGGATGTAAGAGCTTCTTAGGTACCCACATCTCTAATCACCCTTGTTGAGCTGCCGCTAATTTCTTAGGCACCCAAACTTGTTGGATACCTTGTGGTTTACCTTGTCCAAGCTTCTTCCTTCGTCTTCTGGCCTGGTTGGCTTGCCTAGATGGGATTTGTGGGGGCAAGCCTGGTGGTTGCTCTCCTTTGCATACCCAGATCTATTTGCTATAGCAGTTGTCTTGAATTGTTGTGCTTGCTTCTAAGGTTGAACTACTATGGATGCTTTACTCTTCAAAAAAGAAGGAGGGTTTGCTTGCCTTTGCGACTGTCCTTCCATGATTGAGTCCTTCTAGATCATAGAGCTTTTGACACATACAACATCTTGCTCGTGAAGATTAGTCTTAGAGGAACTAAGAGAGTGTCTGGTGCAATGATCTGTGAGCATGCAGTTCTCTAATTCTAATGTAATGCATTGTTCATGTACCCAAACTTGAAGAATTTGACTTCTTAGGTTTAAGTTAACTGCATGGTCATAGATCCAATCTTGACCCAAGACAAGTGGTTCTGTAAGGTTCTCATCTTGACACACTAGCACTTTGACTTTCATTGGAACATCTTGAAGGTAGATGGGAAGTTCCACCTCGCCCAAACAAGGGGTTTCCACACCTCCCAATCCTATGAGATAAGCTTCTATGGGATTGATGTTCAACTGCAAGTCTTGGCAGTAGGACAGTCTAACTACACTACTTGCTGCACCTTAGTCAATCAATGCTTTCATAGTCCTTGCACCCTTTCCTTGTCCTATCTCTATGGTCACAAAGGGACGTCGGTCAATGACTTGAGAAGTAGTTATGCCCGATTTTTGGCACATATCCATGTGATATATTGGGGCTTTTGAGTTGACATCTAGACCTAGTCGCCTTAACTGATTTCGCCTAATATGCTCTCTGTCCTCTGCCTGTGCTTCTTCCCTCACCCTTAACTCCTCTTCTTTTCGCTTCTTAGCAGTGTTGGTCTCGTAAGCATATCCTCTGTAAGAGGTTCTTGGTATAACTTGACTCTACATCCACTAATATAGTTTGGCAAGATATCTCCTTCTAAAGTGGCCAACTGAACTGCACCACTGGTGGAAATTCTATTAATGATCATGGGTCCGTATCCTCTTTTTTCCAACTTACGGGCATGTTGCTTTAGCGTATAAACCAGCACTAGGTCTTCCCCTTTCAATCCCTTATCCTTGATGTGTGCGTCGAAGTATGCCTTCTAGCTTTTCTTTGCAGCGTAGATACCTGCTACCGCTCGCAGCCTCGTCTCACCTAAGCGTTTTAGGTCAAAGATTCTAGAAGACAATTCATGTCCATTCCACTCATGCTCTTGTGCTACTTTTAAAGCTGGGATTAAGAAATCTAATGGTAGCACAACATTCTGTCCAAAGACCATCTGAAATGGGGTGGCATTGAGTACCGTTTTGTAGGCAACTCGATAAGCCCAAATAGCATGATGAAGTTGTTTGTCCCAATTAGAGCGTTTATTATTGACCAGTTTTGTCAATACGTTACAAAGGATCTTATTGGTGCTCTTGGCTTGTCCGTTAGCTTGTGGGTGATAAGGGGCAGACTTCTTATGTATCACCAAGAATTCTTGGAGAAGATTTTCAATGACCTCATTCAGGAAGTGTGTGCCTCTATCGCTCACTAACTCTATTGGTAGCCCATATCTCGTGAACACATTCTCAAATAAGAACTTAGCCGTTGTCTGAGCATCATTCTTTGTTGTGGCTTTCACTTCTACCCACTTGGTAAGGTAATCTGTGGCTACAATAATGTACTCTGCATGGGAGTTTCTAGCTGGGGGGTTAATAGGACCTACAAAGTCTATACCCCATTTCGAGAATGCACGTCCTCCCATCATTGGCCTCAAAGGCATCTCATCTTTTCTAACTGGATATTGTGCACGTTGGCAAGTGTCACATTTCTTCACATAGGTATGTGCATCCATATGGAGAGTGGGCCACCAAAGTCCTGAGAATAGAATGGTCTTGATCACTCGGTCAAGACCAAAATGCCCACCTGCAACACCACTGTGTGCAGTCTCTAAGACCTTTAAATAGTCTGATTCATGAACGCACAGTCTTAAGTAACCATCTTTGCCTCTTCGGTATAGGTTTTCTCCTACTAAGGCATAGCCTTGAGCCTCTTGCTCCATGCTTCGTCTTCTTGCTAGACTAGCCTCTTTGGGTAATCTTCCCGACCTCATAAACTCTACCAATGGAGCACTCCAATCTGGAATTAATGACACTTGATAAAGGGTCGCATGCTCCACTTGGGGTCTCTCTCTGCACATTGGACAATTCTTAATCCACTCATGTATTTATTTGTCCATGCTAGGCCAATACACTCCTAAACGCTTCAGATTCTGCAATGTTCGTTGTTTAGAATAGTGATTTCTTAGCAATCCTTCATGAGCTTGCTGCAACCAACTACTATGCTCATCATCCTCGACACAACAAGCTAATACACTCTCAATATCTTGTTTGTACATGCTTCCTGCAAATATGTGATATTTTTGTGATTTTACAATTTCTTCTTGTGATGTTTTCACATTCTTATTTGCAGGGCCAAAGGTTAGGACTGGTACCAACTTATTTGCCCATTTGGGAACAACTTCAAAATTGAACAGATAAGCATCAGGTAGTTCATCAGACACTCCTTGCAATGACTCTCCTGAAGTAATGCGAGAAAGGCGATCTGCCCGAAGGTGGGTTCTACCTTTCCTGACAACAACTTCAAAGTCATATTCCATTAGTAAGAGGAACCATCTTACTAAGTGTCCAGTATTGCAAGGTTTATTGACCAAATATAACAAAGCTTGATGATCAGTGAAAAACTTGAACTTGTTGGCCAATAAATAGTGTCTAAACTTCTTCACAGCATATACCATGCCTAAGCCCTCTCGCTCAGTTGTGGTATAGCTTCGTTCAGCTGTGGTGAGCTGTCTAATAGCATATGCTATGGGCAAATCTAAGTTTCCTTCACCTATGGGTTGTGCTAGCACACATCCTATGGCATGATTGGATGCATCCACATGGACATGGAATGGTTTATTCCAATCAGGAGTGGTCAGTATTGGTGCTATGCACAAACATTTCTTTAGTTCATTGAACGAATTCTCGCATTCGTGGTTCCAATCAAAATTAGACAACAAGGCATAAAGGGATCTAGCTATGATCGCGTACATGTGGATAAACCTACGGTAATATCCACAATGGCCCATAAAGGCTTGTACCTCCTTAACATTCCTTGGCCTTGGCAGCTCTGCTATGGCTCGTACCTTATCTTCATCTGTTGAGATTCCATTCTTAGAAACAATATGACCTAAGATTTTACCTTGACGCACCATGAACACACACTTTTCTGGGTTCAAACACACTCGATATTCTCTACACTTGTTGAAGATTTGTCTGAGCTCAGGGATGTGGTATCTTCTTTCTTGGGAATGAGCACATAAATCGTCCACATATACTTCTAAGCTCTTTCACAGGAACTCTTTGAAGACATGACACATGAGCCTTTGGAATGTTGCAGGTGCATTGGTGAGCCCAAATGGCATCACACAAAATGCAAAGATTCCCCACTCTGTGGCAAAAGCTGTTTTGTGTTGATCTTCTGGGGCAGTGGCTACTTGATTGTAACCTGAAAACCCATCAAGGAAGCTATAAACTTCCTTGCCTGCAACTCGCTCCAATAAGTGTTCTGTGATTGGAAGTGGATAACTATCTCTGATCGTAGCGGCATTTTTTTTAAGGTTAATACACACTCGCAACTTCCCGTTCTTCTTGGGTACCACTACAATGGGGGATACCCATTCAGTATGCTCAATCTCATAGATGAATCCAACTTCAATTAGCCTATCAATTTCTTCTTTTATTTTGGCTGCATATGTATCATTATATGTGTAGGGCTTCTATTTGGTGGGCTTGGCATCAGTAGTCATGGAGATAGTATGAGAGAAAATTCTTGGATCTACCCCTTTCAAGTCTCTATAGTGCCACGCAAACACATCCCTATATTCCCTTAATAGAGCTACGAGCTCCATTTCTTCTCTTGCACTTAGGTCATCTCCTATATATGTGCATCTCTCTTCGTTCTCTTCAATGGTCACTACAATTTTCTTGGTCTTTTCTTTATTATCATATGATTCGCCTATGATGGCCTCTCTCTTAGGCATTCGTACCAAAATTTTGCGGTCGTCAACTTCATATTTCTTGAAATTCTCTGGTACTTCAAACAATGATTCCTCCTCTTCTTGTTTCACTGCTTTTCTTTTCTTTTTCTTTTGACAGCTCTCACTTCCATCCTTTGAATTTACCGTTTTAATACTTGTGAGAGGTTCTTCTTCTTTCTGGGTGAACACTCCTATATCTTCTAGATAGTGCTGCTCTGAGTTAAAGCAACTATCCATCACAATGGACTCTATATCATCGTCATTCTCTTCTTCTTCGACATCACTAGGGTCACATTCTTCTAGCAAGGGATGACACATGAATACTGAAATATCATAACCCTCCTCATCACAATGAGGTGTCCATTGTTCTTCATTGACCGCAATGTCCATGGTGGCTAAGATTTCTGGCTAACCATGAGGCTCAAATTCCTCATCTGGAAAGATCATTGGTGTATAGGCTGGGTCTTTAATTGTTCTATCTTCTTGAGAAGTTTCTTCTTCTCTCGACTTCAAGCATTTTTCCTCTTCCTCTGCGACCTTACACATCCATAAATGAGTATCCTCATGCAGCCATGATGGATTAGGTGAACTTTTAGAATGCACAGAGATGGAATCTTCTTTCGCTTTGTAGATAGGATTCCACTGTAGGGGTGGTACATCTCTGAAGGTGTAGTCCTTCAAATTGACCTTGGTGGTGACCCCTAAGTGTTGTAAGTACAAGGAGTTGGTTCCCCAATCTTGTACTACTTGCAATTGTCGTAGGAAGGGTCTTCCTAGGATCATCTCATAAACATTGTTTTTCTCAAAGTCACATATAGCAAATGTGTGCTCAAACTCTACACCACAAGTGGTTAGAGTTATCCCTTCTAGCAATCCTAGAGGTCTTTCAAAATGACCGTCGGCCATTTGAAGCTTCATTCTAGTTGGTCTTAATGTGGGTTTGCCCCATTGCTTCCACAAGGAGGTGGTCGCAATAGCAACACCAGCACCTGAATCTATGATTGCTTTGGTTGTGTAACCTTGATAGGTGATTGGAAGATAAGTATTACCTTCTTCACCCTCACACATGTCCCCTATTTTGTCTAGAGGTATCTATGGTACTTTCTGCTTAGAGCCTCCTTTTGGCATATTGGAATCAAGTTCTGGAACCTGATCCTTCACATGATTCCATAGCTCAGGTTTTGCTTTTAACAACTCTTCTACAGTGAGATGACATTGAACCTTAGTGTTCTTCACGACATCAGTGTTCCTTGGAACCAATGATGGGAGTAGTCTGAACTATGAGCATGAGATTCATTCTCTGAGATCAGTGGGGTCACAGGCACCAATGCTCTATTTGGATTTTCCTCTCCCACAACATACTTGATTGGAATCACATTGGCAGGGGCTGGTGGTTGGTTTCCCAAGACTGGTTGTGGCCTATATTGTGCTTGATATTGCTGTTGTGGTCCATAATATGGCTGTTGGTATTGGTTCTGATACCTACCTTGTTGGTAAGGTTGCTGATAAGTTTGTCTAACAGCCTGCCTATTGTAAGGACAATCTTGAGCCGTGTGGTTCGTGTATTTTCTCTCAATAGTGCAATATGGAGCATTCCTTTCTCTAATGTTTTGGTTTTGCATTGGGCATACATTAGCCATGTGGTCCCCTCGGCAGGTATAACAACGGTTCAATGAGGTGACTCTTTGTGTTTGTCTATTTTGGACTCCCAGCTTCTTGGCAACTTGCTCAGCTATCTCAACTATTTCCGTGGAGATTTTTGAAGTATGACTAGTAGAACTATCAGAATCCTTATAGAGTTTGGACAATCCTAACTCCTCACCCAAGTTATCTTCTATGTCAATGCACGTCCGCACACACTCTTCTATGGATCTAGGCTCTTTCAAGTACACATATGATCTTAACTTTGTGCTCAGTAAGCCATCTAAGAACAAGGCCACTTGTCTGGCTGGTGTGGGTAACTCTGGAGCAGGGCATCTTTCTAGGTACTGTCTGAACCTTCTACCTGCTAGTCGCACTGTTTCTTGGGGTGTCTGCTTGAAAGATGATGTGTTATGCCTAATACCACTTTTAGAAAATTCTACAATGAATTCGTCTAACAGTTGACCTATATTGTGATAGTTGCGACTACTCAGTGGTTGAAACCAAGCTAGGGCAGTGCCCTTAAGAGTCAAACCAAATGCCTCGTACTGGGTGAACAAATCCTCAACCTGTTCAGCTCTTAATACTTGTTTGAACTCGGCCACATGATCATAAGGATCTCCTGTCCCGTCGAAGTAATTCTTCATTGCCTTGATCACTTGAGTGGGCCTAAGGGTTCTTGGGTGCTCTCGGGGTCTAGGCAATTGAAAATCATGTTCATCTCTTTGTTGCCTATGTGCTTGATGTCTCTCTCTTTCAGGTCTTTCATTTTCAAATCCTGATCTATTTCTACCTACAGTGTGTGCAAAACTTACATAAGGTCTCTCTCTATTTCTTTCTCTCTGGGCTTCATGAGCTTGGGATGATCCTACTCCTTGGAGGCCATGGGAAACATTGGATCTTGGTGGAGGGAAAATCAATTCACTCTTCCAAGTATATGCATGTCTATCGTGTTCTGTTACCAAGAACATCTTCTCTGATGTATTATCCAGGTAGAAAACTTTGCCTGGTATCTCTGGATCCTTGAACTCGTAGACGATGACTATGCCCAATTGGCTAGGTTGATCTGGCTTGAATCTCCAAGAGGCTTCCTCTGTTTCTCTATTCAAGAATAGTTCTATGCTTTTGTTGTCTTGAGGGATCCAATCTGGAGTGATCACTCTGGTCAAAATTGACTTACCTCTAGGAGTCTGGGGTCCTTGTCCTACATTTCCTTGTTCCTATCTCATTCTCATGAATGATATTTCCAAACTCATTGGTCCTATCTGGTAGGTTGGTGACCACATACATGGTTCCTTCCTTATCAATGTATGAACCCTCTTCGAACTTGACCACCGGGTGTTCAAGTCCAAAAGGTTGATCTGGATTTTTGAGTTGGACCACTGATCGCCTCAAGCCATCCTCATAGATGCGAACACCTAATCGGTTGCTCCGAATATATTCCAATTGTTGGAGATAGATGTCTGCCGAAGCACATGAACAGCACAAGGAAGAAGAAGAAGCTTGGAGCACAAACACACAATAGTGAATGTATTACTAGAGAATGTACAAAGATAAGTAGCCCATTAGGGCAATAGGCGTATATACAAGCCGGGGGAAAAAAACCTCCTAAAGAGGGAAAAAAGTGCCCCGGCGGTCCTAGTGTGTTCACACACATCACTACCTAAATATATCAACAAATCCCCCCTGGGAGTGATGCGGTGAACAACGAGCTGGCACTCATGTATAAGGAAGTGCCAAGCTATGTGGAAATCACTCCACAAAAGGAAGTAAGCCCAAAGCTTTGCGGAAAGCTTCAAACTTCTCCCTAGGCAGAGCCTTCATGAAAAGGTCTGCAATGTTCTCCTACGTGGGCACATATGCCAAGCTGATCTCCCCAGCAGAGAACCTCTCCCTGACATAGTGATAATGCACCTCAATGTGCTTAGTGCGAGCATGGAACACAGGGTTCCTCGCAATTGCCAATGCGCTCTGATTATCAATGAAGATGGTGGTGGCAGAAGACTGGCCAACACCCAAATCAGCCATAAGGCGTCTGAGCCACACACACTCAACAATCGCTGTGAAAGCTGCCCTATACTCAGCGTCACAACTGGAAGTGGCCACAGTAGGCTGCTTCTTGCTCAACCAAGATATACATGAGCTACCAAGCATGAAGCAAAAACCACTGGTGGACACACGAGTGTCATAGCAACCATCCCAATTTGAGTCAAAAAAAGCATGCAAATCTGGCGGTAGTGATCCCCCCTTAGGATAAAACAACCCAAGTAGCCGAGTACCACTCAAGTAGCGAAAGATGCGCTTAACCTCCTTCCAATGCGTGACTCTTGGGCAATGCATAAACCTGCTCATCTGTGAGACAACAAACTAAATATCTGGCCGAGTAATGCATAAGTAAATCAAGCATCCAACAACCTGCTGATAGAGAACAGCATCAAATGCTCTCCAGCATCATGAAGACTCAATCGTAAACCTGTCTCCATAAGAGTGGCAATAGACTTACAGTCTTCAAGCCCAAAACGCTGCAATAATGTGCCAATATATTTTGCTTGACACAAAGCCATTCCACCATCAACTTGCATAAACTGAATGCCCAAATAGTGATGCAGATGCCCCAAATCAGACATCTCAAATGAGGCATGCAAATCAGCCTTAAAATCAGCAATATGCTTCTCAATAGGACCAGTGAGCAGCATGTCGTCAACATAGACAACAATGATGAGAAGCACATCATTAGCACACTTAACATATAAGGTGCTTTCAGTTGGACTGTTCTCAAAACCATGTGCAATCAGATAGGCATGTATCTTCTCATACCAAGCACGTGGTGCTTGCTTTAAACCATATAACGCCTTCTTTAACCTGCACACCTGGTTTTCATGCCCTTTCTGCACAAAGCCACGGGGCTGAAAAACATACACTTCTTCATGCAAGTCACCATTCAAAAATGCTGTTTTAATGTCCAACTGATGTACATTCCAACCATGATAGGGTGCAAGTGCACAAATGCTCCGAACAATAGTCATACGGCATGTAGGTGCAAAGGTCTCATCAAAATCAATGCCTCATTCCTGCACATAACCCTCTGCAACAAGCCTAGCCTTATACCTGTCAACTGTACCATCTAGTTTACGCTTCAGCTTGTATACCCACTTAGTGCCAATGGCCTTCTTGCCAGGAGGCAAGTCACATAAAGTCCATGTACCATTCTTCATTATAGCATCATATTCAGATTGCATAGCAGCCATCCAATTTTCTGAATTTTGTGCTTCATCAAAAGAAACAGGCTCATTCTCATTACAGAGGCTAGACGCAGCCATAGCATAGCAATTTGATGCAAAGGAGGCACTATGAGAGCCTGAACGAGTACGATATGAAAAAGGTGCATCTAATTTGCTGTCACGCAAAGTCCATTTTGAAATAGTTTTTGCCTGCTCAATATCAACTCTCTCATCAACAAGTGCATCATGTAAATCTACATCAAAAATGGAATGATCTGCATCATCATATGAAACCTGCAAAGGCTGAGAAGTTGCCTCATTAGGACCAGCACTAGACTGTCCACCTGTAAAAAGAGGCATCAAAGTATCATACATGTCTTTAGAGGTAACAGATGTCTCCTTAGTACATGAAAGCAATGGCTGAATAGCATCTTCCACAAAGACAACATCACGGCTAACCAGAATGCGTTTAGTCTGTGGATGATACAGACGATAGCCTTTACTTTCATAACTGTACCCAACAAAAATACATTTTACTGCCTTATCATCCAATTTTCTGCGATATTGTTCAGGCACTAGTGCATATGCCAAACAACCAAAAACCCGCAGATGAGCAACAGATGGCTTGCGATCATGCCAAGCCTCATATGAAGTGATAGACTGTAGCGCTTTAGTGGGACACCTGTTAAGTACATATGCTGCACACATGACAGCCTCAAGCCAGAAACTATGTGGTAAAGCCTGACTCTTGACCATACACCTCGCCATCTCCATGAGTGACCTGTTCTTCCGTTCAGCAACTCCATTCTATTGAGGTGTATACGGCACTGTACACTGGTGTTTTATCCCACGTTCAGCCAGAAATGCATTAAAATCAGAAGACATATATTCCCCCCCTCGATCAGAATGGAGGGTGCCCATTTTACATGCTGACAGATTTTCAGCCAAAACCAAAAACTGTTTGAAGCATAAAAACACTTCAAACTTTTCCTTCAATGGATATACCCATGCATGCCTGGAAAAATCATCAATGAAAGTCACGAAGTAAAGGTAATTTCCAAAAGAGGGTGTCTGCATAGGACCACAGACATCACTGTGTACAAGCTTCAATTTCTGCATAGCCCGAACTGAACCATCTTTTGGAAAGGATGAATGCTGCATTTTGCCCAAAATACAGCCTTCACAAACACGTTTTCCAGGTGCCTCAAGTTTGGGCAAAGAGGACACCATTTCAAATTTCTGCAGGTGTAGCAAACTAGCAAAATTCAAATGACCAAAGCGTGCATGCCAAAGCTTTGCATCTGACATATCCTGAGAATCATGAATTGCACATGCCGAATCATTCACAGATCTTTCATAGTCTATGAGCTTATATAGCCCACGACATAAAATGCCAGAAGCAATAATAACATCGCCATTTGACAGATCATGAACTGTACATCTGTCATCAACAAATTTCACAACCAAGCCAATCTTGGCTAATGCAGAAACTGATAACAGATTCTTCTTGATCCCTGGCACAAATAAAGCATTTGACAAGGTGAAAGAACTACCATCAGTAGTAGTCAGAATGATCTTACCAACTCCCATGACAGGATAAGAGGAGTTGTTGGTGCATGTGATAGTATTCCCTGTAGGGGCAGGCTCCAGTGAAGAGAAGAAACTGCGTTGCGAGGTAATATGTTTGGTCGCCCCACTGTCAAAGTACCAAACATCTGAGTCCACTGTAGACATGCACTGCTCATGAGAAGATGGGTCAAAACTGCAAAGAGTAGTAAACACCCATTCTTCTTCCTGCACAAGATTTGCAGACTCTATTTTTGGTGTAGAGGCCTCTACAACAACCATTCCAGCCTCTTTCTTCTTTGCCTCTTTTGCAGCCAGTTTTGGACACTTCTTTATGATATGATCATTCCCTTTACAGTACTTGCAAAACGATTTCTGCTTTTCTGATTTCTTCTTGTTGCAGAGCTAAAGAGCGCACAAAGCAGAGAAAAAAGACGGGCCCCAAAATTTTTCCGATTTGGACACACAATTTTTTGTAACATAACCACTTTTGTATATATTTTCCGTTGTAAATGCACTAGAGGAGTCCTCTAGATGCATCCCCTCAGAAGATTAGTGAATTACCCATGTACAATAGTAGGAAATTAGTCTTTTAGAGAATAAAGTGCCGGTCTCTTGTGTGAAAGGACCAAACTTAGGGCACTAGTATATAAGTCAAAAGTGACTCATTGTAAAGGACTTATTGTCATTGTGAAGAAGAGCACTTCTGAAATTTCGAGTTTGCCTCTTCCTTGCTGATTTTGATCTTCATTTTGCTCATGTATGTGTGTGTGATGCTTGAAATGCAAGTGTAGGACTGTTGTCTACCCCTTCCCCCTTGTTTTGAGGGGCTGTAGTGCGTGCGTAAGCTAGGAGAAGCAAAAACGCGGGTGTTGGTAATTCCCGTAATTCACTGTTTCTGTCATAACTTGCAGCAGAGTGGTCAGAATTGAGTGAAACCACTACCATTGGATTCGTCTCGGCGAGAGCTTCGAAACGAGTACCCTATTGCCTATGTTCGGAGTTCTGGGCTGGGAGAAAACCTCAAAAAACCAAAACTGCTGAAAAGAGGCTTGCGGCAACACTTCCAGTTTTTCAGTAGGTGTGGGTAGTATTAGTCTTTTCTCATGCTTGGATAGCTAACTCACTTCATTTTCTATCACGTGTGCAAATGTCTTCATACACTTGGTAAGTCACTCCTTAGGATTGATAATTAAATGTGTGAAAAGAACTCCACTATATGCACTTGTATGGCAATCGAGGTATAGTCTCATTGGTACAAGTCCTTGAGTCATTACGGCTCAAGTACACACGTTTTTGGCGCCGTTGCCGGGGAAGCACTCCACCAAGTTGCCTTCGTGATAGTTAGAGAGCAAGTGTGATCGAATCGTACTTGTAGAGGTGAATTTGTCCATTGACGAGTAGTATTCCTTTTCAGCACTTGTCACTTCTCATCCTTGAGGTGTGTGTGATAAGTTTTAGGTTTAAGTGTAGGAGGAGGGAAGAGAAGGAGGAGTTAGAGTTAGGTTAGAAGGAGAGGAAGAGTGAGGAAAAGAGGAGTAGGAGTAGGTCAAAATCCTCAGAAAATCTCCAAAAATTCAAAAATTTTAAGTTCAATCAAAAAAAAATATAAAAACCAAAAAATTTGGCTCATTTGACACTTCACAGTGTTCTGGTATCGTTTGCGAGCAGCGACCAGTATCGTGGACTTGGTATCGTGGCATTCAGGCAGTAAGAGCTAGGTTTTGAGCTTACATTGCAATCAAGACAATACCAAGGTAAACATTCTCTCAAATTATCTGTCACAAACACTTTAAAAATGATCAAAGGCATGATTAAAAGTTTGCGCAGTATAGCGGGGGGGAAAAACTGATATCATAGTTATCTTTTTGTGTGATACAGAGGTCTAGGAAGGAAGAGGAGAGTGAGGAGAGCAAGGGGGTAAAAAAGATAGGAAAAAATCTTGCTTTTGGCTTGAGTATCGCGATCGGTCGAGTTTTGGTATCGCGATACCAAAATTCCCTTGTATCGCGACACTCGCCATCAGTGTCGTATCGCTTGATACCTGCTTTGGTATCGCGACACCATTCTGGTATCGCGACACTGAGTCGGTATCGCGATCGCACTCGATCTCTGGTATCGTATCGTCCGATACTAATACTTGGTATCGCGACACCATTGTGGTGTCGTATCGCCTAAGTTTCTAGTATCGCGACCTCACTTTACCGAGTGGTATCGTATCGCCTGATACAGTGGTATCGCGACACTATTTTAGTATCGCGACACCGCTTCAGTATCGCGATCGTGCCCTCTCAAGTGTCGTATCGTCGACTGCTTGTATTGGTATCGCGACACTACTTCGGTGGTATCGTATCGCCAAGATTAGTATCGCGATCGCTCTTCCTGCGGTAGTATCGTAACGTCTCCTGCCCAGGATCGTATCGCGACACCACATTGAGATCGTATCGCCTCTAATCTCCAGTATCGTAACGTCTCCTGCCCAGGATCGTATCGCGACACCACATTGAGATCGTATCGCCTCTAATCTCCAGTATCGTAACGTCTACTTTGCCGGTATCGTATCGTGGTATTTCCCCGTGAAGTATCGCGACACTATATCTGGTATCGTATCGTCTGGCACTAAAGCCTGGTATCGCGACACCAGACTGATATCGTATCGTCTGGGTGTCTGGTATCGTATCGTTTGGAGCTCTGGTATCGTATCGCCGAGAGCAGTATCGCCAAGTGTGGTATCGCCCAGAGGTAAACCCTTCTTTTGGCAAGCAAACTGAATCATTGGTAGAGCTGTCCAAAGTAAATCTAAGCAGCATAAAGAGAGGCCTCAGAGAGTGAATGAACTTGAGGTCAGGAAGAGTTCTAGGTAGTAGAAGGAGTGTCATATCCTCAGTAGGGAGTACAGCCCAGGCTAGTCATCACTCAGTCTACTTAGAAACTTCCAGTGACTCGGAAGAGGAGCTACTTATGGCTTCAGAAGACATGCAAGGACCTACACCAGCAGGAAATTTCATGACTACTGTTGAGGGAGACTACCGTACCTCCTTACAATATGTATCCACAAATGCCCAGGAGATTCCAATCTACCTGGATGGCGTAAACAGGTCCGTTGCCAGAATGGCAACAGCACAAGATGTCACCATCATACCACGACCAGCTGTCAAATACGAGGGAGGTGCTTACATTGACAAAATGGGTCACATCTACATAGTAACTGAATTTCCGGAGAGGATCAATGAAAGAGGAGAGTTCATGGATCCCAACAACTCTGAAGAGTTAGTGACCACCCCTAGAGGCAGATCACAAGTATCACGGGTCTTGAGAGGAGACTTGATACCTCAAGACGACTACCTGTTGGAAGTCTACATGATTCACGGAGCAGACTTATTGCTTCAAACTGACGTACCTGCTCAAGGAATAGGGGAGAGTCCCATGACATTCTATGAGTTGAAAGACCCAGAGGACGAAACTAGACTCACTTACCTAGATAAGAATCAAAGAAGATATTGGCCGGTAGGTGTCCTAGACAAGGCTCGGCTGAGATATATGGGTGCGCCTGTATTTCCTCAGAGGGAGCAGGCAACTACCTCGCAGAATCCTTTTGGAAATCAACCAGAGACGGAACATACCACATCAGGACAGACCAGTCAAAGAAGTGTGCCCAACCGTACTCATGTACAGTTTGCAACTCCAGGTGAGCACACACATAATCAGACCCACACGGGGATGGGGAACCATTTCCGACCACCGATCAGACCACGACCACCTGTGGGAGGGCAGCCAGGAATGCCTCCATTACGACCAGCTGCCCCAGTCTTCCCTGTAATGCCCAGACCGCCTGAACCAATGAGGAGATTAAGACCAATCCAAGTAGCTAAATGCATGAGAAACCATTATGATGGATCAGGAGAGCCATATGATCATATTGCCGAATTTAAACAAGTTCTAAGAGCAGAACAAGTAGAGGACTTCTTTGTGCAGTATGAGTCTTTTGGACTCACCCTCACGGGAACGGCTCTAACTTGGTTCCAACCTTTAGATCCCAATCGATTTGGAAACATGGAGCAATTCTTTCAAGAATTCATAGGAGAATTCACAAAGAGAGGGATTAAACACAATTCTGCATCTTTAATCCATAGCTTTAAACAAAACCCTAATGAAACTGTGAAGACTGCTGCCCGAAGATTCAACCAGTACGTGGATAGATGCCCAATGGCTGAGAGACCGACTCAACAAAAGATGATTTCATTATTTTTGGATGGACTCTCTAACGGGACCCTAAGAACCCTAGTGTATGTAAAAAGGCTGCAAACATTGAGTGAGTGTCTTCAAGAGTGCATCGACTTGGAAGATAACCTTGCTGAGGACCTCAAAGGTACTACCGACCTCACAAAATCAGAAGACTCAAGAAGCACAATGACGTCCAATTCTAGTAATATGGAAGAACTAGCAGAACTATTAGCTAAGAAACTAGGAGTCCAAGGACAGAGAGCTTACCAATATCCAGCTCAAAGAGTGCCCATGTTGAGGAGGTGCAACTTATGTGGAGGAGAACATCCCACACACTTGTGTACCAGAGGAGGAGCCGGTGCACAACCAATGTATCCACACAACAGACAGCAACAACAAGGGACTTCTTCATACTGCCACATCGAGCAAAAATATACCAATCATACAACTGAGAACTGTCCCTTTAATAGGCAAACACGACCCGTCAATCCACCACAATACCGACCTTATGGATACCCACCTAGAGAGCTTGGTAGGGAGATGCCTAGATACAACCCGTATCCGGTAGGAGTTCCAAGACAATATGAGCAAGCACCGTATCCACCACCACAACCAGTTTTGGGACCCCAATTGTCACAACCTCAACAAGTTGTACCTGTGAAGTATACTCAACCAGAAGAAAACTTGGAAAGAGCCATAATACCAGCTTCAATAGCGACCAATGTAGAATCAACCAACCAAGGGTATGAACCTCCACCAGGAGAGTACTATCCATATGAAGCCAACATGATGGAATATGAACCAGCATATGACGTGGCCTATTATGGATATGAAGGATTTGATCAGACTTATGGATCGGAAACTGCAACTTTAATGTACACAGTGCCCAAAGCACAACAACCATTGAGACCTCCCATTAGACCACCAGTGCAGAGAGGACCATGTTATAGATGCGGAGGGGATCACTTCATTCGGGAGTGTCCTCGACCTTACAACCCTCCACCACCCAGGATTTGGGAAGGATACTGTAGTGATTGTGGGAAAGAACATCTTTTTAGAGATTGCCCTAAGAACCCTACAAAAACTCAAGGTCCTGCAACAATCAATGTAATAGAGGTCATAGAAGAATCTGGAAGCGATAAGGAGTACACTGTACCGCTGAAAGCTATTACTAGAGCTCAAGCAAAACAACAAACAGGAAAACAACCTGAAGAGAAACTAGAGAACAATAAAACAGGAGACGCTAACATTCAGATAGTCGAGGATTCAGAGAACTCATGTGAGAATACCCAAAACACCAAAGTACAAAAATGGAAAGAAAGACGAGAAAAGCTCAAAGAGAAATGGGCAAGAAACAAGAGCCAAAACAGCAAAAAACAAGCGAAGGGTTCTAGAAAACATAACGAACAACAAATGCATAAGGAGACCCCTGAAACACCACCAATTAGCTCAGAGGCAAAGAAGCCAGGATCAATTCTAGCTGACCCAAAGCCAGAGGAATTGGACATGTGGCTAAAAGCATACCAAGCTAGAATCAAAATGGGACCAAACCTAGAACAACACGAAAGACTCTATCCTCAAGGGGAATTAGAGAAAGAAAGATTGTCGATATGCAAAAAACTCATCGAAGTAGCTCAGGCGACTCTAGAAAAAACTATCCCAATTTTGCCTGAAACAAGGATCGCACAGGAACTATATGAAGAGTGTATACAACCTAAGGATAAGGAGCCTAGGCGGGAAGATGAACGAAATGAACGAATGAAATTTCAAGGGGAACAGGTATCCATAATACCTGACCTAGAGGAAGATTGGTCCAAAGATTTGTGGAAAAGAATTAGAGAAGAGCAATGGAAAAAGGATGGAATCAGTCCACCTCCTTTTGAGGAAATAATTGGAGCAGATAGTCACCATGATCATAACCTAGAGGAAGCATATGAGGAAGTGTCAAGATTTGATAAAGGAAGAGAGGAAACCATGAGCATTTCAACGTTGCCTAACTACATGGGGGAATATGAAAGAGAGTCGATAATAATACGAGCACCCACAGTGCATGGGAAAGAAAAAGGAAACTCAGAAGAGAGTTCACACAATCTAACAGAACTTAAGAAAACAAAGGTGCAATGTAAATTGACGGTGGAAGAGTTGCTTCAACTTAGACCACATCTATGGAGACAGCTAGCAAATCAAATAGAACCACCGGCAGAGAAAGGAGAAATGAAAGGAAAGGAAAAAGAAAACCACTCCACAATACAGGTTCCAGTTGATAAAGTAGGAGAATTTAGTGAAGGAGATGAAGGTAATACGTGCTTACCTGTCACCTACAATGGGTACATGACCAAGGCCATCTTAGACACTGGAGCTGGAGTAGGAATTGCAACGAAGGAAATTTGGGAAAAGTGGGGAAAACCAGCCTTACGACCCACTCGCATGAAGTTACAATTAGCAGATGGTCATGTAGAGAAACCCCTAGGAATATTGGAAGGAATTAGGTTAACCACGTGTGGAGTGGAATTTGAACACACATTGGCCATCTGTAAGTTCGAAAAAGCAAACAATTACGAAATGATATTAGGACGACCATTCATGCGACAGATGCGAGTAGTACAAGATTGGGGCAAAGATTCATTATATCTCCAACATCAAGGAAACACTACCAAGATAAACCTGCACACATTCGCTTATCGGGATGTCCCTCCATTACAATGGAATCCAGTCCACAAAGAAGAAGATGACCTATCCATTCACAGTGCTGGATCAAGTGACCAATCTTGGATGCATGAGGATGCCCAGTTGTGGATGTGCAAAGAAGCCAAGAAGGAGGAGTGTAAAAAACAAATGTGGCCAATCGGGCACCCTAATTATCGATCGGTAGAAGACCCCGATTATATGCCTCAAATTTTTTCAGATGAACTCTTCGAACCACATGGCTGGATGGAAATCCTAGCCACATTAGACGTTTGTGTGAATGAAGAAGTATTGACGATGAACGACTGTATAGACGAGGAAGGATATGATGTGAACCTCTACATGGTTGTCCTCCAAGAAGTAGAAGCAGGAGAAATTGTAGAGGAAGAGTGGAGAGAAGAATACGAAAGCATAGAAATGGAACCAGAGTTCGACTCTGAAGAACAATATTTAGAAACTATGCAAAAAGAATCAAAAGAAAAACCGACAGAAGTCTTAGCAATTGAGACTATCCCAAGAATGCACGAGCATAGAGAGGACACAAGTAAAGTGGAACCTGAACCAGACCACTTCGAAGTTCCAGAACATTTTAAAAGATACGAAGTGGAAGAAAGGAAAATAGCAACTCAAATGCCTAAACGAGAAGCACGAGACGGAGAAGCCTATGATAACAAAGAACAAACCAAAAAAGCGGTTGTAACGATAGAAGACGGAGAAGAGAGGTGCACGTATATTGGAAAAGATGTATCAGACGAGGAAGAAGAGGAACTCATCCACCTTATCCGAGAATATCGAGATGTATTTGCTTGGACGTACAAAGACCTTAAGGGAGTAGAACCTAGCATATGCGCTCATCGAATCCCTATGACAGCAGATGCAAAACCTTCTAAACAACGCCCTTACACGTATAACGAAGTTTACGCTGCAAAAATAAAGGAAGAAATTGACAAATTACTAGCGGCAGGATTCATTTATGAGATAGAACACACAGAATGGGTATCGCCACTAGTGGTAGTGCCCAAGAAAAACGGAAAGCTAAGGGTGTGTATCAACTTAAAAAAAGTAAATGCAGCAACTATACGCGACAGTTTCCCTTTACCCATCACAGACCATCTTTTGGAAAGAGTTGCCGGCAAGGAGGTCTATAGCTTCTTGGATGGATTCTCTGGTTACAACCAAGTAGCCATTGCAACTGAGGACCAGCATAAAACCGCATTCGCGACTGAATGGGGAATCTATGCATTTAGAGTGATGCCTTTCGGGCTCACTAATGCGCCAGCCACCTTCCAACGATTGATGTGTCATGTTTTCAAAGAATTTCTCAGAAAAAGCATGGAAGTATACGTAGATGATCTGTGTACATACTCAAATCAACGACCAGAACACATACCGGAACTGCGGAAAATATTCAACAAATGTAGGCAGTATAGAGTTTGCTTGAACCCTGAGAAATGTGTCTTCATGGTAAGACAAGGAAAAATCCTAGGACACATTGTTTCAAAGAATGGAATATCTACAGATGAGGATAAGATTAAAGTCATATTGGACTTACCAAGACCCAAGAATGCTAAAGAAGTGCAAGCCTTTATGGGACACTGTGGATATTACCGTAGGTTTATTCACATGTATGCCATAATTGCTAAACCCTTATATGGTCTATTGACTCAGTTCGCTTGGACGGACGAGTGTGAGAAGGCCTTCAACGAGCTTAAAAAGAGGCTGAGTACAGCCCCAATTCTAAAATCACCCAACTGGAACAAGCCTTTTCATATTCATGTTGATGCTTCGAACTATGCAATTGGATGTATCCTTGCTCAACCGGCCGATGAAGGAAAGCTTGATCATCCAATCGCTTACGCGAGTAGACAATTAAACCAAGCAGAGAGAAATTACACGACTACTGAAAGAGAGGGCTTAGGAATGGTCTACGCAGTGAAGAAGTTTAGACATTACCTCTTAGCCAACAAGTTCAAATTCTTCATTGACCATCAAGCCTTGCTGTATCTAGTCAATAAGCCTTGCAACACAGGGAGATTGGTACGATGGTTCTTGTTACTAATGGAGTTTGACTTTGAGGTAGTGGTCAAAAAAGGAAACACACATGTGAGAGCAGACCACCTTTCTAGATTAAAACACGGAGAGCCACCTAACGGAGTACCGGATGAATTACCAGATACATATTTGTTCAATCTTGAAGTATGTCCGAAGTGGGCAGAAAAATTGACCCCTATACTTACGCATGGCCCTCAACATCCAATTAACAGAAATAGCAAAAAAGAAATTCTTCAAACAAGGAATTTACACATTGTCGCAGGAAACATGTATTATAAGGAACCTAACGGAGTTTTATTGAGATGTGTCGAGGAGGATGAACAAAAGCAACTAATTCAGCAAGCACATGTCAACAAGTGGAAAACCCATCAAGGGATGCACGGAACAATACGAGAATTAAAGAGGTTAGGCGTATATTGGCCTGATATGTCCAAGGACGTTCACGAGCATGTAAGTAATTGTGTGGAATGCAAAGAAATTAGCTCAGAGGATCACATGTCCTTACCATTTTCTACCATAGCGCCTAATTGGAGTAAATCATTAGTGCAATTCCTCAGAACGAAAGAGCACGAAGTAGGAGCTAGTCTAGCAAGAAAGCGATCCTTAGAAGAAATGAGCAAGGATTATGTGATAATGGGGAAACAACTGTTTAGATGAGGGAGAGACAATCAACTCAGATTGTGTGTTCATGAAGGAGAGTATTTTCCCATCTTAGAAATGGCACACGCAGGAGCTGCGGGAGGACATTTTTCAGCAGATAGAACGGTCAAGATGATTCTCTTTGCAGGCTTGTGGTGGCCAACTCTACATATGGATGCAGAGACATATGTGAGAAGCTGCGAAACGTGCCAGAGAGCAAAATATCCCATTAGAAGAGATGACATGCCTTTGAGACCCATGGTTTGTGCGAGAGCATTTACCAAGTGGGGAATTGACTTCATAGGACCAATCAACCCACCTGCGAAAGGATCACATGCGGAATACATCATAGTAGCCACCGACTACTTGACAAAGTGGGTAGAAGCTAAAGCCACTCGCAAAAATGATGCTCAAACTACAGCAAAATTTCTCTTTGAGCACATTTTCACCCGATTTGGACTACCGATCGAGATAGTAAGTGATCGAGGAACTCATTTCCTAAACGAAGTCATTGAATCTCTAATGAATGAATTTCTAGTGATCCACAAAAAATCAGCCCCATACCATCCTCAAGCCAACGGACAGGCTGAAAGTTCCAACAAAGTACTATGTACGGTATTGACAAAGATTGTCAATAATGGAAGGTCAGATTGGGACAAACAATTGCATCACGCAATTTGGGCCTTCCGAGTGGCATATAAAACGGCCATTGGAACTACACCTTTCAACCTAGTGTATGGGCAGAATGCAATTTTGCCAATTGACTTCTTAGTGCCTACATTAAAAGTAGCCCAGCAATATGAGTGGAACGATCATGAATTGTCTCAGCAATTAGATCAAATTGAAAAGCTGCATGAGACTAGATTGCAAGCGGTAGCAGGCATCTATGCCGTTAAACGGAAACAAAAGGCATATTATGACTCACATATTAAAGATAAGGGACTAAAAGAAGGCGACTTAGTCCTCGTATACACCCTAAAACAGCATGCAAAGAAACTACAGAAACGTGGATATGGACCCCTGATCATAAATCGAATCTCCACTAGTGGTGCAGTCAATCTCGCCACACTAGACGGAGACATTCTTCCTAATTACATCAGTGGATGCCGAGTGAAACGATTTATGGAGCCTCTGACCGATGAAATGCTAGCTAGATTGTTGGGAGCTCAAAATAGGAAAAAAGAAGAAGAGCGAATTCGAGAAGAAGCACGACAGGAAGCCCTAGAACGCATTAGAAAACGCAAGGAGTGGATCAGGCAAAGAGATGAACGCTATCTCCAAGGAGAAGAGCCCATCCCTATGGCAAACTACCAGACCAAAAATGGTGACACAACGGGTATATGTAAAACACAACCTTACCTAAACCTAGGGATTGGTCAGACGGAGTATAAATTGATAGACGCATTGATAGACTCAGGAGCAGGCCTCAGCTGCATGCGAAAGAGAATAGCAAATGAACTGCAATTGCAATTGAATCCCACGAAAGCCAAACTAATAGAAATTGGAGGTCACACCCTAGACTGTATTGGAACAACTAATGTGTCCCTTCACATAGGAAATTCCTCCATGGAACAAAGAGTCCTAGTATGTGAGGATGACGATTTAATAGAAGACTTCATTCTAGGACAAGACTGGATCATTGAAACCGAAGCATGTATCCATCTGGCTCAAGGATATATTTCAGCCACGATAGGGCATAAGGAAGTTTTCAGCTTGCTTGAAGAGAAACCGTGTAATCAAGCCATATCAATACCAAGATCAGAAGAAGTTCAAGGAGCGACGGAAGATAATAGCGACTGTGCTCAACTCTCAGGAAGCAAAGGTTTAGAAACTGACACTTTAAGCATGGCTACACCACCTATAGTGTCAAAGCTACCCGATGTGAATGCAGATCAGCCAACGATAGAGGAGACGCCCTCTCCTAAACAGGCTCAAAGGATCCAAAGTTCGCACTATTGGAGACCAACAAACAGATACTCGAACAGACCACCATCCAAATATAGGTGGGTACGAAAGGATCAGGTACAGAGTCAAAAAATGCCTACAAGCGCTTGGAAGAAGGAAACAGACATCACCAAACCCGCTACAAAGAATTACAAACGAGGAGAACCAGTACAAGTATGGATTGCCAAGCCCCTGCTTGAAGCTCAACGATCTCGACATCAGATATGGATTCCCAAAAAGGTCATACAAGCAGCTAAACAGAGTGTGAAGACCAAAGAGGAAACGCCACAGCAGACTAGGCAAATGTCACCAACACCAAAAATTCATCAGAGAAGATCACAAAGCAATGTCAAATTCAATCGGACTGTGGATAAGGCAAATGGAACACCAACAACTACACGAATCAAGAAAACCCGACAACCTCTCTCAGTGTTCTCAAAATGGGCGTGGAAACCAAAACTACCACAAGGAACATATGATCGAGGAGACAAAGCACCCGATTGCACTCATGTCGTGTCTGATGCACCCAAAGTACGCATGATAGGGCCATATTACAAGGCCAAGCATTCGGCACACTTTTTTTTCTAACTTCAGAATAATCACACACATTTTCCCTTGAGAAATGGGAAATGCACTTGTACATACATAAAAATATTACTCCAAAAAATTCACTAACCGCTTCGGCTATGGACTAACTTTTATGTTTTCTTTTTAGCAAAAAATATAAAAAATATATAAAAAATTCAGGTATTACCCTTCTCACACCCACGGGAAAGGGACGGCACCATGCACTCGGAGCAATATCAAATTATTAATCAACACATGGAGGAGGATTGCTAAAAAATATATGGATACTGATTAACACTCTATATTAAGTGCAGATGGCTTCTGAAGACTCTGAAGCTACAATCCAAGAGGAGGTCCAGGAATTTCCTCCCCAATGCCTTACGAAAGCAAAAGGACATTGGTTCAGAGATGAACAGCCTGTGGAAGAGTATCTCTTTTTGGCCAACATAAAGATTATGGACACAGATCACCACTTTCCGATCATGTCCCAGGACTTCAAGATTTTGCATGGCATGCCATCTACAATTGATATTATGAAGAAAGCAGGAATTCACAAATATTTTGAGTTACCCATCTACAAGCCGGACTTAGCAGTCAAGATGACAAATAAAATATTTAGCATGCTCATTACAGTATTAAAGGTTTTCCAGCACGCGAAGTATACATTTTTGAATTTCATTGGCATTACGCAAGGGTCGGAAGCCCTCATTTTTGATCTATCAACCATTCCGAGCCGACTCACCGTTATGGCATACTATTCCCGCCTCATGTTTTTGCCATCGACTTATATGCAGACCTTCGAAGAAGCATTCTTCACCGGCTTCTTTGAAATAGATTCGGAGATTTTTGTAAAGATGACTTCAAATTTAAATGCAAGACTGGTGGCCTATGAAACAAGCTTTTTTGCTGATCATCGACAGGCGCCAGAAGACGGAGTGAAGTCAAATCAATGGAAGGAATTTATGATATGTCATGCAAATCTGCTGAACCAACGAGAGCAAACCGCCATCCAAACATACACGCGTCGCCTCAGAAAGCCTGTCGAGGACGACAGAGTTCAGGAGGAGGGACGTGTAGAGGGACAATCAAGCAAGAAGAAAAGAAGAAGAAGATCAAAGTCCAAACCTATTCATTAAGAAGAGAAAAAGAACATATATCTGCAGGAAGCCCCGCAGGGGCGCAACACCCATCTCTGCACAGAGCCCCGCAGGGGCACGCACCAGGCTACAAAGCTAAACCCCAGGGTCCCGAGTCATGGACTTTTCAAACATCAGAGTAGGACCAAAAGTAAGAAAGGGGTAGAGGCTGAAAAGTTGAAGAGGGTGACTAAGAACAGCACATTCCTAGTCACTGGTGGCGTGCGTGGCAACCCGAGTCAACAGGCAAGACAACTACATCAGGCTCTCGAGTTGTAGAGCTTGAATCAAGAAGGCCATCGAATCTGCATGTCTGTTTAACTGCAGACAACACTGACCAAGGGGAGCGTGCAGTGGAAAAGCTGAAGCGCCTCTAAAACGTAATGCAAGATCAAGAAGCAGACAACACTACCCACGGGACGCGTTCGCGAAGCAAAGTCTGTCAAGGGACGACAGAGATGAAGAGGGGGAGAGTGTTGCAGAGCTAAAGAGCGCACAAAGCAGAGAAAAAAGACGGGCCCCAAAATTTTTCCGATTTGGACACACAATTTTTTGTAACATAACCACTTTTGTATATATTTTCCGTTGTAAATGCACTAGAGGAGTCCTCTAGATGCATCCCCTCAGAAGATTAGTGAATTACCCATGTACAATAGTAGGAAATTAGTCTTTTAGAGAATAAAGTGCCGGTCTCTTGTGTGAAAGGACCAAACTTAGGGCACTAGTATATAAGTCAAAAGTGACTCATTGTAAAGGACTTCTTGTCATTGTGAAGAAGAGCACTTCTGAAATTTCGAGTTTGCCTCTTCCTTGCTGATTTTGATCTTCATTTTGCTCATGTATGTGTGTGTGATGCTTGAAATGCAAGTGTAGGACTGTTGTCTACCCCTTCCCCCTTGTTTTGAGTGGCTGTAGTGCGTGCCTAAGCTAAGAGAAGGAAAAACGCGGGTGTTGGTAATTCCCGTAATTCACTGTTTCTGTCATAACTTGCAGCAGAGTGGTCAGAATTGAGTGAAACCACTACCGTTGGATTCGTCTCGGCGAGAGCTTCGAAACGAGTACCCTATTGCCTATGTTCAGAGTTCTGGGCTGGGAGAAAACCTCAAAAAACCAAAACTGCTGAAAAGAGGCTTGCGGCAACACTTCCAGTTTTTCAGTAGCTGTGGGTAGTATTAGTCTTTTCTCATGCTTGGATAGCTAACTCACTTCATTTTCTATCACGTGTGCAAATGTCTTCATACACTTGGTAAGTCACTCCTTAGGATTGATAATTAAATGTGTGAAAAGAACTCCACTATATGCACTTGTATGGCAATCGAGGTATAGTCTCATTGGTACAAGTCCTTGAGTCATTACGGCTCAAGTACACACTTCTCATCTTTATCCTAGTTCTTCGAATGTGCAGCATTTGCAAATTTCTGCTTACTAGTAGAAGAGCTCCATTTTCCTTTGCCCTTTTGACTAGCCAGGAAAGCTTGATCTGCAACACGCATAATGGACTTGTTCTGCCTGGACTGATCTTCCTGCAACAGAACAGAGACTAACTCCTCAAATGATAAGGCATTCGGATTGCCTTTCATCATCAACCGAAGAGTAAAAGCAAAACTCTGATATGAATCAGGAAGACCATTTAGAACGGTCTGCACAAGTGAGCTATCTAGTATAACCTCATCAGCAGAAATCAACTGTTCCTTCAAATCTTTGATCTTTGTTAGGAAACTGTCCATAGAATCACCTTCATTCATGTGCTCACTCTCCAACTGTTTTCGAAGGTAAGCAACACGAGCCTCATTCCTAGCTTGGTACAATGTGGTTAGTATATCCCAAGCATCCCTAGATGTTCTGCAAGAGCGAATATGAGGAATAATGGCACGTTTGACAGACAAAGCTATCAATGCATGTGCTTGGGCATCTCTGCCATCCCAACGAATTTGCTCTGCAGTAGGTGCAACAGAAACAGCAGCACGAACAGGAATCTGTGGAATATCATCTTCGACACCATCTCATCAGCTCCAGCACTTGTATTTGTAGTACCTGTAGTTGCAGGTGTAATAGGACGTCTTTCAACACCCTACACAATGTTCCACAGTCCTTTTGCAACCAATACATGTCGCATCATATAAGCCCATAATGGGTAGTTGGTACCATCCAACTTATCCTCAACAGCCAACATACGGAATACATCACTGCTTTCAGCCATGGCCGGTGACTAAAATACCTTGATGCAGAAAATTGACTGTATCTCAAAAAGTTGAACAGAACTGCCCAAACGAGTTCTGCTAGACTTGTAGCAGACTTCGAGACGCTTAAACTGGTGAACAAAAACTGGTATATACCTTTGGCACAAAAAGACGAAATAGCCTACACAAGCACTGCGATAGTGCGTTCGAAGGCCGAAACGAGCTCAGATCGCGATTTCGGCACCACAAAGCGAAGTGGTTTTGATCTCGGAAACACATTGAGTATGCTCACCAAAATTCGTGCGATTCTGAGACTGCAAACGGAGGAGTGTCGACGGTGCCCTAGATGAAGCGACGACCTGCTCTGATACCAATTGTTGGAGATAGGTGTCTGCGGAAGCACGTGAACAACACAAGGAAGAAGAAGAAGCTTGGAGCACAAACACACAATAGTGAATGTATTACTAGAGAATGTACAAAGATAAGTAGCCCATTAGGGCAATAGGCGTATATACAAGCCGAGGGAAAAAAACCTCCTAAAGAGGGAAAAAAGTGCCCCGACGGTCCTAGTGTGTTCACACACATCACTACCTAAATATATCAACACCAATTGTGTCTTCTAGGGACCTTCTAGTGTTTGTAGATGGGCAGTTCATGAGCCACTTGCAGGTTTCCCCATGCTAAAAGACATTTCTGAGTCACTTGTGTCAGAGTTTAGTATGTAAGGACAACCACTTAGTTGTTGTGCCCAAGACTTAGCTATATGGTTGACACTGGACTGAGAAGATCTAATGCTTTGTCTATCCTTGCCTAGGTGTCTACCAGATCTCAGGTTCATAAGTTTTGGTTAAGACTCCAAAATTTCCCCTAAGTATGGTTCAAAATCCTTTGGAGTCCCCTTGGGTTCTTGGTCACACCAGAGGGTCAACTTCAAAATATGCTATCTAAAAATCAACGCATTATTCTTATAAAAACCAGTTGAGGCCGTGTAGGATTCGAAACGAGCTTTCCAACGAGCTATAGAGCTCAAAAAATGGACTTTGGATGAAAAAGTTATGTCAAATTAGGCTCCTGGGGGTCAAAACAGGGAAACAAGACCTTTTGGAAAAAATCGCGATTTTGTGAAATCAAGAGAATCGCGATTTTGTGAAATCAGAGAATCGCGATGCTGTGAAATCAGAGAATCACGATGCTGTGAAATCAAGAGAATCACGTTTTTGAGAATCGTGATTGCCAGCAGAGAATCGTGTTTTCACAAAATCGTGTTTTCACAGAATCGTATTTTCACAAAATCGTGTTTTTGCTAAAAATCGTGATTTGTGAGAATCGTGATTTTGAGCAGAGAATCGTGTTGTTGAGAATCGCGATTTTGAGCAGAGAATCATGTTTTTGAAAATCGTGCCTTAGAGAATCGTGTTCTAGAGAATCACGATTTTGTCTCAGAGAATCGTGGTTTCTAAAAATTTAGAGAATCGCGATTTTGAGCACAACCACAGAATCGTGTTTTTTGGCTGAAAATCGTGATTTGTGAGAATCGCGATTTTGAGCACAACCACAGAATCGCGATTCTGAGAATGACCTCAGAATCGTGTTTCCTTCAGAGGGTTTTTAGGCGGGAAATAGAAAATTGTGATTTTTCAAAAAAATTTGAATTTTTTACAGAATCGCGATTTTCTTCATAGAATCCTGTTTTTTGGCGAGAAATTCAAATTTCTGAGCGCCGGCAATGGCGAGCTCCGTATGTGCAGAAAATCATGAAAAAACACAGACGCTTGCTCTGCCTTGCATCTCCTAACACCTTCACACACAATGATGTATGAAAAATGGTATGAAAATGGTGAAAATGCACTAAAAAACGAGAAATTTCTATGAAGAAGAAGATGGAAAAAGATGGAGATGGTGATGATGATGAAGATGAAGAAGAAAAATTAGAAAATGAACAAAAATGATAGTTTTTTTACCTTCCAACGTCGCAAATCTACGATCTTACCATCACAACGCTCGTCCTCGAAGCTCTCTCCCCGGCAACGGTGCAAAACTTTGGTGTAGCTCAAGCGTAAGCACCACCTCCTTTACTTGTCAATCCGCGGAGATGTGAGGACCGGTATGAAGACTAGGAGCAAGTGAAGGCACAAGTGTGTGAGTGAAAGCACACCAACATGCACACACATACACACACACACACACATGCACATAAGGCAAGATCAAAGAGAGGAACAATGGAAAGCTTTGATTGCAAAAGAGTTCTCTTACAAAAGCTCTATTCTCTAACAAGCTAACCTCAAAAATGAGCTCTCTAGCTCTTTTTATAGTTTTTTGAGTAGTTTTGGCCCTGTCCAGACCTAGTGTCTGGCCTAGTTAAAAATTAGGTTCCAGGGCTTATTTGAGGGCTCAAACGAAGTCTAAAAATTATGAAAATTGGTGCGATGGTACTTCTAATACTCCTCAAGCTCGAGGACTCCTTGACTTGAACAAAATGGAGTTATAAAAATAGAAAATGATATTTACAATGGTTTTTAGTGATGAAAATCACTATTTTTGTAGGGATTTCTTCTGAAAATTTGACATACACTTCTTGGAGCTCCCTACTTGCTCCTTCTACTTGTGTGTCCACCTCTTTAATGTACTCCTGTGCTTTGTCCTTGACCCTCAGCTTCAACATCTTCAACATGGACACTAATGATAACACACACACACACATACACACACACATACGCGCACACACACACACACATATATATATGTATATATATGTATATATATATATATATATATATATATATATATATATATATATATATATATATATATATATATATATATATATATATATATATATATGTATATATATATATATATATATATATATATATATGTATATATATATAAATATATATATATATATATATATATATATATATATATATATATATATATATATATATATATATATATATATATATATATATATATATGTATATATATATATATATATATATATATATATATATACATATATATATATATATATATTTGTGTGCGTGTGTGTGCATATGTGCGCCTCTAAGTATGTGTATGTCAATTTATTCATGCCTATGTTTGTAGTTGTTTCTACCCCTTTTTCAAAAAATTCTAACTCTACCTTTTTCACTATTTCCTTTTGATTTCCCTCTTATATATATATATATATATATATATATATATATATATATATATATATATATATATATATGCAAGTAGTACATATAAGGTGTTGAAATTCAAGGTCTACAGAAGCACACGAACAAAACAAGGAAGAAGAAGAAGAAGCTTAGAGCACAACACACGATACTGAATGTATTATCAAGAGAATCTAGAAAGATAAGTAGCCCATTAGGGTAATAGGCATATATACAAGCTGGGGGAAAAAACCTCCTAAAGAGGAAAAAAAGTGCCCCTATGGTCCTAGTGTTTTCACACACCTCACTACCTAAATATATCAACAAATCCCACCTAGGAGTGATGTGGTGAACAAGGAGTTGGCACTCATGTATAAGGAAGCGCCAAGATATGTGGAATCAATCCACAAAAGGAAGTAAGCTCAAAGCTCCTCCTAGGCAGAGCCTTTGTGAAAAGATTTGCAATGTTCTCCTGTGTGGGCACATATGCCAAACTGATCTCTCTAGTAGAGAACCTCTCCCTAACATAATGATAGTGCACCTCCATGTGCTTTGTGCAATCATGGAACACAAGGTTTTTGGCATCTGCGAATGCACTCTGACTGTCAACGAAGATGGTGGCACAAGACTGACCAACACCCAAATCAGCTATAAGGTTCTTGAGCCATACACACTCAACAATCCTTGTGAAAGCTACCCTATACTGAACCTCACAACTGGAAGTGGCCATAGTAGGCTGCTTCTTGATCAACCAAGATATACATGAGTTATCAAGCATGAAGCAAAAGCCACTAATGGACACAAGAGTGTCATAGCAACTAGTCTTGTCAAAGTTAGAAAAAGCATGTAAATCTGGTGGTAGTGATCCCCCTTTGGGATAAAACAATCCAAGTAGCCGTGTATTTTTCAAGTAGCAGAAGATGTGCTCAACTGTTTGCCAATGCTTGACACCTGGGCAATGCATAAACCTACTCATCTATGAGACAAAAAAGTTAATATCTGGTCAATTAATGCATAAATAAATCAAGCATCCAACAGCTTGTTGATAGAGAATAACATCAAATGCATCTCCAACATCATGAAGACTCAATAATAAACGTGTCTCCATACAAGTGACAATAGGTTTGCAATCCTCAAGGCCAAAATGTTGCAATAATGTCTCAATATATTTTGTTTGACACAAACCTATTCTTCCATCAACTTGCATATATTGAATGCCCAAATAATGATGCAAATGCCCCAAATTTGACATCTCAAATGAGGCATGCAAATCAGCCTTAAAATTAGCAATATGCTTCTCATGAGGACCACTGAGCAATATGTCATTGCCATACACAACAATGATCAGAACCACATCATTTCCATGCTTAATATATAAAGTTCTCTCACTTGGACTATTGTCAAAACCATGTGCAATAAGGTATGCATGTATCTTTTCATACCAAGCAAGTGGTGCTTGCTTCAAACTACATAATGCCTGTTTCAACCTACACACTTGGTTTTCATGCCCTTTCTACACAAAGCCATAGGGCTGAAAAACATACACTTCTTCATGCAAGTCACCATTTAGAAATTCAATTTTAATGTCCAACTGATGTACGTTCCAACCATGATGGGCTGCAAGTGCACAGATGCTACGAATAGTAGTTATTTGACATGTAGGATCAAAGGTCTCATCAAAATCAATGCCGCATTCTTTAACATAACCCTTTGCAACATGCCTAGCTTTATACCTGCCAATTGTTCCATCTAGCTTACACTTCAACATGTATACCCACTTAGTGCCAATGGCCTTCTTGCCAGGAGGCAAGTCACATAAAGACCAAGTACCATTTTTCATAATAGCATCATATTCTGATTGCATAACATGCATCTAATTTTTAGAATTTTGTGCTTCATCAAATGAAATAGGTTCATTCTCATCACAAAGACTAGAGGTGACCATAGCATAGCAATCTGATGCAAAAGAAGC